>MU224522.1:3046374-3073716 GCA_018584345.1 Thuja plicata | reverse complement strand
TCATCAATAACATCATAACTAACATAGGAATGCATTCATCATCATCATATAGTGATTCACATTTTCAACAAATTAATGCTCATCTGACGCATTTTCTATGCTTAATTTGTTGAGGGGGCATATAGTCTACTTTCTATCACTGGGGCAAGCTGGGGTAGGATCAAATGTGAAAATTATTTGACACAATGTGATGAATCACATTGCATCAAAGAGGGGCAAATGTAGACACCCTAAAATGGACAGGCTTGGGACTTTACATTAAAAACACTAATTTTCATCTATTAATTAATAGTTTTTTAAATCGTTAATTAATCATCTATTTTCCTCTAAATTCATTCCCCAAATCATCTAATCAAATTCCCAAAATTAATTAAATAATTAATTTTATTTAATTAATTAACATTAATTGATTAATTACCAATAATTAATTAATTAAATTCAATTTCCTATAGTTTAAATTGAAAGATTTAAACTTACTAATTAATTCTTCTAATTAAATTAATTTAATTTCGTGCAATAAAGAAATTCTAAATAAAAAAGAATTCAATTATCTCACATGTTGAAAACTTTAATTACATAAATAAATTAAATATTTATTTATTTTCAAAGAGATAATCCTTAATTAGATCACATGGGTTACTCCACCCATCTCTCTAGTTCACATGGGTAACTCCACCCATCTCTCCAGTTCAGATGGGTAATTCCACCCACCTCTTCAGTTCTAAAAGGTAACTCACAATTAGCTCTTCAGTCAACCAAATTCTATCTCCTCTCTCCTAGTTGAAGAGGTGGAGTTTACTAATGGCTTCTCCAATTCCTTTTAAACTCAACCGTTCATCTTCCTATCTTTGGGATTGATCTCAAGCATTCATATCATCCTCAATTCATATATAATAAACCCTTCATACCCATTAGAAGGATCTAGGATTTGAAGCTCTCATGCGCCATTACTTTGTCAGTTTGGTTCTAGCATTCAAGCCATCTTGCGATCACACACCCATTTCAATTAGAAAATTATCGACACTTCTCAAGTCATAGACACTGCCCACACCAATACTGAGTATCAAAACAATGTTTCAGAAGGAGTAGAGAGAGACAATAGAAGTTTCAAGCACTTTGGGGTTTGCATTTATTTGTTTTCCTTTCTTTGCTTGTACATTTTATTGCTTACATTTTAAGTATTTGTTATTGGTAGCTTTGCGTATTTGATTTCTATCATTGCAAACCGGTGCTACTAATCCTCATTGTAGGAAAGCTTGGGAACCACGAATCACGAAGAGAGGCATACACTAATAGGTGACCCAATTGCATATTCTAGGTGCGCGAGGAAATCATGTATTTATATGTGCAATAAAATCAATAAGTGTAGTGGAGGAGCTGCTAATAGATTATAATTTGAAACACATAGATACAAACAAATCTACTATCATGAGGGTGGTGCGTACTATATACCATTTAAACCAGTCTCCAATTAAAGAGCCCAATATATCATTATATTATTAAGTTTTTTTGATAACTCTGTTGGTTTTATTTCGCTAATTTTTTTATATTTAATCTTTCTCACGGGGGTGAAATGATCCATCACATAACATAGGAAGGGATGTAGATCCCAACCCTTTTTTCGTGTAGGTAAAAGTCATTGTAATTGTACAAATTAGATATAATCAAAATGCAATTTTATTTATGTTGTTTTCTTGAGGATTTTACACTAATTTTGATAATGTTACTAATATTATTGTCAAAAACGAATGTGCAGAGAAAGGGTAAAGCGCCTGTGATACCTTAGAATACATGTACAGAGGTGGACTGGACATCATCATTATAGGAGGAGATCACAACATTCCCAGAGCCTTTCAAGATGATAGAAAAGACCCTTACAAGAATTAATAAAGAAGTTGTTTCTCTCGCATTTGTAATGCCTCAAACTCTTGAGATAGAAGCAAGGACAAAATATTTGATGGAGATAGCAAGAAAATTGCAAGTAAGCATTAATCAAATCTTTAATTATAACAAAATTTCAATAATAGTTTATATTTTATACACTTATATGACATGAACTAAAATATGTACGTGTTGTTATTATAGAATTATTTGTGTCCTCATCAACTTGCGCCTAAACTTGATCGAGCATTACAGGTAGTTCAGGTAAAAAAAATTTAGTAGAAAAGGATGTAATTATTAATGTGTTTTTTTACCATTTTATAAATGTATGAAATTATTAATGCGTTTAAAAAAATCAAGCTCTTGGATAAAAATTCCTTTTGGTTAGCATTAGAAAAAACATTCTAAAGTAAAATTTTTGTATTCACCACTCTTTTTTGGAAAATATTTAATGTTTTGTATATTGAGTGTATTATTCTTCAGGTCCCATGGATACTCCAGTGCAAACGCCTCCTCCTTCAAGGTCAAACCCCTATGTATTGATGATTGCAATGTCGTTAATACATAGCATGTAGACATCTAGTCCTACACAGGCCAGAGTTGGTAGATCCCTCTTCTTCTCTCTTCTATTATGTGTTTATTTCTCTTCAAGTATTCTTTCTTGGGGGCATTTCATAGTGGATTGATTTTCTGAAACATGATATGCATCTCATCAGGATCCTACTATTGATGAAAACATACTGTCATTTCTTAGTTCTTCCCATGTTACTAGTACGTGATCGTTAAAGGTCACTTTGGTGTTTAGTGAAGAAGAAATGCTTCCTTTAAAAATTTAGAAGGCTCTAGGTACTTTAAAATTATTATTATATATAGTCTAATTGTAATTTACTTATTTATCACTCATTTTTGGACTAATGATTCCATGATTTTTTTGCAAGAAATAACATTTTTTTTATAAAAATATGAATGAGATTACATTGAAGATATTTGAGCCCACCATACGTAAAAGGTGGAACATCATATGTGAACTAACCCTATTTGAATATTTTCATTTCATATCATTGCTAGAATATTTTTCCTTTCATCCATTTCTTGAAGTATATTAAACGTAGCTTTAGTTCATTTTAGAATCTAACAAGTGTTTTTTTTCTTAAAAGGTGGAATGACTAAGAAAAAAAAGCTAAAAGATGAGCTCATATAGTGTTTGGTTGAGATCTTTGGAGATAAAGTTTTTGCAAAAGAAAAGGTCCTTGAGAAAGCTGGCCAATATCTCAAGTATCTGAAGGATCAATATAGAACACATTTAAAGAATAACCTAAAGTATGAGCGCCCCCCCATGATTTTGAAGCTGGGATGGAGTGACCTCATTTTGGAAATACGCCACCATACGCCAAAAGAAGGTATGTGATACTATTAAGAATATAATTATGTACTACTTACTGATCTTTATATTTATATAATCTAAGATATTTCAAACTTTTCATAGATTGATGGACACATCAAAGACAACTAAGGCCAGAATAGAAAAGTATGACCAACACCAACTTGGTTCTGGTGGTTATATGAAACTTTCCGCATGACTTGTGAGTAATAGTAAATCAAATATCGAATTGAAATATTTATAAATTGCAAACAATTTTCTTTAATCTAACAATACAAGCAAAATTCATGATATTAATAAAAAATGTAGGGCTCTGAATTATATGTGGCACCTTGGAAAGATAAAAAAAGAATTGCCTTCTAGCATGGCCATGTAGCCGTGGTTGAATGCTACAAGAGTCGAGTAGCCACACACAAGATTCTAGTGCATCAGTCACACATGTAAATAGGCCAAATGAAAATGATTTCAAATTGAATACTTGAGAAATAATCTATTAATTTTATGTTAATTTCCAACATAAAATGAATATTTTTTGTTTTAAATAAGAAAACAATGATAACAATGTGTGTGACATTGCAATGTAGCCTGCTAATCCTGGAACAAAACCTGCACATGATGAAGGTCCTGTTGTGCATCCGTGGTGAAGGTATTCATTTGCTATTCCATTTTTTATGTAATTATTGACACAATTAAACATCTTAAATTGAAATTGCTATAACCTTTTTTGTTTATATTTTAGAGCATGTAGACCATGGTGACCAAGTGGAGCATGATTTGGGTATGCAACATCAGGAACGTGATGTGCCTCCATTAGGTAGAGGACCAATGTTATTCTTGTAAACAAATTTAATTGAAATTAGTGTATTTATTAATGTAATTAAACTTTGTATTTCAACTCCTGAGGATTTAGAGTGTGTTCACCTTGTTGAGGTTGAGGATAGACAACATGATATAGTAGATGATGTTGCCCCTTCATGTAAAGAAAATCCCTGTTATGTTCTTTTGATTAATGAAATACTTGTAACAATAATATTTTTTTTTAAAATTTAACCCATATCTTTATTATTGTAGAGGATCCTACTTTGCATCAATGTCCTCATTGTGAGTACATGATGAGGCATACACTGAGATCAGTAGCAAAAGAGGGGGAAAACAATGAAGAATTCAATGTTCCACTTAGTCTTTTCTCCAAAAAAATAAAATTGAATGTAATCTATCTTATTTGATAATGACTGAATTTTATATTTTATTAATGGATGAATGTTATATTTTATTAATGGATGAATGAATGAATGAATGTTATATTTTATTAATAGATGAATGAATGAATGTTATATTTGATTAATGGATGAAAGAATGAATGATGGTCAGATGTTAACGGGGAATTTAGAGTTATGTTAGTGGGGGAGGGGCCAGATGAGCTTCCACCTTCACATGGTTGGCCCTATTAAGTAGAGAATATTAAACTATTATCGAAACAAAGAGAAGCTCAAAATTGTTTTAGGGAGAGGCGATAGATGATATAGCCAATCAATGCTTGCTAAGAGTATGAAGACTGGTCATTAGACACCTAGGTCAAACATTGGTAACACTCTAAATTTTAAATCTCACTTCTTGTAATAGTTCACTTGACCCTTCCAAGACACTCTTTAGTCCTCCAACTTAGGATCACTCACATGGAACCACCCACTCTCAAGGGCTATTAATGGTCAAGCCACAACTATTCCACTATGATCCACACCCTAAATACAATATACCTCATTACCGATCACTCAATCTTTGATTCTCTTTCATTTACTTATGATTGTCCACATACAAACCTTCAACCTACCTTCAATGTGACCAACTGAAGATCCTTGATTGGATCAAAACACTATATTCCATCATAGTCACTTCCAATAATTAAACCATGTTCAAATTAAAGTGAACTCATTATATTCCATCTACCAAATGGTTTTTGGATGCTTGTCAATCAATTGGACCCATTGAACAGTACAATGATGGAGCATAAGTTACAAAACTGAAAGCATTGATGACCTCTTTGTCAAATGCCTAATCTTTGTGTCATTTGACCATAGATTTGTTAAAATTCCCATCAATAAACTAAATTTGTTTCCTCATATAAATTTTTGTATTAAATGAACAGGGTGTAAGTGACTACCCATGATTTCTTATTTTTAAATGGTAGCCATTGATTTGAATTGATTTGGCACTTTATGATCAAGTCAACACCAATTGACTAACCCTTATGAACCATATCCTTTGCCATGATATTATGTGTCATTATTTTATTTGTCAACCCCTCTTAACTTGATGACTAAATATACACCAAAAATCCTTTAAAAGCATAAAGATTTTTTATTTATTTTTCTTTAAAACATGGGTCCCATTTCTACTCTGTGTCATGCCCTTGCATCTTTTCTTAGAGACATGGGTACCAATTCATTTTACCACTCTATAATAGGAAAAATTGGGGGAGAAATACAATAGGTAATGTGATAAATGAGTTGCTTACCCATTTAATTGATAATTGATTTCTCTTTTTCATATTATGGATGTGTAACTATTAAGCTAAATGATAAACCTTTTTAGAAGTGTTTTCCATCATTGATAAGTTGTGATCTTGTAATATCCTTGATTTGACTTTCAGTAACCTTTTATTAATCATGGTTTTATAAACCTTGTTTATATTAAGCTCAATGCCATATGCCTCTACTAACTTTAATGTTTGTCATTCATTCTCTTCTCCTTTTGACAACCATGCTTGTGATGATGTGATCATTCTTTGATCACTTGTACCTTCACTACCCTTTTGTGTTCTCTTGACTGCTATTTTTTACCTCATGCATTTGGCCTCTTATGAGTGAAATAATAATCAATATTTTGCACCAGTGGTTTTAATTTTTGACTACCACATATGTTTTTATGGTGTTCTTGTACATTCATTGCCCCTTTGTCCTAATGTGACTGATTGCTATGTTCATTCTGATAAATTTGGATCCTTGAAATGATTGCAATATTCTACAAATACATTTTTTCTATCACTATTATCAAGAATCTTGCGATTTTATACTTACCTTTGTAGTGATCATGATACTTTTCATTGAGTCTCCCTTGTCCTTTGCTTATAGTTAATCCATCATGTAGAACTGTCACTATGTTTGATGTCATTGTCATTTTACAACATGTTATCCTTCATCCTATTGTCAAGGTTCTCATAGGCCATTGACTCCATGTTCATCCTATCATTGAGATTCTCACAGTTTGTGACTATTATGCTCCTAGTTTAAACTATCTTTCTACTTCCCAATACTTTGTCATCACTAGCTGTCCCTAGCTTAAACTTTTTTTTCCTCTTGATTGTTGTCCTTTCCTGCAATGCCTGCCCATGTGACAATCACTAAGCCTCATAGTTTTTTGTGTCAACAATTACATCTTTCACCTATGATACCATGGATCTTGTCTAAATAATTTATTGTTGTTGTGTAGGATTATGGATGTCATTTTGAGTTAGTGGGATCTTACCATATTCTATTGTTTATTCATGTATCTTGAGTCACACTATAAGAAGTTCCTTTTGGGTTTTATCATTACACTTGAGGACCATTGCACTTTTATGAACTATCATTGTCCTTTTCATTTCCCTTAAACATGAATCTTATGAAATTTGTCTCTCTTATTTATGAATAATATTTTTTCTATTGCATATATGAAAAGTAGCAGTGAGCTTACAGAGTTTTCGAATCATTATAGTGGGGCAAGGCATTTAGCCAAAGCCAGAAAGAAAAGGCCTAAAAAATACAGATTGTTCACATTATGATAGTTACATTTTTTACCATTAAGTAAAAGATAAAACTAGTTTTACTCTGGAGGGTCTTCATGCTCAGCATTAGACTCATTAGAGTTAGGAGAGGCTACATTGTATCCAACTATCTCATGGCCACTGAAGACTGGATCAACACTTGTAGCTACACCTGGGTTTCCCTCTTTCACTTCTTGGAGGAACTCTGTGAGGAGGCTGTTGAATTTTGTCCCAGTCTATTTGGTAGTGTAGCCATGGGCAATATCTTTTTTATCAATGATTCCCTTGCCTTCCCTCAGAATCTGGAGAATTTTTCTCTCTTTAAGCTTTACCACCGATGTGACCTGTTGGGAAACATTAATATATATGAGTCTCCTTAGAGACTCAGTAATATTGCTGCCTTTCCCTGCCAAAACATAATCATTCCTAGCCTTCCAAATACTCCATAATATAACAAAAGAAAGAATAGTCCAAAAAGAATTTCAAAATTTGCTATTGTTAATGCACCCAGAAATGATGCTCAAAACCTGGAAATGTGTATTGAAAGTTAGCCCAAATATTTTCTAGATCTCTGAAGAAAAAAAAAACTCAAAGAACACATGCAGTACTGATTCAGGGTGTTTACAAATAGTATAGAGGTTGGGTTCCCCCCAAGTTTCTTGAAGGGAAGTTTGTGAAGCAGAAGTCTCCATAAGAAGCAGGTTATCTTAGGTTCCATAGGCCTTGACCACAGAGAGGCAAAGTATCTTTTCTAGTCAGGAAGGGGCACATCAAGGTTCCATTTGGAGTTAGCATGGGATAGGATAGTAGGACTATAGGTGATCTTTTGGTAAAGGTATTTTCTCTTGACAAGGTGGATGAGGGAGTTGTCTGTCCATGCAAGTTGGGAGGAATAGGTAGTAGGGGAACAACAAGCCTCCACTCTCCCTAAGGAATTAAGGGAAGCAATAGGAATAACATAGGTTCTCTTATGAGTTTGGGGTATGCTGAAGTCTGCTGCCAACTTATCCCATAGTAAGAGAATACCATTGAGTAGCACATCTTGAAAGCATATGATGCCTTTCTCTGCCCACTTTTTGGTGGAGCATCCTTGTAGTAATGCCAGGGGACTTCTATTGTGTTCAAGATTCCACCATATAGATTTATCAGTGTAGATCACCCCATTACCTTCCAAAGGGCTTGTGTTGGCAAGAAACCTCTTGAAGTACATCCAGCTCTTCTAGATTTCTTTGAAGACATTAGAGCCTTAAACTTTCACCTTGCACTCCAACCCTAGAAAATCTAAATATATCATCTTATTCCAATGCATAGACTTAGAAGGATGGCCCCTGTATAAGTTGTTCCTTATAAGGATCTTCCAAGGTTCTTCCCCTACAAAAGCTTTAGTAATCCATTTAACTGCAAGGGAAATTCCTTGGGTCATGAGGTCTTTGAGACCTATACCTCCCCACACTTTATCTTTGGTGCACCACTCCCAATATACAAAATGTGTTTTTCTATTACCCATACTGTCTGACTAGAGAAATTTCCTAACAATCTTCTATATCTATGCAAATTGGTTCTAGTTGAAAAGACATGCAGAGGAGTAGTAGATAGGGTAGGAGGAAAGAATCTTATGGCATACTTATAGCCTACCTGAAAGGATAGGAGCTTGCTGGCCCATTTGTTTAAATTTAGGTGGATCTTATCTTTAATCCAGTTCCACATGTTATTGATATTAGGTTCCATAGAAAACTGAATGCCCAAGTACTTAACAATGTGGTTAGGTCCTCCCCATTCAAGCCCAAAAATGTTCCACCAGTCTGGGGGTTGTTCCTCCCATCCTAGCATAATTGATTTAGCAATAGATATCTTATTGCCGGATGCCTGGCAGAATAGGTCCAATTTGGTCACGAGTCTATCCATGTTTTCTTCCTCAAGTCTCATGAGGATTGTAGTATCATCTGCAAATTGGATGTTTGAGACCTCTAGACCATTGGGAAGGGATATTCCTTTTACTTTGGGGGATATGGATTCATCCCTCAGGAGATAATGGAGGGAGTCTGCAACAATAACAAAGAGGGAGGGGGCACCCCTATCTGATGGACTTGGATAGCTCAAAGGAGTTTGATGTAACTCCATTGACTTCAACTGCCACCATAGAACCATTTAGTAGTGTGGTTACCATATTGCAGAAGGAAGTTGGGAAGCCAGGACTATCTAGCATACAAAGGATGAACTTCCACTCAATCCTGTCATATGCTTTCTCGTAATCAATGAGCAACATTGAACAATTTTTTCTAGAAGTTTTGGCCTAGTCTAGTGCTTCCCAACATGTTAGGAGGTTTTCTAGTATGTATCTCCCTTTGAAAAATCTAGTGTAGGTGCTATTAATCACTTTTGGGAGTATGTTCACAAGCCTTAGAGAGAGAGCTTTGGCCAGAATCTTGTAGCCAACATTGAGTAAGGTAATGAGCCTCAATATTTTGATAAGGAATCTGTCACCCTCCTTGGGAATCAACTTAATAAGTACTACATTTATTGTGGGACCTAGGGATCTTTCCTCAATATCTTCCCTAAAGGTCATGAGTAGGCTTTGGCATATCCACTCAATGTTGCTTTTACAAAATTTCACTATTAGGCCATCCGGGCCAGGGGCCTTATCATTGGCCATGCTCTGGATGGATTCTCTGATTTCCTTGATAGAGAGATCTCTCCTTATCTCTCTTGCATCCTCCTCAGAGATCTTATGAGGGATGATACCTTTGATTTTTTGTTTGGTCACTTCCATAGAATCATCATCTTCTGAGGTGAACAACTTGTTGTAAAACACTGAGAAAGTATTATCAATATCCCCTTGATCAGTAATGTCTACTCCTTTCTCCCTAATACAAGTAATCCTATCTCTAACCTCCTTCTTGAGTGTATAGATGTAATATTCTGAGCCTCTATCTCCCAGATTAAGCCAGTTGGCTCTGGCTTGGACCTTAGCTCCCCTCGTTTTAACCAATTGCAGATTCCTGAGGGCATCTCTGATGTGCATAAATTTGTCTAAGAGGGTAAGGTCATAGGGGTTGTCCTGAATCTGGAGCTCTACCTCTTGGAGATCTTCTACTAGCTTGAATTTTATCCTCTGCCCATCTTTAGCTTTATTCTTTCCGACCACCTTAAGCATTGTCTGCCAGGATCTGGTGGTCTAATTCCATTTGACTTCCTTAGAGTCATGTTTGACAACAACTTCATTATACCAGAAAATGATTTTGATTGCAGCCATCACATTTGGATACTCAAGTAGAGAGGAGTTAAGTGAAAATCCCATCTTCCCAACCTCAGATGATACCTTATTTGTAATGAAGTGAATACATGTGAGAATGGGGTGGTGGTCAGAAAGGGTGAACAAGTGGACCTTGAAATAGTTTTCTAGAGGCATGGGGGGATAGCTGAAGAGTTGTTTATTCATGTAGATCTTGTCTAGCCTGGAGTAGATCCTCCTCTCCCCTTTTTGGAAGTTGGACTAGGTGAATCAAATACCTTTAGATTGAATTTTATTTTCAGCCAGTGGGTCAAAGAGATTCAGTTTAGAAATCATCCTATTCTAGAAAATCATTTCATTTCCCTTTCATTCAAATCTAAGGCCTCCTACATTGTCTTGGGCCCTCTCTATCATGTTAAAATCTCCAACAAATAATCCAAGGAATGTTATCTAAATCATATATCCACTTCCATAATTCAATCATGGCATTGTGATCGTTTGGAGCATAAATGGAGCACACTCCAAAAGCATTATACCCTTCTTTAATAATAGTCCAAACTGCTCTGTTACAGGGAGAGAATCCCCACTTCTTCACTTCTTTCCTCCACCTTGGTCCTACTAGGATAGAAGTGCCTCCCTTACCCTTTTGGTGCTTAGTGGAGAATGCCTTTGCATCCTTCCAAATGCATTTCAACACAATCTCAAGGGAGAACCCAATTTCTTTGACCTCTTGAATCATAAGAATGTAAATTTCCTTGTTACATAAATCTTTTGACCACATATTTTTTGTCAGAGGACTCCAACCCTCTGACATTCGATGAGGCATAGTTTAGCACCATGGAGATATCATTTATTAGAGCCTACCGGAGCCTTAAATATCCTGAAGTAATGGAGCATATCTTTCTTATGTGCTTTGTATGTTTTTGGGTTGCCAAAGACACTAGGGGGTCTCCTCTCTTCTTCTTGATGTTAATCCCCTCTACTTCATCCAAAGTTGATACTTTCATAGGCTTTCTGGCTTTTTTGCACTTATCTTTGTTTCCTAAGGTGAAAAAAGGTCTTGTTCTCAACTTTTATAACCTCCTCTTGGCCTTTCTCTATCTCTCCCTCCTCAAGGCACAACTCCTCCTTCTGGTCTACTTCCAGCCCCACCATCTCTATATCTATAGAGGTTATCTCTGACACTACCTTCTTGCAAGAGTTATTCCTCCATATGTTAGGCAGGGGAGGAAGCGGAGGGGGTGCATGGATCACCACAATAGAGAAGTCATTAATATTTTTATCCTCCCCATGTGGTGAGGTCAAGTTGGTCTCTTCATGAGTATTTTCAAGTATAGGGGGTTCAACTGCAGGAGGGCCAGAGTAAGTGCAAGGGCTACCAAACTTATCTACAGGCATATCGAGTGATGGAGGTAGATCAAAATAAGCCTCTTGACCAGGAGGGAGAACATAGTAGGTCTCTCACTTGGGTTTAGGGACAGCTCTAATCTTATCAACCTTCAATTGAATCTTTTCTAGTACAATTTGCTGAGCATTAAGATTCTTGTGTTTAGTCAAGGTGGGTTTGTCCTTGGGTCCCAACCCAAAGTCCAAGTCTTTAGCATTAGGGAGATATCAGAGAGCTTCAGGAATTTATGGGTTCAAATTTAGAGGGATAGGCTGATGGTCAAATTGACCTTTGAGTTTTTCCAGGGTTTCTACAAGAGCCACTGCATCCTGTATCCAGTCCTTGGGAGCATTATCCTGGGCCAGAATAAGGTCAAGGGCATCACCAAGGTTGGGGGTTGGTGCTAGGCTTGAATGTAGTGAAGAGATAGAGGTAGCTTCAATATTCTATGTAGTGGGGGCAGAGGAGGGTCCAGAGCTGATGGGAGGAGGTCCATAAGGCAGTAAGTGTTTGGTTAAAATGGGGCATTCTTGTTTTTTATGCCCTTCCTTTCTGTAGAGGTAGCAAATGTTAATCCCTCCCAGAAAAGCGACGGGGTGTACAATGGGAGAGCCACCAAGGTTGAAGTGGAGGGAATCAGGGAAATCAACTCTAGGTTTGAGGGAGATAAGAACAGGAACATCAATGTAGGGGATTAGGGTATTCGACTGGTCAATCTTCAAGACTTTGCCAACAGGGTCAAGATCCTACGGGATTAGGTTAAGCTAAAATGAGGGCAGATTACCTATTACCACCCATCTAGGGCTAGAGAGAGAAAGGAATTCATTATGTGGGGCCTCTAAGGACCATGGGATGGCTCTAAATTTGTAGGTCTCGACTTTCCAATATTACCTATCTACCACAGATTATGAGATTTCAGGTCACAAAAAAATAACAAAAACAAACCCTTTTGAATCATTCTGCAATAAGAAACATGAAATCCTAATTTGGGATTCCACACCCATTGAAACCAATAATTGAGGAATGCTCTAAAAGGAAGTCTAGAAACATTAACAACAACAAAAAAGATAGCAATATCTCTAAGTCTAGGTTTCTCAAGTTCTATCACAAAATTCATTTGCAAGTTAGGTTTAATGACAAGCTTGGTGGTCAGCAGAATCTTACCTCCAGTTCCTACAGGTGTTTCCTCGGCTTAGGAAATGGACGAGATGAAATGGGCTCCATTCAGTAGTTTCCTCTCATTCTGGATGACATGCTTGAATGACCTCAACTTTGGTTGGGATCCTCCTTCTCCATTATCTGCGCTGCTCGGGGTGTTCTCTTATGTCACAGAGCAATTACCGACTTTCTTAGGGTCGATAATGATGCTGTAGAGGGATTTTTTAGAGCCATTATTGCTGCCCTCATTAATGGTCAGGGAGTTAATGTTGTTCCCACCCCTAGGTGAGGTAGAGGCCATTAATGGCTTACCCAAAGCACTTTCTCTGGTGGTATGGTGAATGGAGTTATACCGGAGCCGTACTTGTAGAGCAATATATGTATTCAACTTATTGATGTTGTTGAATATCTTTAAATTTCTTTACTTATGAATAATATTGAATTTCCCTTTCCCTTGATATTGTTTAGGGTTTGATGGTTTCTGGCCATTTTTATTACTGGATTTTTGACATCCATTGGTCTCCACGGTGGCTTGACTACCTCTGCTCACTGTATCAATAAATTAGAGAACTCTGTCTGGTTACTTGATCATGTCTAGTGACTTTTTTGCCACACTAAATTGTGTATATCACTATATCACAATTTTTGGGTCATACAAATCTCCATCAAATTTTCAACACATTTCTGTTGACAAAGAAGGAGAAAACCTTGCTCATATGATAATTGTCATCTGGGATCTTATAGACTATAATGATATATATGATTATCTTTTAAGTCTACTTATACTTGCGTGATTATTGACTATTCATATTGACCTTGGAATCTAGATCAATTAAGGCACTTGTTCCTTGTAGCTTGTGAATTAAGGCAAATTCTAACTTGTTTCTAGATTTTTTTTGTTTTGATAAAAATTTAATTATGGTTTTTAATATAATATCTCTTTAATAATCTTGAAGGATGAGAAAAACTGTGGAGAGATAGCTTCAAGCATTGAGTGTTACATAAAAGACAACCATGGTTCTATAGTGGATATTTATTATTTAAATTATACCACAAATTGTATTATGATTTTTCTATAAGAGTTAAAAAGGGAGTTTATTAAGCCTTCAAATATACTAGATTACTGTAGGAACCTATATTTCAATGTTGGATTACGAGGTATATTTTGTTGTAAAAGGATGTTGATGGTGTTACAAATTCCCATCATGAAGAGATATGAGATGAAATAACAAAAGCTCTCATGGAAATACACACATAAATGCTTGAGAGTCTTTACTATATAAACCCTTGGCAAAAATTTTCACTTTTCCAAAATTAGGCGTGCATTTCATCAAACAACTTGCATGTATTTACTGATGAGGCTTTTTCTGATTTGCAATGTTAATATGATATGTATATTTCTAGAATCTATTTCTATTACATTAATGTTCATCTCATAAATTAAAGCATCCACATACATCTACTACTCATCCATACAACTTGTTCTTTTACAAAAAGGTTTTCAAAAGCTGTTCATATTCACAATTATAGAAATCATACATTTTTGACAATGCTGCCCCATTTTCATCATGACTGGAAATATTTCATTTTTGTGATACATGCTGGATTTGCTGCTATACATGATGTCTGAATTTATCATAGCTACATTATTGTTCTTTATTTATTCTCTTATTCTTGAAAGCTAAACCTTTGAACTGCCATTACACGATTGCATACCTTCAGCATGTTGAGAACCCAGTATCCTTGTATATTGTAGGAGGCTTTATCCATACAATCATTTATGCTTGGAACACTTGCACCTATTCTCGCATGGATATAAGCCTCCTACAAAATATTAGGATGCTTTACAAACTGAGGACCAACAACATATTCTAGATACTACCCCAACAAGCTGAGCTCAACCCTTGTAGACATGTAAGTAGTTTAGTTAATCAGACATTGTTATATATTTTTGGTCTAAAAATCTATCTTTTCTCTCATGAAGGAGCTCGAAAAAAGGAAAACAAATCTCAACAGGATAGCTAAAAGGACTCAGATTTCTTCTCAACCAGTCAAGCCCCTAGACAGTGACTGGTTACCTTGACCTCTTGCTTCCTATCTTTATCATTAATTTCTATTTTTTTTCTTTCATGAAAGATAGAATAGGCTATTCTCAAGGCTTGTGTGAAAATTCATTTTTAATCACCCATCAAAAAGGACTCTTCAACACCAAAAAGAGTATATTTACACAAACTATTGAAGATTCAACTATTTGTCTGGCCAGTAGTGATTCAAACAACCAACTATCATTCAAAATGACACTTTGTGAGTGTGCTAATGCCAAACCACAGAAAATGCTCATACGCAAATGATTAATATTTTAGGACTTATCTAGGAAAATAATTATGCCAAACCAATTGGATAGAACATGAAACCCAATATAGAATAATCATTAATATTAGTCATTTAACACACACCACTCTCACATCCCCCTAAAAACTGGTATCATCTTACATAAAACCCACGAATAACACTTCTCATTCATACACATAGAATAATATGCCAAAGGAAACCATCATTGAACCTTTGATTTACTTCCAATCAAAGCATAGCCCATGCATAGCTTGTCATTTCAAACTATTTAGCTCTTTCTTCCCCCTCCAAGAGTAGAGGGAAAGCTGGTAAATTTCCTAAAAATAAGATCATAAAAATTCATATCAAATCTAGTATCCAGACTACTCTAGATAAAATTAGCACTAGGTATGGGGATCCTGACCTAGGAAGTCTTGATCAACACCATCAAGTTTTTTTTTAAAATATATGTAGTGTTGAAATTCTGACACAAATGCAAACATTAACCGATGATGATGTTGTACATCCGACAACACTATTGTTGGAATAGTTTGTCTGATTGGCATCATAATTCTGATGGCAATGCAAACATAAAATGACGATGATATTGTACATTTGACACCACTGTCATTGAAATAGTTCATCTAATTGGCGTTGTAATTTTGACAATATTGCAAACATAAACCAATGAAAAAGTTGTACATTCGACGACACTACCGTCGGATTAGTTTGTCTGATTGTAGTCAGAATTATGACTACCATGAAAACCTAAACCAATGAGGATAGGATCAGAAATCTGACCTAAATTATCCAAAAGTAGACCTTTTTTTTCTGATGTCATTGCTGTTGGAATTGTGATGACCATGGATACATTGAATTTTCCAACTAAATATTTTCAACAGCTCTGTTAGTCAGAAGTTTGACTAATGGAGGTTGGAATTTTGACTAATAGCCATAAAAAATTGGACCCAAATGTATTAGTGGGTGATATATAGCGTCCCTTGTCCAAGATGCAAATTTTGGTTTAAAAATTGATGAGTTTATCTTAGATGTCGAGGTGACGTTTGATTACTTGATGTTGATAATCTTAAAACTAGGGTGATTGGATAGAGAGAATCGAAACAAGACAAGAGGGATCACTAGGTTGATGTAGAATCTGACCAATCAGATCAAATTCTAGGACAAAAAGGTTCTAAAATTTGATTTGACAAGATATGATGAATGAACTTGAGAGAGGAGTCAAATGGGTATCCAAATTGAGAATCAAATTTGATGTCAGAAGTCAAGAAATAACCTTTATGTCTGATACAAACAACTATAGAGTCTAGTGAAAAAGAAGGCAACTTTCATATGAAAATGTATGGGGCGTGATATGAAACTCTGGTGAACTGAGCTCTTTTAAACCTTGTTTCATATGAAACAAGAGGGAAGATGGTACACAAATATAGGTCTTAAACCCTAGTTTATATGAAAAACTAGGGAGTCTAATGTGAAAATCTGCCTGATTAACTAGTTTTCCATTGGCATGAGGAAAATTTGGTTTGTTGTGAGCATATTAGATTGAATTTTTCCAATTTTGAGGATCATGAACACACACGCCAGATAGAAAATAGTATATTCTCGGTTCTAGGGTGTCAAAATAAAACATGCTTTATCTATAAGGAATTGGTTGAGCAATCAAAACCTTTTCTCACAACTTGGTATCCCTCAAGAGCTATGAAGAATACAGTTAGAGGAGACTATACAAGGAGACCTCCAATGCCATATTATCAACTTTAGAATGCTGAAGGAGATAGATATGGTAAGTGTCTTCAGGAGATATTCTTCCCTCTCTTTGCACAAAGATTATGCCCACTTTCAAAAGTGAACCAGGTAAGCTTCTATTCTAAGGCATCTAGTAAGGTCATCCATTCAAAGATATCTTATGAATCATACAAGGAAACGTTGTAGCGTAAGATATATTTAGGACCTATAGTCCCCAATGAATACCACACACAAGATATATTTTCCCTCTGAGACTTTAATCTTAAGGAGATATTTGATTATAGTGGGCTGGAAGAGGCTGGTTTTGCCTTGCTCCCACTTGAGTTATTCCCATGATATGTTTCCCTCAATGACAGGCTCGCTAATAGGAAGACATGAAATTAAAAATGGATAGCACCTTGAGGCCTAGATTTTTGATTTTTGCAAATGGAAAAGAGCATACTCTCCTATTCAAGATGTTTATCTCAAGCATGCCAAACACATGATGTTTTTACCAATGATAACTTGCAAATGACCAATTGAGCACTTTAAGGTTTCTGATTTTCCGTAGAGGAAAAGAGCATAATCCCCTAATGTTTAATAAATCACCCATAAATCACCTTCCTAAGTAGAACTAGGTGTCTAGAAATCAAGCTAATAGAAAACACATGATTAGTTTGCTTGAAAAATTGTAGGCAACCTACAACCACAAATACATTAGTAGTTTGATTTCAAGGTCTTCTAACGATGTCCTGTAGAAAAAGCATTAGTATTTTTTTAGGATTTGTTTGAAATAAGATGAATTTGAAAAGTGTAAAATCTTGGACAAATGACCTAAAAAGACATGTTAGGATGTAAAATCCATGAAACAAAGACACAATAATCCAAGATTAGTGTTAGAAATACAAAAACCAATTGAACTGAAACCTGAAAATGCCCTCTATTTATATAAAAAAAATGAAAAATAGAGTAGATTTTCGTATGAAACTATTTAGCATGCAATACAAAACTTTATCAGTTTAAAATTTTTCATATGAAGACCTTTATAGTGAAATACAAAACAAGATTTTTATATGAACAAAGGCATGTGATCATACAAAACAAGAATCCTGCAAGTTTAGTGTCATATTTTCATACAAAACAAGAAATGATGCAATATGAAATAAGGTAAATAAGTAATCTTTTGTACGAAACCCTTTTCTATACCATGCAAAACAAGATGAACTAGAGGTTAGTCAAGCACAAAATTGATCAACTTTGAGGCCAAATCAGGTATTTAGCCCCACGGTGGGCACCAAAAATGTGTGCGAATATTGTACCTACAAGAATCTGCAACACAACACTTCAATATGTCATTAGATCAATGGTTATTAACATCAAAATCAATTAAAAAGAATAATAAACCAAAGGAAATTGACATATTGCTTCCTAATTAAGATGAGTATGATTCTAGTTGAATGTGATCTCAGATTTAGAAGCATAAGATCAGTGACTAAGTTGCCTTAAAATAGAAGATTCAACATAGTTTATACATCTAAAATGTAAAATACTTTGAAATGTACGAGTATTAATGCCATACATCAAATTAAACTAAATTGTAGTCTACATGAATCAAAGGATGACCTAGAATGAAGTTATCTCCCAAAATACTTCTAAATGCTCATAAAATTCTCTCACAAATCCTAGGATAACTTTGTCATAGTTTTCTTGCTTGAATTCTAGATATTCATTAAGCTTGGGCTGATGTTCCTTTTATAGGATTTTAGGAGAAACCATTGGTAGGATTAAATCTCCATAAGTGGTTGAGATTTCAAGTTTGTTGATCTATGTCATGTGATACAATTGGTTAATTGAGCTCACTTATCTTGTAGGATGAGATGGAATTAGGATCAATTAGTTAATTCCTTTAACTCATTTATTTTAGGAATGAGATTGATCTAGGAGCATCTTGGGTCCTTGGTAATCCTGCTCAACCAAAAAGATGTTTGTTTTTATTCATTATCTTGTTTAGAGGCTGCTTGGAGAAGTATTCTATTACTCAAGCTCTGTCACTCAGTTATGCTTGTTTCGGGTTGGTCTTTGTTTCTCAGGTTCTATCACTCGGGCATGCTTGTTCACTTTATGTTGCTCGGGTTTCTATCACTCAGTTATTCTTGTTTCCAAGTTCATTTCTTCTGACGCTCGGGTTTTCTTTCTATTTCTCAGGGTGTTCTTTGCCTGAGTTACTCTATTTCTCAGTCAACCTTTCCCTGAGATGTTTATTTTGGAATTGGATCTGGTGGCTAACTTGTGCACTTAATTTTCGTGGCTTAATTAATTTGGGGTCTCTCATTGGGATCTGTGTGGACCTAAATCTGGGCCTCTCTTATGGATTTGAGCACCAACCTCTCTTGGTGGAATCTTGTATATAATTGTTTATATGTTCTTAGTTTTAGGCATTAGTTGGAGGATAGGATTGATATTAGATTCTAATAAGAGATTATCTTTTGAGATATTTTAAGGTAGGTCTGTGACCTCGCATGTATGAAGATCATATTGTAATTCACTGAATCTATATGGCCAAAAATAGGAAGGCCTTATAGCCTGACATGTACTAATTTTGATCAATTAATGAAAAGGATCTCTCCTATTTCTTCTCTCACTATGTTTTTGTGGCTTCCACATTGTGTCTCCAAGCTGGTTTGGTAGTTGGGAGAGCCTTTGGCCCCTTCCTCCAACCCTCCTTGCATCAGGTGGTATCAAAACATTAGTGAGATCTAAGTTCCTTCTTGTAAACCCTAACCCTAGTTGGTGATATTGTTGTGGGGTAGTAGATTGCGATCTAACCTACAATTGCAGAGGGATTCAAGATGGTTCGTGGGAGAGGAAATGCAGATCCAGGTCTAGCTGATATGCTTAGATAGATGGCTGCTAGATTGGAAGCTATTGAGATAGCTCAGTGGAGAGGAAGACATCTTGAGGATGGTAGTGATGATGAATTGGAAGAGGTTTGAGGTGAAGCTGCACCTGCACCTGTGATGGATCAGGAAGAAGAGAGATTCCTGAGAGCATTGACAAGTTTGAAATCCACAACTTAGTTTAATCCCCCCGAGTAAAGTGGAAAATTGGATTATGATGAATTGATAGATTGGATAACTAAAATGGAAAATTATTTTGAATATTAGAATGTATTAGAGGATAAGAAGGTGAAGATTGCAAGTGCAAATTTGAAAGGTCATGAATCCTTATGGTGGGAATATCTGCAATTGGATTGAAAGAAGAAAGGTAAAGACAAAATCAAGGTATGGGATAATATGGTAGACAAATTGAAAGGCAAGTTTTTACCTTGTGATTATCAGATTAACCTAATTAAGAGAATTCAAAGTCTGAAGTAGAAAGATAGATCAATAAAAGACTATATTGAGGAATTCTATAGATTAGACATCAGATCTAAACATGTTGAAGATGAAGTGGAAAGAGTAGCAAGATACCTGAATGGATTGAGAAGTTCCATACAAGATGAGATTAGTTTGGTCAAGGTGGAAAGAATTGAGGAGACATATAAGTTTTCCCTAAAAGCTGAGGAAAAGTTGAACAAAAGATATGAACAAAGACAAAGAGGCAGAGGAGGTAGATTCCCTAGAGGAAGAGGTAGATCTCATGGTGAGAATAACACATTTGAAATAGACAAATTAGTTTCAGACACATCTCAAGACAAAGGAAATACTAAATGGAAAGGTTGAATTTCATACCAAGGAAGAGGAAATTACTCTTGAGGTGGTTATAGCAGAAGAGGGTTCCAAGTAGCTTGTTACAATTGTGGAGAGGAAGGACATAAATCCTTTGAGTGTACACATGCAAGCATGAAATTTGGTAGTAGCAGAAATGCCTTGGTGTAAGAGGATTCACCAAATGAAGCTAAGAAGGAAGGAAATCTCATGATCCAAAGGATGCTATGGAGTGAGAAGGATAAGCAAGATCCTATCAGGAAAAGATTATTCAAGACCAGATGTAGAGTTGCAGACAAAGTTTGGAAGGTAATTCTTGATAGTGGAAGCTCAGAGAATCTAGAATTTGAGGAAATGGTTACAAATTTTCAGTTGGAAAGGATGAAGCATCCGAATCCCTATCAGATCTCATGGATCAAGGATGAGCACACATTAATGGTGAGTGAAGAATGTTTTGTGAATCTAGAAATTGGAAAATACTATGATAAGGCATTGTGTGATATTATTCCTATGGATTGTTGTTATATTTTGTTGGGTAGACCTTGGAAATAGGATAGAAATGCTATACATGATGGAATATTGAATAGATATTGTATTTGGGTTGATGGTAAGAAGCAATTTTTGTTACCTTTGGTTGAAGAATTTGCTGGTGAGATTTGTACATTTGTGAAAGTTTGTCTGGTGGAAGGTAGATAGTTTGTTAAGGATTTGAAAAGAAATGATATTTGTTATGATTTGATTCCTAACAAACTGAGTAAGAATATAGAAGATGACATTCCTGTAGAAGTTGAGAAGTCACTCACTGAGTACAAGGAGATAATTCTAGATAATGTACTTGATGGTTTGCCGCCAATGAGAGATATCAGTCATTGTATGGATCTGATTCTTGGATCTAGTTTACCAAACAAAGCACCACATAGGTTAACATCGATCGAGAATGAAGAGCTTAACCGACAATTTCATGAATTATTGAACAAAGGCTTGATCTGAGAAAGTTTGAGTCCATGTACAGTACCTGTTGTATTGGCACCTAAGAAGAATGGAGAATGACGAATGTGCACTGATTCCAGAGCAATTAAAAATATCATAGTGAAGTATAGGTTTCCTATAACAAGAATAGATGACATAATGGATTGTTTGAGTGGAGCAAGATATTTTACCAAAATTGATTTGAAGAGTGGATATCATCAGATTAGAATCAAAGAAGGTGATGAATGGAAGACTGCTTTCAAGACAAAGGAAGGTTTGTATGAGTGGTTGGTTATGATTTTTGGTTTAACTAATGTATCGAGTACATTTATGAGGTTAATGAATGAAGTTTTGAAGAAATTCTTGAATAAACATGTGATTGTATATTTGGATAATATTCTAATATTTATTAAAACTAGAGAAGATAATTTGATGCATATTAGACAAGTGTTGTAGAGATTGAAAGAGGAAAAATTGGTGATAAATCTGAAAAAGTGTTCCTTCATGAAAGAAGAGCTTGTGTATTTGGGTTTTGTAATTTTAGCTGATGGTTTGAAAATGGATCCTGAGAAGGTGGAAGCTATACTTAGTTGGCCTACACCTAAGAATGTCATTGGGGTAAGATCATTTCATGGGTTGGCAAGTTTTTACAGAAAGTTTATCAAAAATTTTAGTTCTATTTGTAATGCTATGATTGAGACAATGAGAGGAGATACAATAGAATTCAAATGGACACATGGAGCTGATAAGAGCTTTGAGGATTTGAATTTGAAGGTTTTTGAATTACCTATGTTAGCATTACCTGATTTCAATAAGGTATTTCAAGTTGAATGTGCTGCAAGTGGAAGTGCAATTGCATTTGTGTTGACTCAAGAAGGTAAACTTGTTGCTTTCTTTAGTGAAAAGTTGAATGATGCTAAGAGGAAATATTATCAATATGATCAAGAGTTCTATGCTATTGTGCAAGCTATGAAGAAATGGAGACATTATTTGATGCCAAATGAATTTTTGTTGTATACCGATCATAAGGCTTTACAATATTTGGGTAGTCAGAATAATTTGAATCAGAGACATATGAAATGAGTAGAGTATTTATAGAGTTTCACATTTGTGATTAAGCTTAAGAGTGGAGTTTCTAACTGAGTTGCTGATGTATTAAGTAGAAGAAGATATTTGTTGACTGAAATGAGAATTGAGGTTCTTGGTTTTGATGACATGAAAAATTTGTATGAAAGTGATCCTAATTTTTCTGAGCAATGGAGATTGTGCAGAGCACCTAATTCAGATCAATCAAGTAAGTATGAAGATGATGTAACAACAAGCCTTGATCTCCTACCCTAACCTCCACTAGGGTCTTCAATAGGCCTCTTCTCTAGCCAAGATAGGGTTCTTCACTAACCATAACCTTAAAAGGATCTCTCTGTCAAGATCCCACTCAAATTCAACTTGAGTACACCAACAAGAAAACCAAACTGCTTCAACACCTAGTCATAGTGCTCTTATTGCACTTCTTCACAAACTGATCCCAATAGATCCATAACTCTTCCATATGGAGAGGTAGCCTCCTAGATTTGATTTAACCAATTCTAATGTCCACAAAATCCTTTTGGATTGAAACCCTAAATGAGCTCCAAGAAGCAAGCCAATTTCACCCAAAAGAGGGCTATAAGCATTAGGCCTAATTAGGCACTTTTTTTGCAATAACTTGTAAAAATCCTTAACAAGTTGGAAAAATAAACATGGATAAAGATACCATTTATCAAGACACTGAATATTTTCTAGGTCTTGTTTCCCAAAAGTGTCCATACAGTGCCTCCTATAATCATGCCTAAAAATCAGGGTTTCTAAGCAATTAGTCTATCTGCACAAAAGAACTTATTCTTGGAACACTAAAATTCTCTCCCAAAATTATCCTTTGAGTTTGGTCTCCTCCAAACACCACACTACCTCCCCACAATCACTTATTGAAGAAATGAATGCTTTCAATCCCTCCCATTAGCTCTGCAACTGCTTATGATCCAACCATGCAACTCTAGCTCGCCTAGGGCATCATATTGAAAACAAATCCCATGCTTTCTAGGGCCCCTCCTTCACTATAAAATATGTACATGGAGTCAACTCCCTAATTCCAAATTCCCATGCAGATTCCATGATGGGAAGAGGATCTATGACCCCATCTTCATCAGTTGCCTGTTCAGACCAGCGACTGGACAAAAAACAAAATAATTTACAAGACTAACTAGAAATACAAGACCACAAAGAAGCTTAAAAAAACATACTCTAACACTTCCATGGAATACAGTATTCAATTCAATCCATTAAAACACCAATTTCTCAGAAAACACTAATTGTGACTATTCTTTCTATTATTCAGTCTGTACACACAATTTGAAAAACAATCCAACCCTTGCAAAAGGTCGAGGATGGCCTTAAGTAGTTGAAAAAGACAAAAAATCAATGGTTTTAGATAGTTATGAAACCAATTGCTCAAATTTTCAATTATGCAACAAATGTTGTCAATGACAACATTGACAACTTTTACATCTTTTTGGATTTTTTTATCCAAACTTGGTCATAAGTGCACCAAACTTAATCAAATTATAATATAAGGTGTTAGAACCATGAAATAGGACCTCAAGTCCCTTGCTTGGCCATTTTGACATCAAAATGCATAAAACACCCAATTTGACCTAATGTGAACAATCCTACAAATAAGGTCCCAAAAGACCTATTAAGACATCCTACACTAACACACTTCACACTAGGACTTGTTTAGTCCCCTTATTGCACTAGTGGTTTGGCTAGGACCACTATAAGACAAAATAAAATAGAATCCCTAGGTTCCTTTCTAGCCCTACCTAGTTGCTCCTGCACCATACCCCCCCGTAAAGGAAAGTTATGTCACTCCTGTAGACAACAAATCTTCAGAGATGCCCACCTTTTTGAAGTCTCCTTCTACACTCCATGAGGCCTCTGATTCAGGCCTATGCTTCCACTTGATTAGGTTTTCCATGTACACCTTGTGCCTTGTATTCTTCTTGACTCTTGAGTCTAAAAATATGTCAGCTTCCAACTAAGGTTTTGGAGGTAATACCATAGTCTCAACATCACCACTGACCCCTTGACTACTTTGACCATTCTCTGCTATCTACCCTTTGAATTAGATCAAATCTTGTACATTAAACACCAGAGAGATGCTCAAATCTGAAGGTAGGTCTATTTTATATGCATTATCCCCATATTTGGCTAGGATCTTGCAAGGTCCCACCTTCTTCATTTTCAATTTAGTAGCGACACCCTTCTGTAACTGAGATTTGTTCAAATGAACCATCACGTAGTCACCTACCTCAAACTGAATGTCTTTCCTCTTTTCATCAACTTTGGCCTTAAAATTTAGTTGATTGTCTTGGATTATCTTCTTGACAAGGTCTTGGATCTCCTTCATGGTTTGATTGAAGTCCCCAGCATGACCACTCCTGTACTCCATGCCTCCAAGATCCCTACATTCACACACACCTCTTGGGTGCATTCCATAAACTATCTCAAAATGGCTTCTCCCTG
Organism: Thuja plicata; assembly: GCA_018584345.1. NCBI lineage: Eukaryota > Viridiplantae > Streptophyta > Pinopsida > Cupressales > Cupressaceae > Thuja > Thuja plicata. Next base: position 3,048,564 of record MU224522.1, on the reverse strand, counting down.
TCATTCTACTTTTTCTATCATTGTATGCATACTCTGCTTGGGGAATGGCCACATCCCAAGTCTGACCATATTCCTTAGTTAGGAACCTTAATAGATTACCCAAAACTCTATTGAACACCTCAGTTTGGCCATCAATCTAAGGGTGGTAGGTTGAACCAAAAGATAGATTGGTACCCAATCTAATCCATAATGTCCTCTAGAAATGGCTCATGAATTTCACATCCCTATCTGATACTATACTTAAGGGAAGACCATGGATCCTTACAATCTCCTTAAAGAACAAATAGGGTATGTGACTAGCATCATTAGTAGTCTTTTAGGGTATGAAATGACCCATCTTGCTAAATCTATCAACCACTACATAAATGCTGTGATATCCTTGCTTGATTTTGGGTAGACCTACTATGAAGTCCATGCTCACACACTCCCATGGCCCGTTAGGGACTGGTAAAGGCTGATATAAACCTGCATTACTTATTCCTCCTTTGTCTTTCATGCATAAAACACATTGCTCCACATATTTGGTAACATCTCTTACCAACTTTGGCCAATGGTAGAACCTTTGCACAAGCTCCAAGGTTTTTTTTCACACCAAAGTGATCACTTAAACACCCATTGTGTTTCTCCTGTATGAGATTCATTCTCATAGAGCCTCTTGACACACATAACTAGTTACCCCTAAATAACATCCATTTTGCAAAGTAAACTCTGAGAAATTTCTATGGAAATGGTTCTAAAAATCAACACACCTTGTATGCTTTCCCAAAGTCCTCATCTACCTTGTAGAGATCTCTGAAACTATCAACGCCAATGCTATTCAACTAGACTTCTTGGACTGTCAGCAACCTCCTACTTAGTGCATATCCAACCTTTTTTGAGCTACCCTTTCTTGTGCTTTATTATAAAGGTAAATGCTTGCAAATACTCCATCCATTTCAAATTCCTATTGCTTACTTTCTCCTGAGTATTAATGTAACTAAGGGCTTGGTTGTCAGTAAACACCACAAACTCTTTGGGCAGTAGATAATGCCTCCATTTTCTAAGGGACTGAACTAAAGCATATAGTTCTAAGTCATAAGAAGAGTATTTATTCTCAGCCTCATTTAGTTTCTCACTAAAGAAGGCCACTATCCCGCCTTCTTGACTCAACACACCCCCCTACTGCCATCCCACTTGCATCACATTCAATAGTAAATAATTTATCAAAACTAGGAAATTGTAGGATACGTTGAGTGGCTACTTGTTTCTTCAACAACTCAAAGGCTTTCCCTGCTTCTAAGGTCCACTTAAACTTAGCTTTGACCCCACCCTTGATAGTATCTAATAAAGGAGCACAAATACCACTAAAGTTCCTGATAAACTTTCTATAAAACTGGGATAAGCCATGGAAACTTCTTACCTCAGTGGCTGTGGTAGGTGGTGGCCAGTTTTGGATAGCTACAAATTTCTCTTGGTCCATCTTCAAAGACCTTTTGGACACTATAGAGCCCATGTACACTAGTTCTTTCTTGAAGAACTCACATTTTTCAAGATTGATTGCAACCTTCTCTTCATGAAATCTCTTCAACACTGTGTGTGCATAAATGTTGTCACACTTCTATGAATCATTCCATTCAAGATTGCTCAAGAATGAGGCCTCAAATATTGATCCATAGCTCTTTAGTCATGGATGTGTAAAAATGTAAAATGAAGGCCCTCAGATTGACCTAGTTGTATCTATTGCAAATACACCATGAAACGAGAGATTCAAATGCATGAAAATGAAATCTAATCTAAATGATTGCAATGCATAGAAGGAAAATTAATCTAAATGATAACAATGCATGGCTAAATCTATGAAAGGAAATACAAATGCAATATTAATCTATAAAAATAAACATGAATCTAATCTACATGAGTAGCCATGAATGCAAGAAGAATGAGACAAGAAGAGAGAAGTTGCAATATCCAAGCTCAAATGCTCCTCCAAAATTGCTCTCCAAACCTGCAACATAACAATACTAAAAATTCTAATATGAAAATGAGAAGGAGAGGTCTCCTTTTAAAGGAAAGTGAACGATCAAGAGATTAAGAGGCAAAAATCAAAGGCTATGATTAAGAGGCAAAAACCCACCACTTAGAAAGATGTGAAGAAAAAGGGATTTTTATTTAATTTTTAATTTAATTCATTTCCTTTTTCAACAAATAAAG
>MU224522.1:2994006-3037375 GCA_018584345.1 Thuja plicata | reverse complement strand
AACCTAATATGAAAATGAGAAGGAGAGGTCTCCTTTTAAAGGAAAGTGAACGATTGAGATTAAGAGGCAAAAATCAAAGGCTACGATTAAGAGGCAAAAACCCACCACTTAGAAAGATGTGAAAAAAAAGGGATTTTTATTTAATTTTTAATTTAATTCATTTCCTTTTTCAACAAATAAAGTGCTTTAAGTGGGGATTTTTATTTATTTAATTAAAAGAGGAGTTTTTCTTTCAACTAAATAAATTAGAAGAATTTTATTTAATTAAATGAGAGGAATTGAATTTAATTAAATAAGAGAAATTTTATTTAATTAAAAGGGAGATTAAATCTTTTAATTAAATAAAAATGATCAAACCTTAGGAAATATTGAAATAATTGAATTAATTACAATTTGATCAAGGAAATTGATTTGAATTGAAAATGTTTCAAAACATTGATTCAGAAATTTGATAAATTTATAAAATAATAAATGGGGCCCAAAGTCTAGCCGACCATTTTAGGGTGCATACACACTGCCTCTACATGCTTTACATGCTCCTCCTTTGTCTTACTAAATATCAGTATATCTGTATCATCTTAAAATTGAAGAAATTTCATGATAAGAAAGTTTAGCTCTCCTTAGGGGATGTTTTTGACCACCATCATATTTTCCCCTCATTTTTGCATCATCCTCTACTTTTGTGCCTATTTAGGACCCTGATTGGGCCTCTCCGGGCACCTTTTAGCCCACCTGGCACAATTTCCAGGGGTTATGACTCCCTGGGTCAAGGTTGACCTCTACCTTGAACTAGGTTGGGATTGACCTCAACCTTGACCTAGGTCAGGGTCGACCTTGACCTTGACCTAGGTCCCCCTCTCAAATCTGGAAGCTTGTCGACTTCCGGAGGTAATCAAAAATTCATTTTTCCCACTTTCGGGTCGGCTGTTTTGGGTTCTGAAGTGGAAAATACTAAATTCTACTTAATATAGGTCCTCTTCTAGGGGCACGGGTCTAACTAGAATTTAATTCTCCTATGTCAGCCTCCTTAGAAGATTGTGCCCTAATTTCATAGAAAAGAAAGTTTTCTCCTCTCATTTTCTCTAAGCGATATTGAGCAAGAAGAAGTCTTCTAAGGGAAAAAAGCTCTAACCAAGATTTTGTCAAGAAGCAAAAGGTTCAAGCATCCATTGTTCTACATGTTTCCAAGATTTCAAGGTGTTCAAGTCTTCCTCTAAAGAATTCAATCTCTCTATTGAAGATCAAGGATTCAATATTTCAAGCCTTTGAAGGGATTTGGTTCAAGCATTCAAGATTTATCATTCAAACCCTAGATCTAGCCATCATGATGGTGTGATCTTCCTTCAAGATCCTTTGTGCATCCTCAAGACTCTTTCATCATCTCTTCAAGGTGGATTCCAAGCATACAATCATGGAGGTTTATGGTTTCTAAAGTCCATGCTTTCATATTTACATATTTGTCTACATTAGAATTACAATTGCATGTCCATTGAATACCATATCTTCATTGTTAGATTCAATTCTACTACTTGCTAGCATTCTTATTTCAATTACTGATTTCAAGGTTAATTCCTAAATCGGGGTTTGACTAAGGCAAACCCCTCTGCCCCAACAAACAAATCTCTTTTTCTTGCAGGTACAGGTTTAGGATTGAATATTTGAACTTAGATCTAGATACCCTTTTCAGCGAACTATCAAGATCCGTGAACAAATTTTTTGTCGGACCTGTGCAGGTCAAGGTCGAGACTATTGGGTCAGGGGTGACATTTGTGGGTCAAGGTCAACCTTTTTTATAAGATGGTGTTAGATCAGAAAATATTTTTGGGTTTTGTTTGTCTCTGCGTTCCGGTTCCGAATCATACTTCTGATTTTCCAGAAATAGTCTACAGACCTTAGAAAACAACATTTTCCAGATCTGCAATTCTTTAACGTTGGTTATTCTTCTCATTCTTTTCAATTACTATCATATATCATATCTATGTGCTAAAATGTTGACACACTTATATGAATCATTCCATCCAAGGTTGCTCAAGAATGAGGCCTCAAATATTGATCCATAGCTCTCTAGTCACGGAGTGCAAATGTGTGAAATGGAGGCCCTTAGATTGACCTAGTTAGTGCCTATGCAAGTACACCATGAAATGGGAGATTCAAATGCATGAAAATGAGATCTACTCTATATGATAACAATGTATAAAAGGAATTAATCTAAATGATAACAATGCATGACTAAATCTATGAAAGGAAATACAAATGCAAGATTAATCTATGGAAATAAACATGAATCTAATCTACATGAGGAGCCATGAATGCAAGAAGAATGAGACAAGAAGAGAGAAGTTTCAATATCCAAGCTCAAATGCTCAAATGCTCCTCCAAAATTGCTCTCCAAACTTGCAACATAACAATACTATGAAAAAGATGATATGAAAATGAGAAGGAGAGGTCTCCTTTTAAGGGAAAGTGAACGATTGAGGTTAAGAGGCAAAAATCAAAGGCTATGATTAAGAGGCAAAAATCCCACCACTTAGGAGGATGTAATGAAAAAGGGATTTTATTTAATTTATTTTATTTTTCAACAAATAAAGTGCTTTAAGTGGGGATTTTTATTTATTTAATTAAAAGAGGGGTTTTCTTTCAATTAAATAAATTAGAAGAATTTTATTTAATTAAATGGGGGAATTGAATTTAATTAAATATGAGGAATTTTATTTAATTAAAAGGGAGAAATTTAATTTAATTAAATAAGATAAATTTTATTCAATTAAAAGGGAGATTAAATCTTTTAATTAAATAAGATAAATTTTATTTAATTAAAAGGAAAATTAAATCTTTTAATTAGATAAAAAGATCAAACCTTAGGAAATAATGAAATAATTGAATAATTGAATTAATTACAATTTTCTCAAGGAAATTGATTTGAATTGAAAATGTTCCAAAGCATTGATTCAAAAATTTGATAAATTGATAAAATGATAAATGGGGCCCAAAGTCTAGGCAACCATTTTAGGGTGCATACAATATCTACATCATTAATTAATAGAATTTAAGATTTCCCTCTTTGTTTTCATTTCCAAATGGTTGATTCATTTTTGCATTAATCCCTCTTTTGGGTTGATCAACTTAGATCTTTCATTTGTGCATTTGAGGATAAAAGTGGAACATCTTATTTTCCTCTTAATACACATTTCAATACAAACTTCAATTAAATGTAAAGGTTAAGGAGATACAACACATTTAAAACCTAATTAATCAAACAACAAACCCAAATATAAATCATCAAATTTTCGTCCTTTACATTTTGGTGAACCCAATGCGAATCTCATTATGCAAATCCTATTTAGGAGATCCTAAACAAATCCAAATTTCCGACCTTACATTTTGGTGAACCTGCAATAGACAACTCTTTCTTTTTGGTGTTATATTTGTATTTCATATTAGATATTGCATGCATGTAGAAGTAGGTTTTCTTTTATTCTCTTTCATTTATATTTCAAAATTCATAAAAATCACAAATTTTCTTTAAAAATACAAAAACATTTACATTTTTCATGCTTGTAATATTACTTTGTGTTCAACATGTATGATTTTTATTTTGATTACTTTGATGAGGCTTTTGTTGCTAAAGAGGGTAGATCCCCTAATGTGGTACATGGAAGTGAGGATGAAATTTGTTCAAATAAGATCTCCATTGATCATATTCCTATTTTATCCTCCTCTACAATCTCTTCAATGGACCTTTACCATAGAAGTGAGTTAAGGATAGATGTTACTTCTTCTCCTAATATATGTCTTTTCTATGAGCCTACTTTAGAGTATAATTCTTCCCCCTTTAGGGATCAAGCTTTAGGCACTCCTACAATGTGCTTTATTGATAGGGAGGATAATCCTCCTATTTGGGATGAACCTTTGGATTTATATGTTGATTAATCTCTTCCTCATGAAGCCATTATGGGTGATTCTACTTTTTGGGATGAACCCTTGTATAAAGACATTGATTTATCTCCTCCTAGTGTAGATGCTTTGATACAAGAGGGTGATTTATTAATGGACGACATATTCATACATGATGATGACTCTTTTTATAAAACACAATCCCCTTATATGGACATTTTAGAGAAAGAAGAGAAAATTATAGATTCTTTACCTCCATTTGGGATTTCTTCTAGTGATGAGGCATTAGTGAAAAATTATATGAATTCCCTTAATGGTATCCCTCTTAGTGATGATCCTATGGAGAATCAAGCTCCTACCCCATCTTCTCCTAGGATATATTCCATTTTTCCTTCTTGTGAATCTATCAAACATACTAATGATGACTTAGTGACTACTGGAGTTCAATTGAATTCTTTTCATATGGCTTCTTGTTATGGTCCTGGTTATCATTTACTTGTTAAACAAGGATTCCATAGTCAAGGATGTGGTAAGAATAAACAGGTAATTCAAATGCCCTTACAAAATGGGGGTATGAGCATTCTTATGGATTGGGATTTAATCCTCAACAACACATCAATGTTACCAACATCTCAAATAACATTTCAAAACATGATGACCCTGTGAAGGAATTTTACCAATAGGTTGTTCTTCCTAAACTCCTTTGTGCTAAGATGATTACTAGACCTAAACACAAAAAGAAACGTAGTCTATACTTAAAGATTCTTCCTTTTTGTTTCTATCATAGATTTCATGATCACTCTAATGAATTTCAAGCTTTACATTATAAGATTAAGCAGCTCACTAATAGTAAAGTTATTTATATATCATGTGGTAATGAGTTATATTTCAATCCTATTTTCTCTAAATAACATTTATGTTCCTATTATTGAACTCTACATTATGTAAGCAATGCTAGCCTAATCCTTGGGGGCTCATTGTCTTGCACAGTGTTGTGAGCAATATAATAGGTCCCCTTTCATCTTTGTCCCTACACTTGGGGGGCAAGGATGCCATCTACTTCTTTTCTATTTTTCTGGGATCCACTTTCCCTTGGTTAAGAAGTATCTATCTATTATGTGATATCCAATCATACATGAAAACATTGGTTTTCATTAAGGACCCATGTCCTTGATTATAGCCTATTTCATTGTTTTTGGGTTTCCATGGTTGATAAAACTTTCACCTTGGAAACTGAATAGTGTGTTATCCCTCACAAGAGTTACTTTTTAACTTCTTGCATGATATATCTTTTCTACAACATTATTTTCTTATAAAGATGTATGTTTTGACTATGGATACCCTCTTATACGAGAGGTGATTGTCCTAGGTCATCACCTCTTCTTTATTTTGCAAACTACTCTTTTGATAAACTATTGCTCTTGCTTTGGGTTAGAGTTTGATGCCTTCATCCTAAGATTCCTCTTCCTCTTGATTACAGGGGGATTTTTGATTGAATCTTTGTTCCCTCTTTTCTTTAGAAGATGAAATTTTATCCTAAGTACTCCTCTATGGTGAGGGTCTTGTTGATGAGATCTCTTCCCTTTTGAGGATCCTTTTTCCATAAGTGACATATCCATTTCACAATTATCTATGTTCTTGGATGTAAGAGTCAAGGCTCTTTGCTAAGAATATGGTATACATTGTTGTTAAGTTGGATATCTCCTTACCTTGTGAGATAGGTATCCTCTTTTATCTTACTTATCTTGCCTAGTGGGTAGTCATGATAAGGAGGTGGGCATATATAGGGTCTCCCTTGTACTATAGTTTACATTAATTTACATTTTACAACATGCTAAATCCTCGAAAGGTAACGCACATAAGTTGCTAAATCCTGAAGGGGCACACATTTTTACTTTTATTTATGCTAAATCCTCAGAAGGTAATGCACATAAGTTGATAAATCCTAAAGAGACACACATTTTTATTATTTTTTGCTAAATCCTTGGAAGGTAATGCACATAAGTTGCTAAATATATAAGAGATACGCACCCTTTTTATTTTACAATATGCTAAATCCTTGGAAGGTAACGTACATAAGTTGCTAAATCCTGAAAAGATACACATTCTATATTCACAGTGATACAAGAATTTGGATCTATGGATATTTTTGAAAGTCGTCAGAAGACGCATTACAATTACAAGAACAATTAATGGGTGAACCTTTCGGGCTCTTCCTCCTTGGTGATTTATAGTAAGGTGGGCATCTTACTAGGCGAGGTAATCACTTTTCTCTTTTCTCTCTTTTTCACTTTCATGCTAGTAGGATTAGATCATGAAGCTATGTTATCTATAGTGTTTCTCTTGTTTTCCTTATGTAATCATGTATGTTTCTATGATTGATTGCTCTTTATTTCCATATCTTTATGCATGTATGTTGAGTTATAATCCTTGGTCTAGGGTCTCATGTCCTAGTTGACTTAGTGATGTTCTACCTCTTTGTGATCCACTAGAGTCTTTCTTCTAACTTTACTGCAAACATGTTCGATTTCCATACTTCCGCTAAAGTGGGGGCTTAATTTATCATCTTAAAATGGGAGCACTTCCATGATAAGAATGTTTAGCCCTCCTTAGGGGATGTTTTTGACCACCATCATATTGTCCCCTCATTTATGCATCATCCTCTACTTTTGTGCCTGTTTAGGACCCTGATTGGGCCTCTCCGGGAACCTTCTACCCCACCTGGCACAATTTTCAGGGGTTCTGACCCCCTTGGTCAAGGTTGACCTCGACCTTGACCTAGGTTAGGATCAACCTCAACCTTGATCTAGGTCAGGGTTGACCTTGACCTTGACCTAGGTTAGGGTCAACCTTGACCTTGACATGGGTCCCCCTCTCAAATTTGGAAACTTGTCGGCTTCCGGAGGTAATGAGAAATTTAATTTTCCCGCTTCTAGGTTGGCGGTTTTGGGTTCCGAAGCAGAAAATACTAAATTATATTTAATATAGGTCATCTTCTAGGGGAATAGGTATAATTTGAATTTAATTCTCCTATGTTAGCCTCCTTAGAATATTGTGCCCTAATTTCATATAAAAGGAAGTTTTCTCCTCTCATTTTCTCTAAGCGATATTGAGCAAGAAGAAGTCTTCTAAGGGCAAAAAGCTCTAACCAAAATTTTGTCAAGAAGAAAAAGGTTCAAGCATCCATTGTTCTACATGTTTCCAAGCTTTCAAGGTGTTCAAGTCTTCCTCTAAAGCATTCAAGCTCTCCATTGAAGATCAAGGATTCAAGATTTCAAGCCTTTGAAGGGATTTGGTTCAAGCATTCAAGATTTATCATTCAAGCCCTAGATCTAGCCATCATGATGGTGTGATCTTCCTTCAAGATACTTTGTGCATCCTTAAGACTCTTTCATCATATCTTCAAGGTGGATTCCAAGCATAAAATCATGGAGGTTTATGGTTTCTAAAGTCCATGCTTTCATATTTACATATTTGTCTACATTAGAATTACAATTTCATATCCATTGAATAGCATATCTTCATTGTTAGATTCAATTCTACTACTTGCTATCATTCTTATTTAAATTATTGCTTTCAAGGTTAATTCCTAAATCAGGGGTTGACTAAGGAAAACCCCTCCCCCCAACAAACAAATCTCTTTTTATTGCAAGTACAGGTTCAGGATTGAAGATTTGAACTTAGATCTGGATACCCTTTTCAGAAAACTATCGGGATCAGCGAAAAGATTTTTTGTCAGACCTGTGTAGGTCTAGGTTGAGATTATTGGGTCAGGGGTGACATTGTGGGTCAAGGTCAACCTTTTTCATAAGATGGTGTCAGATCAGAAAAATATTTTTGGGTTTTGTTCATCTTTGCGTTCCAGTTCTGAATCATACTTCATATTTTCCAGAAACAGTCTACAGACCTCAGAAAATAGAATTTTCTAGATCTGCAATTCTTTAAGGTTGGTTCTTCTTCTCATCCTTTTCAATTTCTATCATATATCATATCTACATTGTTAATTAATAGAATTTAATATTTACCTCTTTGTTTTCATTTCCAAATGGTTGATTCATTTGTGCATTAATCCCTCTTTTGGGTTGATGAACTTGGATCTTTCATTTGTGTATTTGAGGATAAAAGTGGAACATATTTTTTCCTCTTAATACACATTTCAACACAAAATTCAATAAAATGTAAAGGTTAAGGAAATAAAACACATTTCAAACCTAATTAATCAAACAACAAATCCAAATATAAATCATCAAATTTTCTTCCTTTACAATATCATAAAGATATACCACTACAAACTTCCCTGTGAAGTCCTTGATAACTTAATTCATGAGCCTCATGAATGTTCTCAAAGCACTTGTGAGGCCAAATGGCATCACAAGCCATTCATATAGCCCATCTATGGTCTTGAATGTCATTTTCCATTCATCGCCTTCTTTCACCCTGATTTGGTGATAACAACTCTTCAAATCCAACTTGGTAAAGTAGATTGCCCCTCCAAGGCAATCCATGAGATCCTCAACCATAGGTATGGGGAACCTATACCTTATTTTGATTCTATTTATAGCCCTTGAATTTGTGCAAAGTCTCCATTTTCCTCCCTTCTTGGATGCCAACACAACCAGGACTGCACATGGGCTTATACTCTTCTTGATCAAGCCTTGATCCAAGAGCTCTTGTACCTGCCTTACCACTTCTAAATTTTGATCAAGGGTTAGCTTATAAGATGCCTTATTAGGAAAAGATGCAACAGGGAAAAATTCTATCCAATGACTTATTACCCTTCTAGGAGGTAAGGTAGCAGGAGTGCCATCACTCACTATGTCTTTAAACTTCTCAAGCAATACTTTTATCTCTGATGGCAATGGCTCCTTGACTAGTTTTTCCTCCTCCTTAGGTCTAATCACAATATCATATCCTTCATTCTCATAATACTTGAGATCCCTCACAAACCACTTTCCACTACATAACATCACATTAGGAGTCTTGGACTGTGGCTCTTCATCTTCTAGAAAAGACTGAATCTTGAAAGTTTTGCCTCCTTTCTTGAATGTTATAGAATTCTCCTTTCCATCATATACTACCCCATTGTCAAATTTACAAGGCCCTCCTAACAAAAAATGGAAAGCATCCATTGGTAGGATGCCACACAAGATTTTATCCTTATACCCTGCTATGGAGAATTCAACCCGTGTCTGCTCATTCACTAATACACTTTGGCCTTTGTTGAGCCATGTCACCTTATAGGGATTTACATGGGGTACTTTGGTCAACTTGAGTTTTTTGACTGCTTCCTCTGAGATTATATTATCAGTGGAAATAGAGTCCACTATCACCTTACAAACTTTCCAAGGATCTTTCATCTTATCCTAAACAAAGTCCTCCTATGCTTGGGTTCATCTTTGCTAGGTTGTCTTATCAATACCCTTCTAAAAATTGAGTTCTCACCCATCTCTGAATCTAGATGGTCAATCTCAGGAGCTTTGAAACTTGAAGTGTCTTCATGGGCATATGCTATTCTTTTATCACTATTTGATCTAGTAGGCTTTTCAGAACATCTATATGCTGGGTGGCCTAGTTGAGCACAGTTGTAACACTTCATACTTGCAAAGTATGAGTTACTTCTACCTCCTCTCCCCCTGCTAGGTCCTTGACTACCTCTACCTCTGTTATATCCTCCTCTTGGAGTGCTTTCCCCACTATGCTCTATTAATTTTTTTTCACCTTGATTCCTCTGCTCATTGCCTCTGCCTTGATAGCCTCCACTTTGACCCCTTTGGTCTCTTCATCTACCTCTTTTCTTGAAGTTAGAGTCAGCTTTCTTCTTATTCTTTTCCTCCACTCTGAGGGCTAATTGATGACACCTTTGAACTGTAGTTGGTGTCTATAAACTGATTTCTTCTTGGATATGCCATTTCAAACCACCCAAGTACCTTTCTACCTTAATATACTCCTCTTCTTGCTTCTTGGATCTAAGACATAACCTTTGTAATTCATCTATATAAGAGGCCACATCTAGGTCTTTTTGCTTCAAATTCTATCTTTTCCTATGGAGTTGAATCTCATAGTCTTCAGGAAGATAATTATCCTTTAGCTTGGTCACCATGGAATTCCAATTGGCTATGGGCTACTTCCCCAACCTAACCCTCTCATCTTGAAGGTATTTCCACCATTTTAGGGTTGACCCTCTGAGTCTTGATTTTTCCACCTTGAGATTTTGTGCTTCAGTTACTCCTTCAAACTCGAAATGGTCCTCCATTCCTTCAATCCAATCCATCACTACTTTAATAAACATATTTCCACTAAAAAATGGTATACCCTCCAATGCCTTTTCTCCTAGGGATTTTATGGCTTTTAGGAAGGGCTCTTCATTCAAGACAAGGTCTGGTTCAGGGATAAGATCTTCTTCAACAACCTTTTTACCACTATCACTACTTTCCACTTCCTTGTTTCTAGCTGCTACATTTGCAACTTCTTCTAGCCTTATTTTCATACTTTCCAAGAATTCTTCAAGGAGTCTATTCTTCTCATTTTTCTCATCCACCTCTTTAGATAACTCTCCATTTTTCACCATGATTGACTCTTTTACTGATTCACCAGTAGCTATAGACATACACTGGTTTCCAAAGTCTGTAACTTGCTCTGATACCACTCTAATGTAACAAGAAGCCTTGCTCTCCTACCCTAACCTCCACTAGGGTCTTCAATAGGCCTCTTCTCTAGCCCAGATAGGTTTCTTCACTAACCATAACCTTCAAGGATCTCTCTCTCAAGACCCCACTAAAATTCAGCTTGAGTACACCAACAAGAAAACCAAACTGCTTCAACAACTAGTCATAGTGCTCTTATTGCACTTCTTCACAATTGATCCCAATGGATCCAAAACTCTTCCATATGGAGAGGTAGCCTCCTAGATTGTTTATTGGACCAATTATAATGTCCACAAACTACTTTTGGATTGAAACCATGAACGAGCTCCAAGAACCAAGCCAATTTCACCCAAAAGAGGGCTACAAGCATTAGGCCTAATTAGGCTTTTTTTTCCGCAATAAATTGTAAAAATACTTAACAAGTTGGAAAAATAAACATGGATACAGATACCCTTTATCAAGACACTAAATATTTTCTAGGTCTTATTTCCCAAAAGTGTTCGTACAATGCCTCCTATAATCATGCCTAAAAATCAGGGTTTTTAAGCAATTAGTCTATCTACACAAAAGAACTTGTTCTTGGCACACTAAAATTCTCTCCCAAAGTTTTCCTTTGAGTTGGGGCTCCTCCACACACCACAATACCTCCCCATAATCACTGATTGAAACAATGACTGCTTTCAATCCTCCCATTATCTCTGCAACTTCTTATGATCCCTAGCCATGCAACTCTGGCTCGCCTAGGGAATCATATTTAAAATAGCTCCCATGATTTCCAGGGCCCCTCCTTCACTATACTATATGTACATGGAGTAAAATCCCTAATCCTAATGGCCCATGAAAATTCCATAGTGGGAAGAGGATCTATGACCCCATCTTCATCAATTGCCTAGTTCAGACTAGCAACATGACAAAAAACAAAATAATTTACAAGACTAACTAGAAATTTACAAAATAGAAATCCAACACCACAAAAAAGCTTAAAAACACCTACTCTAATACTTCCCTAGATTACAGTATTCAATTCAATCCATTAAAACACCAATTGCTCAGAAAAACACTAACTGTGATTGTTCTTTCTATTATTCAGTCCGTACACACAATTTGAAAAATTAGCCAACCCTTGAAAAAGGTCGAGGATGGCCTTAATTAGTTGATCAAGATCAAAAATCAACAACTTCAGTTAGTTATAAACCAATTTATCAAAGTTGCAATTATGCAACAAATGTTGTCAATGTTGTCAATGACAACATTGATAACTTTTACATCTTTTTGGATTTGCTATCCAAACTTGGTCATAAGTCCACCAAACTTAATCAAATGCTAATATAAGGTGTTAGAACCATGAAATAGGACCTCAAGTCCCTTTCTTTTCCATTTTGACATTAAAATGCATAAAACACCGTATTTGACCTAATGTGGACAATCCTACAAATAAGGTCCCAAAAGACCTATTAAGGCATCCTACACTAACACACTTCACACTAGGACTTGTTTAGTCCCCTTATTGCACTAGTGGTTTGGCTAGGACCACTATAAGACAAAAAAAAAATAGAAGCCCTAGGTTCCTTTCTAGCCCTACCTAGGTGCTCCTTCACCAGAAGGCTATTTCATTCAGGAAGATAAGTTTTTGATTAAGGTAAATATAGGTTTGGAAAGGACCCTGCAACCTTTTACAATAAGATACTAGACATAAGCATCAAAGGAAAATGCAAACATAGAAATCCTACAATGAACAAAAGGCAGGACCTAGAAAGACACCCTAGAACAAAAATAGGAAATTACAAAAACTGCCAAAAGATTGCACAGATTCTAGCATAACTTCTAGCACAAAGACTAGCACAATTTCCAGCAAAATCTCTAGATCTGAAGAAGAAACATTACATCATTTTCTGGTAGGCTTCCTCTGCCTCCTTCTACATTTATTCCATTTTGTCAATGGAATCCTTCATCTCAAGAATCTCTTTCAGGATCTTTGGGACTTTTCTTTTTATACCACTTCGGGTTCTAGAACCAGGGCCCGAACTTCCTGCCTTTTCATCAATCGTAATTGTTGTATTTTCCAGCAGAATTCTTTCCAGATAAGCATTTAACACTTTCAAGTTCTGAATTGAGACTTGAATCCCATCATTGTTGTGTTTAAGGATGACCCATATCATGTGCCCATTGTGGCTTTTTTGTTCTTTCATTTCTTTTATCTTTTCTTCCACAGTCTCATTATATCTAGTAGTGAACTCCTCATATCTGTTACTGTCATTTACCTTAATCATAAGATTTTTCTCCATTTCCTCAACATTGGATTTGAAAGGCTCCATTGCTTCCTGCATCTTAGTTAATTGTTGCTTCATGATCTTCATCTCCTCACTAAGCCAGTCTTCCATACTCGCCCCATAGTCCACTTTGCTTTTCAAGATTCTCATCTGTATCAAAACCAACCTCTTCTTGGCCCATTCTCCATTTCTTACTGTTCCTTTTCTCAGCCTTTAAAGTCAGCTTCTTATTTTTACCCTCCTCACCTTTGTCCTCATTCTTCTTCTCCTCTTTTTCAATTCCCTCTATTCCATCTCCCTCAATTTCCATTTATTTGTTACTAGCTTCAGCGTCCTTTCCCTATTCATCAGTAATAGGCATTTCCTCCTATTCCATCTAAGAGTACTCCTTACTCAGCTAATCATCTTTCTCCTTTTCTAGATTCTCTTTATTAGTCTCACAATCTTCATCATTCTGGTACTCTTTATCTTTTCCCTAATTCTCTAGGGTTTCATCATCAGTCTCCTCCTGTATTTCTGGATTTTCCCTCTTCTTTGTTCTAACCCTTTTCTTCAGACTCTATTTTTTACTTTCCTGCTTAACCTGCCTCGCAATCCCTTTAACCCTCTTGGGGATAGGTTCTAGGATATGGTTGTGGGCATACTCATAAATTAATAGAATGAGCCCCACATGGAGCACCGAGTTACTTGGTTTCTTTCTATGCTCCATCACCCTATTATGTAATGAACTCAAGAGATAAAAAGGGAACAAAATCTTTTTACCATGCCTGAAATGGTTAGCCAGGATGAAGTGTATATTGTATATTTTAGAGTATCTATCATCCAAGGTAAAATAATTGATCATAAATATGAGAATGTTATCCCAGTGGGATTTAATTTTTTGGATATCAACATAATCCCCTGTCCCTTTACTAAGCAGGGCCTCTTCATCTTTAGTTTTCAGGAAAATATTGAAGGCTTGAGTTCCTTCCCTCTTACTGTCCCTATAGAATTTCATTCCCTCACAAGACAAGCCTGTAATTTCAGAAATAACCCTCATGGAGAGAGTAAAATATTTTCCCCATAGGTTCACTTTTCCGTCCTTCCAACCCTCTGCAAACTTTTTTGTTATCTCCGTATCCTAGCAATGGAGCTTCTCTAGATACTGAGAAACACCTCCCTTTTTCAACCTTCTCCAGACCTTCTTCTTCTCTTTCCATTTGGTGTAGTCAATCAACTCCTCCCTCTTCAGACCTCCTCCCATTATTCTTTTCACTTTCTAAAAATTCTGATACTTTGCAACATTCAACACAGGATTCTGGCAAGCTTTACTATAGTGATTGTTCCAGTTCAAGTTTAACACCCAGAAAGTGTGTGGTGTCACAATTGTCATTAATCCATTTCATTTGAATGATAGAGCACATTACTTTTAATAATTAAAGATAACCTCATCATTGATTATGATTATATATAACTCCTTCAATACTGTTCATGCTATCATACTTGATAAGACTAACCATCTCCATTTTAAAATCTGCCTCACCTCGCCATGATTGCATGACATCAGATAATACTCCCACATTTTCTAGGCCATCCCCCATCATATTACCTTCTCTGAAGAGATGTGAAATATTGTAATCATCAAAATTGGGCAAAATGGATTTGATTTTTTCAATGATATGGCTTATTGTCCATAAGCTTCATGAGTGCCTTTTATACATTTAATTATATTAAGAGAATCTCCCTCCAACCATAGTTTAGAGAAGCCCATATCTTTGGCCAACATAACCACGTGAAGGGAAGCCATAGCTTTGTATGTATGGTTTTTTTGAACTCCCAGCGGAGCCGCCACAACTCCCAAACAATTTCCAGTAGAATCCCTTATTAGGCCTCCCACTCCAGCAGTCCCCAGGTTCCCTTTAGCAGCCCCGTCAAAATTCCCTTTGACCCAGCCACTCGGAGGGGCACTCCATCTGGTATTTTCCCTCAAGTTTAGGTTACTATCTTTCTGCACCCAAGAGTTCATAAATATATCTTTGATACAGTGAGAGTTCTTGTAGGGGGAGCCGCTAGATAGCTGATTTTTAAAATTTTCTAGAAGACTTCTACACACACTATTAGCCACAGTTTGATAGGGGGAGATTTTTTCTCTGAAGATTAGATTATTTCTTTCCTTCCATATTCTCCATGTGAAGTGGGGTAGGATTAGCTTTCAAATATCTTTGGTTCCTTACCCTTAAGGGGATAGTTCCATTGTTTAACCATGTCCTGGAAATTATAAGGTTTGACCCACTCCAGGTTAATGACATTGAGCACTGATTTCTAGAATTTATAGGAGTAGGGACAATGAATCATTATATGATTACATTTTTCAGCTTCAGAACAATAGAGGATACATCTATTAGGCATACTGAATCCCCTTTTGCAAAGATTATACACTGTAAGGATTTTATTCTGAACAAGAAGCTATAAGAACATGTTTATTTTAGGACTAAGAATGTTGTTCCATACCTTATAGCTAGAAGAGTGGTTATCCTTTTGGAGTAGAAGAGCAGAGGCAGAAGAGATAGAAAATTTTCCATTAGCCTCTGGCCCCCAGATCAAAGAATCTTTTTTATTAGGTCTAATAAACCAGGGAGAAAGAAAATTACTGACCAAATGAAGAGAATCATCAAAGGGACTAAGGTCTACCCATTTATCATTGATCTAGTAATCATAAACCTTCTCTCCAAAAATTTCAATACAATACACAATCACTGGCATCCATTCCTGCTTATCACTAAGGGCTTCTTCCTTCAGCCATTTATTTGTCTAGAAATTGATTTTCCTGCCATTTCCCAGCTTCCATCTAGCCCCTTTTCTAATCAAATCCCTACTTTTTCTTATACTATTCTAGATGAAAGAGCCATTGATTTCTGAAGGGTCCCTAATCACTTCCTCCAGAGTTGATAAGTGGTACTTTCTCTTGATGATAGCATTCCATTCCTTCTCTTCTTCAAATATTCTCCAGAATTGTTTTGCTAGTAGAGACTTATTTGTATTTTTGATACTTCTGATGCCAAGCCCACCCCATTTCTTAGGTTTACACACCACCTCCCAGGCCACAAGGCTTAACCTCTTCTTCTCTTCCACTCCAGACCAAAGAAACCTTTTCTAAATTTTTTCAGTCATGTCAACATATTTCTGAGGAATTTTAAACAGACTAAGAGCGTAGACTGGAAGATTTTGAAGAGTAGATTTCAGAAGTTGAACTTTTCAAGCTTGACTAAGAGTATCACCTTTCCATCTAGCTAGCTTATCATGAAATCAGTTAATAATTCCATTCTAGAAGGCCTCATCAAGTTTAAGGAAAAGAAGGAGACCCAAATAGGTAGATGGAAGAGTCCCTATCTTGCATCCCAAAATAGAGGAGATCTTCCTTTTTCTATCTTCAGGGGTATTACAAAAAAATAGGGAACTCTTCTCCCAGTTAATAGAATGTCCTGAAGCTTTAGTGTAATTGTTCAAGGCTTTTTTCATGTTCCTGGCTTCCTTTACAGAGGCCTCTCCCATCATAATAGTATCATCCAAAAATTTCTCATGAGAGCACTTATGTTGAGCCGAAGAAGGTTGGAGACCTGAAATTTGACCTGATAAAACCAAGCTTTTTATGGATCTCCCAAGACTTTTTCCCATTATAGCAAAGAGAATAGGGGAAATGGGATCACCTTGTCTAAGACCTCTAGAGGGGTGGGAGAAGATGGAGGATCCTCCATTTACCAGCATCGAGGAAGACACCGTTATAACCAATTGCATTATCATTCTTATTACATCTTTATCAAATCCAAAGGAGCTTAGAATTTTAGACAGGAAAGACCAGTCCACTTTGTCATAAGCTTTGGACAAGTCCAGTTTCATAAAAAAACCCTATTTTTTAGAGGCTTGAAGGGAACGAATATTCTCATGCACCACCATAATAGAATCAAGAATTTTTCTTCCAGGGACAAACCGATTCTATTGAGGTGAGATAATATTTGGCAGTAATCTCAAGATTTTGGACATCATAACCTTCGAAATGATTTTATAAAGAGAATTGCATAGGCTTATAGGTCTAAAGCCATCAACCGTGTCCACTCCAGATTTTTTTGGGATGAGAGAAATAAACATTGAATTTATTTCCTTGAGGATAGATTTAGTGCCAAAAAATTCTTTAACAGCAGAATAGACATTTCTCCTAACAATACTCCAAAACTGCTAGAAAAAGAACATCTAAAACCCATCCAGGCCAGGAGATTTCTCTCCTTCAAAGGAGAGGAAAACATTCTTAATTTTAGTCTTTGAAGGAATAGCTTTTAAGAGAATGTTTGCAGCTGAATCCAAAATGTGTGGAATAGAAGCTAGAAGATTCCTCTGCTCAACCTTGTCAAGGCTTTGATCTTTAGAAAGTAAGGACGCAAAATAGCTCACCATTTCTTCCCTTATTTATTCATCTTTGGTTATTTTTCCATTTCTTGGGGACAAAGAATGGATTCTATTTATAGCCTTATGTTTAAGAGTAGTGAGATGAAAGAATCTTGTATTCTTATCTCTTGCTTTAAGCCAGAGGGATCTAGATCTCTGTCTCCAAAAGTCTCTTCTTTAGCTATAATATTATGAAGTTTAGCAAGGGCTATATTCTCTTGACTTCTTAGATTTTATGATAAACCATTCCTTTGGATTTCCTCCTAGATATCATTCAGTTCCGTTTGGGATTTAATTTTTGCTTTGAAAATATCTCCATAGGTATGCTTATTCCAACTTTTAACATTTATTTTGACATTAGCCAGTTTCTTGACCATTTTGAACATTGCTGCTCCTTCCACCTCAATATTCCACCACTCCCTATTTTTATTTTCTAGATCAAGATGGTCTAGCCAAATCTTCTCAAATCTAAAAGGAGCATTTCTTTTACCAACAAATAGAGAGACATTGAGGGAAATAGGGAAATGATCCGATCCAATTCTTGTAAGGGAGGAAAGGGCACAAGAGAACTTGGTATACCATTCCAGATTTATCAGAGCCCTATCCAAATTAACTTGTATCAGGTCCTCTCCCACCCTGAAATTAGACCAAGTGTATTTTATCCCTTCCAGATCAACATCCATCAGCCCTTCATTGATAATGAAATTCATAAAGTCAACTCTACTTTCTACTTGGGCTAAATTACCACCTTTTTTATCTTCCTGCTTAAGAGGGGTGTTGAAGTCTCCCATAAGGATGAAATTGTTATCTCTTCTTCCTTCCATCTGCTCATGTAGATTCTTCCATAACTTAAGTCTTCCTGTCTTAGTATTTGGAGCATAAACATTGATTAAAGTCCAAGAAAAGTTGTCCTTTAAACTCCTAAGATCAGCAACAATTAAATTTTTATTTTCTTTAAGGAGCTTACAATCAAAAAAAGATTGGTTCCAGAAGATAGCCAGACCTCCCGAGGCCCCTTTCAAACTGCTGCTAATGCATTTTCCATGTTTAACCAGCTTCATACTTTCTATCTTATCTTTTCTCATTTTAGTTTCTTGAATCAAGAGAATATCAGGTTTAGAGTCTCTAACTAGATTCCTAACTACAACTTGCTTATGAGGACTATTGAGTCCTCGAATATTCCATGAGATAATCTTCATTTAAGGATTAGGGTACAAACCTGATGGATAGTTAATTGTTTTCCATCAGCAATGTTTTGTTTTTCTTCCTCCTCCCTTTGAGTTTTCTCTGACCTTTTTCCTTTTTCTTGTTTTGGAGTTCCTATATCTGGTTTTTGTTGTCTAGTTAGAAGTCCTGGTTTTTTCCCTCCTACCTTCTTGTTTGATTTCCCCATAGATGAACTCTCAGCTTTCTTTCTAGAATTTAAGTTTGATTCAAAGGTAATGTGCCTTCCCTCAGGGGATTTTGGGCTTTTCTTATTTGATCCCTTCTTTGAACCCATAGTTGACCACAACTTTTCCTCTGCTTCTTCCTCCTCTTTCTTCTATTTCTCTTTTTGGTTTAAGTCTATTGGAGAGTTAGCTTTACTTTCCTTGATTAAGTCATTTGAATTCTTTTGTTTTTCTTCTGACCATTGTTTTTCCTTTACTGCCATCTCCTTCTCTACTTCATGGTGTCTCTCTTTCTCTTCTCCTTTTACCATAGTAACTTTGTCTTCTTTTCTTTTATGATTTTGTTTTGTTTTAGCTTTAGTGATCTCCCCTCTTTCTTCTGTTGTTGAGGTTTCATGGGAGACTTGCTTATCATTTTCTTGGACATCTTCACCATTTTTCTCCTGCTGGGAGGACTCATTCTTTCCTTCTAGCAAGCTCAGGGTTACTTGTGTTTCCTCTATTTTTCTTTTCCACTCCATTCTTTGTCCTTTTGTTTGCTCTTGATCCTTCTTTTTTTCCTTTTGGGTTTTCTGAGGGTAGTGTTTCACCCAATGACCCGATTTCTTACAAGTAAAATAGGCAAAAGACATCGATTCATATTCTATCTCTTGATTCCATGTCCCCAATTTTGATTTCAGAGATATAACCTGAGGGAGGTCAACATTCTATTGAATGTTTACACATATTCTTGCATAAAATTGTCTGGTTTTGGATTTAGTCATGGGATCAATAGATAAGAGTTCCCCAAAAGAACCTGCAATAACTATTAAGATATCTTCATACCAATATTCCAAAGGCATCCCAAGAAGATGGATCCAAACTGACACCACCGTGAAAAATATTTCATTATAGTCTAGACTCGTTGTCCACTTTTGCAGTGACAGAGAAGATTTTCCCATCATCCAAGCTCCCCCACACAGAACTTTTGAAAGATCTTCCCCATTTGAAAACACAAAGGAGAAGAAACCTTTCGGCATAACCGCAACATCAACTTGACCTTTTAGCCTCCATTTTTTGTCCACAAAGGATCTAACTAGATCAATATTCGGTCTAGGGCCCAAAAATTTTCCTACTAGGGTAGAGGCCATGATAGAGACTGTGTGGTCAACTAACTGATCTGGTACCTTAATACCAATCTTGCCTTTCATTGGGTTAGATAATATATCCACTTTGGGGAAGATGGACTTACCCGATGGTTTTATGCCAAAGAGGCCCACCCACTTGCCTTTCCCCAGATTCACAGAGAGATCATGTGACTTTTCTTGGGACGAATCTCTCCCTTCATTTGAATTTTTTGGATTTTTCACCTTTGGTCCCATATCTGACCCATTGTCCCTGGTGGACAGAAGCACCGTTGATTCTACTGCCTTTTCTACTAATTTGACAACATTCTCTTCTCCTTCTGTCGAAGATCCAGCAACAACAGGAATATATGTTGTTCAAAGGTATTCATTTGTGTATATGGAGAGGTTCAATGAGAACTAATTTGATTAAGGAGAAACATAATAGTGGATTGGATGGAAATTTTTTTATTGATAAAACATTGAGTTTGCTGAAGGAAAGGTACTTTTGGCCTCAATTGTATAAGGATGTTCAGAAATTTGTGAAAAGCTATGGAGTTTGTCAAGTTGCAAAAGGAGCGAGTCAGAATACTAGTTTGTATACACCAATTACTGTTCCTGAGAAACCTTGGAGTGATATCAGCATGTATTTTTTTCTTGGCTTACCTAGGACAACAAGAGGTAATGATTCCATATTTGTTATTGTGGATATATTTTCTAAAATGACACATTTCATACCATGTAAGAAAACATGAGATGCAATACATATAGAAGATGTTTTCTTTAAGGAGATTGTCAGATTGCATGGATTATTGAGGAGTATCATCTCTGACCGAGATAGTAAATTTGTTAGCTATTTTTGGAGAACACTCTGGAAGAAGTTGCATACTGAGTTGAAGTTTGGGTAATTTGTTGAGATGCCTAGTTGGAGACACACAAAGTAATTGAGATTTGATGTTGGCACAAGCAGAGTTTTCATATAATAGTTCAGTAAATATAAGTACTGGAAAGACACCTTTTGAGATTGTTCATGACACACAACCGAGAGGTATATCATACTTGAGAGATATTGTCAGAGAAGAGAAAAGAAGTGCTAAAGTAGAAGAATTTGCTGAGTTTATGAAGACATTGCATGAATATGTAAAACAAAAGCTGGAGAAAAGTAATAAGATATACAAGGATAGTGCAGACATATCAAGAAGACATAAAACATTTGAAGTTGGTGATGCAGTAATGGTTCATTTGAAGAAAGGCAGATTTCTTATTGGAAAATATGGTAAATTAAAAATGAAGAAATTTGGTCCTTTCAGAATACAAAGAAGATTTGATGGTGGAAATTATTATGAATTTGAATTACCTGATGACATGGATATATCATCTATATTCAATATTTCAGACTTGTATGAGTATCATGAACCCGATGAAGAAGTAATAGTACCAAGTGATTATCCTAAAAAGTAGATAGAGGAAGTTGAGAAGATTTTGAAACAGAGAATTGATAGAAGTACAAGAGGAAAGGAATACATGGAATATCTGGTAAAGTGGAAGGACAGACCGATTGAGGACTCATCTTGGATTTCTCAATCTAAGTTTGATTCATTTTAGGTTGGACCTGGTACATGATTTGGGGAATCATTTATTGTAACCCTAGGTGTCTACTGCAGGAGCATCTTGGGTCCTTGGCAATCCTGATCAACCAAAAAGATGTTTGTTTTTATTCATTAGCTTGTTTGGATGCTGACAGAGAAGTATTCTGTTGCTCAGGCTCTATTGCTCGGTTATGCTTGTTTTAGGTTGGTCTTTGTTTCATGGGTTCTGTCTCTTGGGCATGCTTGTTCATTTTCTTTTGTTCAGGTTTCTATCACTTGGTTATGCTTGTTTCCAAGTTCATTTCTTCTGACCCTCAGGTTTAATTTCTATTTCTTGGGGTGTTCTTTGCCCAAGTCACTTTGTTGCTCGGTCAACTTTTCCCAAGATGTTTATTTTGGAGTTAGATTTGGTAGCTGACTCCTGCACTTAATTTTTATGGCTTAATTAATTTGGGTTCTCTCATTGGGATCTGTGTGGACCTAAATTTGGGTCTCTCTTATGGATTTGAGCATCGACCTCTCTTGGTAGACTCTTGTATATAAATGTTTCTATGTTCTTAGTTTTAGGCATTAGTTTGAGGATAGGATTGATATTAGATTTTAATAGAAGATTAGCTTTTAAGATATTGTAAGGTAGGTCTGTGACCTTGCATGTATGAAGATCATATTTTAATTCACTGAAGATATATGGCCAAAATTGGGAAGGCCTTGCAGCCTGACATGTACCGATTTTGATCAATTAATGAAAAGGATCTCTATTCTTTCTTCTCTCACTATTTTTTTGTGGCTTCCGCATTGTGTCTACAAGCTGTTTTTGTAGTTGGGAGAGCCTTTGGCCCCTTCCTCCAACCCTCCTTGCGTAAGATATTTTGAGACTTGATTTAATTAAATGTACTAGGACATTTTAATTAAATGATTTGATGCTTTGATAAATGACCTTTAATGTTAAATTAAAGATGAATTATACAACGAGGTGGATCAACCTAATTATTCAATTTAGCCTAGTGATTTTATTGATGTGAGGAATTTGATTAAATGATGACCCTCTGAATAGGGTTTAGGGAAAATTGAATTGATTTAGGGCTACTTGGTTATACTAGGCCATTTTAGGGTGATTACACTGACGGCTGAATATTATAATTGACCTGTTTAGAAATATGAATGGTTTCTCCTATTGTACTTTGAAATTTGAGATATATTTCCAATGAATTTCACCAATACAAAATTGTCTCCAAGGGATACTTCAAAATTTGATATTCAAGTATAAGGTGAAATATATGAGATGATAATTCCAACAATAGACTAGAGTGGTTGCTAACCACTAAAACTGCAATTAGAAACTAGGGAAGGTCTTCCACCTTTAAAACTACACACAAGAATAAATTCCAATTGGAATTGCCAATACACAAGAAAATATAACTCTACAATGATTACCTACGGTGCTAGTCAACGCCTTATAAAAGCCTCCAAGAAGTTTATGGAAAGTTATAATGTGCCAACATAAATTTATTTATTATTTTATTATTTTGGCCCCTTTTATTTTATAACTAAATTAATTAATAAAAGAAGTCCTTTATAATATTATTTAGATTTTGGGACCACCTAATTAACTAACTTAATTAAGTCACTTTATTAAAATTGGGGACATTACAATGTACATATACAATCACAAAACATTTGAAAAGTTAACATCTAAATCATGGTACAATAAGATATATGAGTTCTTTAAACTATTAATTTACTTATAATTATTTTCAGTTACCTTTCCTTGGTTAGGTGTTGTGTTTCTAGAGGTTAGAAGATATTGCACCTCATCCACATTTGGAGTATCTTGTAAGAGTGAAATAAGATCAACATATAAATTAATATTTAATTTAATTAATGTCAATTTAAATTATTAATCAATTTGAACACATTTGTGTGACAATCCACATTGTATTGGTTAAACCCATTTAATATTTGTTTGTATTTACAAACAAGGTTATTAATTTTGACCTGAAATGTGCGAAGGAATTTTAAATTGAACTGTTTTGTAACTGCCAAGAATTATGTTTAAAAGGGACCAAATTGAATAGAAAGAGAGGGTGGAGAGAGAGAGAGAAAAGATAGAGCAAAGCAAAAACAACTCTCTGGCTGTCGGCAAAGAGCCCTGCAAGTTGTAATTGCAGATTTTAAGTTGATGAAGTTTAGTATTGAGTTGAGTCATTTAAAACTTGCTTCTATTGTTATTGGGTCTTGAGATATTGTTTGTATTTATTGTAAAACCGTTTCAAGAAGCATCTAATTATCCCCAACCAATTCAAGAATTGGTTGTAGTATAATGGGTTTGAAATTGATTTTATGTTAATATTGAATGATGTCTGGTTGGGCATGGTATCGGGTCTACTGGAATTGGGCATGATTCAATTAAAACCAAAACAAGATGAGTTTGATGTTATCAATTTTGGAAATTAATTTTCTTGTTGTTCATTTGTGATTAGTAGAAGCAAAAATAGGTCTCAGTGTAGAGACCATAAAATGTAGTTTCACTGTTGGATTTCCTTTAGATTTTAATATGTGTTCACAAACCTAATTGCCCAGCTTTTGACTAGAGCGATTTTCCAAATAGTTTAGGAAAGATAAGTTATTCACTGTAGAGTGAAGGTCTATACAAACTGTCAATAACAGACCCAAGGACAATGAGTTTGTGTTTGACACTTGGTGTGAAATTTTGTTTGAAAGATTATGCATGGTTGTTTTGCAGACTTGGAAGGGGTATTGAAGATGTTCCACATCAATATTGTAAACACGTATGTGCAAAAAAGTATACCATATAATACTCTAGTACAAATGAAATGGCTAAAATGGTACCATGTTGGACCTATGTGATATCATCCCCATACATCAACTATTAAATCTCACTTAAATATTTATAACTATTAATTTAATATAAAATGCACTATGGAGTTGCTTTAAGTCTTATCACTACTTGATGTTGATAATATCCAACATCCTCCTCATCTCTAGCTCTTGATTACTCTCCAATATATTATCTTACCTCTATTGTCTCATGTTGTACACATAACATATGATGCACCTTAGAATTGGTTGTCTATGTGAGGCTCATAGGTTATCTAAAAGGACCTAAACATATGTGTTTGCACATGGTAAAATTATAGGGCACACAAATATGTGGATATGAGGAGGGTATACTAGCATATCAACCAAACCAAAAGGGTTATCAATATCATGCAATTGATAAAATTGATAGCTTTGTGTCATCAAATAGTTAGCTAAAGAGTGTATGGCCAAGATGCTCAGTGATGATGCATCTACAAAAATATATATGTGTTATATCAAAGGTGGGATATAATTAGGAGGAGGGAGAATAAAAGGGGCCTTTTAATACTCAAAATTTCCCAAGTGTATTTTGAAGCATTCCTCAACACCCTAAAAATATATCATATCAAAGTATTTCACATTCTTTCCCGTGAAACATTTAACATATAGTTTCCAAAAATAATATTGGGAGACATCAAGATTTTTGTTGGGAAATTTTCCAAAAACCATCCACCAATGATCCCAAAAATTATTTATGATATCTTAATGCATTCATCATTTACTAAAATACTTGGGCTTACACACATCAAAGGGTTGTTTACTAGGATCATTGATGAAAACTTGGGCTAATTGGGCTTTGGAAATATATAATTCCTTCACTTAATCATATAATAATCCATTGACATATTGTTTCCCCTTATCCTCTCACCACTCTAAAAAGGAACTATGTTGGTTTGTGAGGGTTTCAAAATTAGAAATGATTGCCTCTAAAGTGGTTTTCATTGAGGACAAAAATGGGTGTCTATGATGATAATTGAAAAATGTTCTTCAATTAAATAAAATTATCAATTATTAACGTGTGAATTGAAGGAGGGTTTTGTAGGGGGAGTTTGGGGTGGAGGATTTATCTAGGCAAGGTTTGTATTTTTAGCCATTGATACATCTGATTGAAGTTGAAATTTTTTAAAAAAAACAAACATTTTTTTAACTACAAACCTAATTTTACTTAAAATTGTTAAAAAATAATGCTAAACCAAAATAAAATTCAAGAGAGCAATCAAAATCGATATACCTTGTAAGATAATTAAGAAATTGATAGATTTAAAACACATATACCGGTTCTTTTTGGATATATATTTCACTTGCTTTGTCTTCTTCTTCTCACCATTGTGGGAAAAAATGAAGGCTTATGACTACTTTTTTGATTGAATTCTATAAAAGATAGATATCCAATTGTAATAGATAACCATTTCAAATAGATATCCATTTTATGTCAAATGTTATATTTGTAAAATAAGTTGGTTTTAACTTACACACACATGCCCTACCATGAGGGGTAGCTCACTTTATGACAATATAAATAAAAAAAACATGATGGTCACATTTACAACTACTTGTGAAGGAAAAATCCTACTCTTGCAGGAATATTTTAGAGTCTTCCTACAGTTTCACATGAGAGAAGATCCCCATTGGCATTCAAAAATACCATGAATTCTTCTAAATTGTTCTTCTTCTCAAAACCCTTTTGAAATAATCACCAAGCCTTTTGTATATTCAAATTCATCCCATATGCATTTAGATCCATAATACCCAACATAACTCCCAAGTCAAGTGTCATAAGGAGTAAATCTGTAGCCTCCATAACTGCATTAATGTTTGCTTTGAACACCATATGTATGGAAAATGAAACACCTTGAAGGATATACTGAAGAACTTGGATAGAAGTGGACAAGACAAACTTATAAATGATCCTATTGTGGAAATATTCATTATCTCAAGTTCCCATAATTAAAATATTAAAGATTTATTTGTAAGCCTAGTCACCCCTTAACTAAAATAGAGATAATATTTTCTAATATTGTGATTCCTTAACACACTTGTAATGAACCCTAAAATAGAACACCCTCTACTCTTAATGTTATAATCCTTTGTACCCTTCTATGTTATTAAACAATATCCTCATCTCCATTTTTAGTATGTGGAGAAAATCAAGACATAAACTTAGTTGAAATTAGTCCCATCATACTCAGAGATATCAAACACCACATCCCAATGAACCTAAATACATGTTTTTCCACCTATATAGTATATATAGGGGTAGTATACCTTTTCCTAATCCACAATCATATGTAAGATGACCCAATATTCTCAAGTAGGACTTAAGCACTAAGTGAGTGTAATGATCATTCATGAAAAATGTAACGGGATAAGTTGGAATTGAGGGATGCAAGATAGAAGGCTAAATATGTAGAAATAAAAAGTTACAATAGACATAGATTGACAGAAAATAGAAAGTAACCTACAATGACATAAAATAGTAACCATAAGGAATTACTAGCTAGAGATAAATTATAGGGTATAGATTTCCTTGGGTGTTATGATCATAGGTACAAATGACTTGAGCCATTATGTACCCTATACTTTTTTTTGAAACTTTCATAGATATTCCATCAAATATTGAATTTTTTGGATTAACTCCTGATGAAATCACCACCTATTCCTGCATATAGAAACACAAGGAAAATGTTATGGAAAGGGTTTTTTCTTGGTCAAACCCTAGTTGATGAATCAACCTTGAAATTGAAATGAAATTGTATGGAAGGAAAGTATGTAAATGTAAAGGTAAATTTTTAGATCTACTTGGTATATGTATATATATTCATAAATGGATGTTTAGATCACATATATTTATGAATATGTTTGTATTTTTCTTTAATTCTAGTTTTTGAACCTTTGAATGTAGAAATGAATCAAGGATTCCTTCACAAATGCATAGATCAGTAAATACTCTTCATAAATATTCAATGTTGTTATGCTTGATAGGCACTTTATTGGAAGAAATAATTCATGTATATGGTCAAAAGGTCTCCTTTCTTAATTGAGAAATCCTCTACTTGGCCATCATGGGAGAGAAGCTTGCTATAATGGAGAAGATTGCCTTCATAGATGCCTTAGATGCTTGAAGGATGCTTGCGACTTGATCTTGAATGCTTGGATACAAAATTGTACACGAGAACTTGCTTACCTTATGAACTTGATCATGGTTGTTACAATAATGAGGTTAGATAGGCCACTTATATACCACTCATAATATTTTGGGATTCAAAAATTGGAGGAGGTTGACACAACATCTAATTTCGCAAAAAACTACAATGGGCCACCCATTTGAATATGGACCCAAATATCAAGGTATAGATTACCAAGGGCATTTTTTACCTGAGTATACATCACCCAAGACTTTCTATATATGAGAAAAGAAGCTAAAATTTTAATGGGGAGCCAAGAAGGAGGATAATATGCCAAAAAAAGAGGAGATGGGTTGTTGGATCAATAATAATGAACATGAAATCTTGTGAATACAAAAATAGGGCCTAAATGAGCATATAATTATAGGTGTTAAATTTTAAGGATGTTACATTTATCCCACACTTTAAAAAGAGTATAAGATAACCTCTTTCTCATGGTAAAGTAAATCAATGCATTGGAGAAATCTGATCAAGGTTAAAGAGACAATGAGACACCACACCCCCAAGTGACTTAGGTCCTCATCAAATCCAAAATGAAGATAAAAGAGTCAATTATAGAGAGAGAGAGAGAGAGAGAGAGAGAGAGAGAGAGAGAGATGTTTAACTAGCCTAGTTGGGTTTTTCCTTACTATGGATCATGAAAAGAGAAGGCACTATTGCAAAAGACTAAATTGAAAGTATAGAAAGCTATGAGATGCTAGTCAAACCATAAAAAAGGGATAATCAAGCAAAGCATAGTCCACTAGGAAATCCACAAAAAGAGGATCAATCCTTAAGGAAAACATTAGCTCCACTAAAGGATCTAGAAAAGGAGATCAGTCCTAAGGAAAGCGTAATCTCCAAAGGGATCAAAGAAAGAGATGATTGGTCTAAGTATCCATTGAATAATTCACAGGTAATGATAATTAAATGAGAGGATAATCCTAAGGAAATTAGTGTCTCCTTAGCCATCTATATAAGAGATTGTATTGAATCATTGGATGTGTGTACAAAATGTGAAACAAGGAGGGGAGTGTACACACCCACATTAAAATGATTGAAAATGCCTTAATAGGAGTAATGAATTTAAAAAATAATACATGCATCTTCTAATTCCACACCAAGGAACCCTTGGAATGAGGGGTTAAATATGCACTTAAAAATTATTTATTTATTTTTTTGGAACACAGAATAAACATCATGTAACTATGTGCATCACATAACTAGAAACATATGTAAGATAATACACCATGATTGTCACATGTTCATACAAAAGAAAAATACTAACAAGCACTTACAAGGTTCCAACACAAATCAATCACAAACTCAAAATAGAGTACATACATTCAAAAGACTGCCCTATAAGGATTCAGACAAAGTTCACAAATTATGAGAGACTAAGCTGAAAAGAACCTACGACTAAACAAAGAAGAGACTAATCTATCCTCAAAATCCAACTAACTAATGTTCATTTTAAACCCAAATAAAATATTCCTAATATGGTTAAACATACATGTTAATTTCCAATTTTTCATAGGCATAGCATCCAAGAACCATCAGGAAGCAAACCCAAAAGTATAAATAAATCATTCAATTTCCAAATCTAATTAGAAAGAGAAACTGGCTGAATACATGGAATCAATCAAAAATACTGATTGAGGCATAGACGTTGGTTCACACAAATGCAAATTTTGACTAGTAAATTTTTGAGACAGAAAAATTATTAGTCCACCGAGTCAAAAACACTAATCCATGCAGACACTAAATTTGAAAAAAAATGATATGGGAAACTAGCCCAAAATGAAAGGAACAAAAAATCAAAAGTCCTAAGCCGACACCAATGTATGGTTGGTAAACATATAGCTCCACAATGGGGAGTTCCAAATAACATATATCAAGGTAATAATCACTCGATTACATCAGTAAATTACAACCTCAATAGCATGAAGGAAACTAAGCTAAAGATCATATTAGTAGTGCATATACAAGTGTAGACACCTAAAAATGGTCATCGCCTCTTGCTCCCCTTTTTAGTCATCTTTTATGTCCTTGGTCAAGTTTTCTCAAATTTGTCCATTTTGTCCATTTTTGTAATTTTTTAATCTTTTTCAATTATTTTGATTCATTTTTCATCCTATCATTTATTTTTGTCGTCTTGTCGCATTTTTGGCATGTTTAATTAAACAATTAAAAAATTATTTAATTATATGTCCTAACTTTGTCTCTAGGGAATTAACCAATTAATTAATGTTCCTATGTCCCTTAAGGAATAAATAAATTCCATTTATTTATGCATTTTCTATCTTTTATTTTACATTTGAATTTTTTAAATATTTAAATTATCTTTTCATTTTCTCTTTTTATTTCACATTTAAGTCTGATTTTATTTTATGGAGATTTTGGGCTTTTTGAGGGAAAATGGATAATTTGATTTATTATATGGTTTTATTATTTCCTGTTGGATTTTCTTTTCCTTCTGACTATTCATTTCATCTTTGTGACAGTCTATTTTTTAAATTGGTTTTTTTATTTAATGAGCCTTCTTCTTTATTTGGCTAACCACGATTCAAGTATCCTCATTTTGTTATTACATTTTCATACTTGCTTTTCATTCATTATTAGTACAATTATCAACAAAGATTAACATTAATTGGAGGAGAAAGAAGAACAATGGAGCACAATAGAGAGTTTGCATAATTTGAATTCATATGTTTCCATGTTATTTTATTGTTTTATGCTAATTTGATTTTAAATGCTTCATTGAGAGTTAGGGATAATTTGAATGTGATTTTTATGATTTTCATGGATGAGCTTTTCATATTCATAAACTAACATTTTCCCCTATCTACAACAAGTACATATATCAATGGTACAAGAAAAAAAGGAAATACATTGAGCACTTCATACTCAAAATATTTGTCTCTAGAGGAAGGTTATCACCTATACACAAGTCCCCAATAGTGGTAAAGTGAAACACCAACCTACCATGTGGAACCCTTAGGAACACCCCACTATACTCTTAGAGATAGTAAACAGGTCATAAACACAAGGTAACCACACACACCAAAGAAGGCTAACACTCACACAAAATAGATGCATGACTCCAGGACGATATAATGGTCCAAGTAAAATCATAATGTACTACATGATGTAAGTGGGTTGAGGTCACTAATTAGAGCTAGAAATGCAAAAATATAGGGACTCTAGGTGGAGTTTCATTACTTGGCTTTCAATAGCCCAAGTATAATCGAGTCTTCTATCAATTTCCATAGACAGCCACACTCGGAATCTATCTTCAACCAACACCCTAAGGTGGCTAGATACAATGTCTTCTATCAATGTCCTCAGATGGTCAAACACTGAATTACCTTCTATCGTTACCCTCGAGTGGCCAGGTACTCAATTACTCTTATCAATGTGTTTTACCCCCAATTTAGTTTATTATATTATCACTTATTAAGAACTTCTTCACGTGGCCGATTCTAGCCACTTAAAATCTAGGGTACATGTAATAATCCACTCCACACATCTACCTAATCAATAAACCATCTCACTCTACAATGAGGCACAAAACAAAAGTGCAAACAAGGAAAATGCCACAAAAACCAAAATATTACATGGGACTCAATTGGTCTCAAACCAAGAGAGTGGGTCCCTTGGGATCCCAACAAGGCACACTTAATATGTTCATGATGTGGCCTTAAACACCAACATTGCATGCTCTAAATGAGATCTTAAATCAAGCATTGAGTAAAAATCACAAGAAGGGAAATACCAATACAAGTGCTCACAAAACACTTAATTGGGCACTTTACAATGAGTACAAATTCATCCACGAATTTGAAAATAATAATGTAAAAATAGAGGATGGTAAAAACCATAGAAGATAAAACATTCCAATGTTTGAATTATGTCAAACATGTCAAATGACAATCTAGACAACACACAAAATGAGGCAAACACAAAAATGCCCAAAAATAAAACATCACAAAAAATCACAAAATTAAAACCCATTTTCCCTTAAGCACCCAACTTCACATTTCTACATTAAAATCTCATTTCTATAGACATACAAAAATTTGGGCAGTATTCCAACTCTAAAACCCCAAAACACAAATCTCAAAATACATAATTGCTAATGCAAACAAAAATGGGTAATGAAATCAAGTAAGATCATGGGGGAATACTAATTCTCATCCAAATAAACTATTTCAACCAATTTCATTTGATTAAACAAATTAAATTAAAAATGGTGAGATGCCCTACCTCACACCAAATGGAGAAAAACCCAAACGAAGAGTGAAATTCCCAAACTTGATGGAAATGGATGAGATCTTCAGAAAAGTGGAGGAATCTCAGTATGAATCCAACGAGCTTCTCCTCATGAAGATGTGACACCTGAATCAAATACAATGAGCAAAAACATAATTTTCTCCAATCAAGTTTGGTGCAAAGTCCAAATTCTCACAAAAGACCATAGTGAGAAGTGAGTAGAAATAACTCACTTTTCCAACATAAAAGCACTTTTCAAAAATGACTTTTTAAAATAAGTCACTTAAATAATTTAAGTGAACAATTGACTTTACCCTAGAAATCAAATAAATTAATCCTAGTAATATGAGATTCAACTATGGAAAATTAGCCGATAAGTTAACCATTGAATTCCCCAAACACATTACAATCAACATTTAAATTAAACCTTTTCCACGACAACAATGAAGCTCTAACTGCACAAAAATGCTCATAGGTCTAACATAATGTGCATATGAAATCTAGATTTACCAACATGTACTAGAGGCAATAATGTATCAATTACGAATACACTGACCATACAAGGATGATATTGGCTCAAATATGTAAGGCCGATGAAACAACCTGGTGTGCCACTACCTGGGATATTTACACACTCAAATCCTATAGCTCAGGTGGAATGTGCTTGGTACCTGCTCACTAAAACACACAAACATTAAGTGTAGATCCTCACAATATAAATAGTTGAAGCATATATAATATCAATAAAAATGCCTAATATAACACTAACACTCTAGCGCGATTAGACATAAAGAATGTCATGACACTTCCTATTTTCTACTCTTCAGTGTACATATTAATTAAATAAACATTGTACTTTAAATTAAACATTTCAATTAAATATAAAGTATTTAAATTAATCATTTATTGCAATATGAACGTAAATCAATGAAGATCAATAATTGTAATATCTAGCAACATATAATGCACGATATAATATGAAATCTAATAAAATCATCCTGATACATAATCAATAGTCTCAAATATAAAATACACCAGATATCATCATAAGGAATCATATCAAATCAATAACATCATCATGTAGATATGATAAAAAATGTAAATATCAACATAATCCTCTTGCTCAAGCTGTACCTACTCCTCTTCCATAAAATTTTCAACCAAATTTACCACCAACAGTTTTGCCTCAAAATAATACAATCCATTAGAATAATTGGGGTGACCAAAAATTTATTTGGATACTTACAGATAAATTGATTTTACATGTATCCCTTGTTATCCTAACCCAATTGATAATATTTTAAGATCTGAAATACCAAAATTTTCTGGAAATGGTGGTATGTTGGGTGAGGATCATATCTGAGATTTTGACAATGTGTTGGATAATTTTGAGGTTCATCATGAAGATGTTATCATGAAATTATTCATGCAATCATTGGTTGATGATGCTCACGAATGGTATAAGGGTCTTCCAGATGGATATATAGGAAATTGGCACGAGTTTCAAAGGGTTTTTAAAGAACAGTATGGTGATTCACAATTCAAATGAGGAGAAATAATAATAATTCAGAGGAATCCAAATGAAATAATATCATATTTTAATAAAATATTTGTGAAAGTGTTGAATAAGATTCCTTAACAGTTGAAGCCTAATGATGCTATGTCTTTGGTATTTTATCTAAATGCTTTTGACCCAAAGTTTGGATATGAATTGAGATCAAGAGATTTGTTAACTCTTGCAGAAGATTTTAAAGAAGCTTTGAGCATTGAAAACAACAGAAAAGTTGTTGGAAATATAAGAAAAAGAGATGACGTCAGAATATTGCAAGGTCCTAAGGGACATCAAAACAATTTCACAAAGAAAGAGGATAAAATGGCTAAGTTGATGAGTGCAGTTAAGGATCTCACTTATAAAGTTGCTAAAAATGAGAAGGGATTATCTAATGACATGCATAACTTTTAGAGACATGATAGACCTATGAGATTACAGGACATGCCTTATCATACCAATTAAGGTCCTAAGGGACATCAAAAAAATTTCACAAAGAAAGAGGATAAAATGGCTAAGTTGATGAGTGTAGTTAAGGATCTCACTTATAAAGTTGCTAAAAATGAGAAGGGATTAGCTAATGACATGCATACTTTTTAGAGACATGATAGACCTATGAGATTATAGGACATGCCTTATCATACCAATTGGAAGGATGTCAAGCTTTCTCAAGAGATCTCTAGAGGCTAAAATAATAAAGACACCCCTAATCCTTTGAAAAGAGTTGGTACAAATAATGTAGAGGATACTTCATGGTGTGTTACTTGCAATATGTCACACTCTCCCTTTCAATGTGTAGTAGGACAATATTTTCTTGAATCAACGAAATATAATGATGAAGGTCAAACCATAAATATGTTTATGGTCAATACTGCTAGAAAAATGCGTATAATTATTTTGAGGATGAAGGGGATGATTAAGACATAGAACAACGAAGATAAAGCTATGTAACCCAACATCAACATGTTTTTTCTAAGTCAGATAATGAGAAATCTTACATAATAAATATTGTTAATGATGAAAGTGATCATATTCAACTTAGAAGACCCAATGATGAATAAATTAGATCACTTACCATTGCATTTGTAGCTCATGCAAGGAGAAATTATAATCTAAGGAATAGGATAATTGAGTCAGATTAGGGTAAACCTAGTACTTGGTTTGTTAAAGAAAGTATTCCTAAAAAAATATTTGAGGTTGTAAATAAAGATGATGGAAATATCAAGGATTCAAAAACAAAAAAGGTTCACTTTGATATACATAATTAATCTAAAGCAAGTCCCAACAGTGTTGGTTCATCTAGGATAAATTCTAAACATAAGGAAAATCACTCTAAATCTGTAAAGGTAAAATTCCTATTCAAAGCTCAGTGAATGTTCCAACATTTGATAAGGTTCATACTTTGACACAGATGAAGGTTTTAGTACATTTGATTGAAATGATGAAGATTAAGGAGCATAGGGAGGCAACAATGTCTTTGTTTTCTAATGTTCTTCAAATACTGACATGTGCTTAGAATAATACAAAAATTAAAATAAATATTGATGGAATGAAAACCCTAGAATTTTATGTGGGGAATACTATAACCAAAGAACCATCTTAGATAGATCCATTTATGTTACTCTTTTCATAAATAACAGAATAATAAGAAATTGTATGATATAATTGGGCATGTGGGTGGATACATCCTATGGAAAATGTTGTGCTATGAGAAATGGGGAAGCTTATGTTGTGGGAACAATGAAGGATATAAAAGTTAAAATTGTCACATTTCCAGAGGCTATTTATAAGTTGGGTATAATTGTGGTTGACACTTAGCCTCATTATGGAGTGTTTTTATCAAGGAAATGGGAACCTACTGTAGGGGGTAATGTTCAACTTGATATTTATTATGCTACTATTCCTATAAATAGGAATAAAGTGAAATTGAATAAAGAACCCTGAGTGCTTGTGGTAGTGGAGAAAATTGATCCCAATCAGATGACTTGCTTCCTTGATATAAGTTTGGATAATTTTAGGGTGCATCAAGTTGAACCTCAATTGAAAAGTACCAAACTAATTGTCAAGGAAATACAATTGGAACAAGAAGGATTGTGGTGAATGTATTTTTATGGTGCATGGTCAAAAGAAGGGTCTAGAGCTGGCATATTATTTGTTTCACCATTAGATACTACTTTCAAATATTCTTTTGCGCTCATATTTGAGTGTACTAATAATATTTTTGAATATGAAAGACTTCTTTTGGGGTCAGAAATTGTTGTGAAACATGGAATTAAATTGTTAAGGGTTTTTGGAGACTCATAGTTAGTAGTTTCACAAGTTATATCCCTTTATGATTGAAGGAATAATAGATTAAAGTAGTACAACCATGCAGTTTCAGATAGGATTGAGTTTATTGATGTATTTCAATTGAATGGGTGGAAAGATCACATAACATAATGGATGATTTTTTGGCTAATGTTGCTTTAAAAGATAATGATAGAACATTAACTAGGATCTCCATGATAGAAACAAAGCTTAGACCTTCCATACTTGATAATATTTGTAACAGGCAAGTTTTTGAGGATGACAGTGATATTTTGAGGTGCATTCAATGCATTGATAATTATGAGGGTTAGAAGATAGATTTCAATGCATTGGTAGAAGTTGTGGAAGGGAAAGCAACAATATATGGAAATGAAGTGGTTCACTTGAGAATGAATAAAATTCCAAAATTTTTGGTAGAGTTGGAAGGAATTTTTTATAATAATGATAGTCATTTGCATCAGAATTCATCTGCTAAAATGGAGGATTTAGAGGAAGTTAATATGGTATCTGAAACATCACCTAAGATAGTGTACCTAAGGAAGAAATTGGAACCACATATAAGAACAAATATGATTAATTTATTAAGGAAGTATAAGTATGTCTTTTCTTGGTCATATGAAGATTTAAAGGCTTATAGAGACCTATTTCAGCATGAAATTCCTTTAAGTCCTAATGCTAAACCGTTTAGACAAAAACAAAGACCCATTAATCCAAATTTGGCACCAAAAATAAAATAGGAATCGATGAAGCTCAAAGATGATGAGATTATTAAGCCTATTAGACATTCATCATGGGTATCTAATTTGGTGTTAGTAAGAAATAAAAATGAGGATATTAGGTTGTGTAGATTTTAGGAATTTGAATGTTGATTCCTTGAAAGATAACTATTCGTTTCCTAATATGAAAGCTATGCTATAAAGGGTCACTGGTTGTGAATTATTATCCATGATGGATGGTTTTTCAGGGTATAATCATGTAAGGGTCAAGGAATTCAAGCAATATAAAACTGATTTCACTACTCCTTGGGGAACTTATGTGTATGTAAGAATGCCTTTTGGCTTGACAAACACAAGCGCAACATTTCAAATAGAAATGGATGTAGCTTTCAAGAAATTCATTAATGTCATCATGGTAATAAATCAAGATGATTTAACTACTTATTCAAAAGGGGTTGAAGATCACCGTGGACATTTAGAAAATATTTTTTGTAAATCCTTAGAATATAGTGTATCTTTAAATCCATAAAAGTTTTAGTTTGAACTGTTATAGAAGGGAAATTACTTGGACATATAGTGTCTAAGGAAGGATTTGGAATTGATCTTGAAAGAATAGATTCCATTGATAAAGTTCCCATACCAAAGACCATCAAATCCATGCAATCATTTTTTGGTAAGATAAATTTTGTCCAGAGATTTATTGCAAATTTTGATGAGATTGTTAAGACAATTGTTAAAATGTTGAAGAAGGGTGTCAAAATTGAATAAGACAATGAAGAGTTGGAGGTTTATTCTAACATTAAACAATTAATTCAGGAAGCACCACTATTAAAATCTCTAGATTACGAGAAGCCTTTTCAATTATTTCCATTCTCTTCCTTTCATATAATAGAAATAGTTCTATTGCAAAAAGATGATGAGGGATATGAACATCCAATTACATGTTTTAGTAATTCCTTGCAAGCTACATAACTCAAGTATGAAATAATTAAAAACCAAGCATATGCCCTAGTGAAAGAAAAGAAAGCCCTTAGACCTTATCTTGTGGGTGCAAGAGTTGTAGCTTATGTTCTAAATACTGCTGTGAAGGATATATTATCTCAGTTAGAGGTTACGAATGACAGATGCAGATGGATTAATCACATCCAAAACTTCAATTTGGAAATTCAAATTACTAAATTGGTAAGAGACCTTGGGTTAGAAAAATTGATGGCTGAAACAAATCTTGAGGCAGTTCAAGTAAATAATTTCTAGATAAGTGATAACATGGTGACTAGTATTGAAAGACAACCTTGGTACACTGATATTGTTTACTTTTTGAAACACATGAAATGCCCAGAAGGAATGAATGATAACCAGAAAAGAACCTTGAAGTTTTAAGCTCAGAGTTATGTCCTTATTCAAGGTGAATTACTTTGGAAAAATAGGGATGATATTTTATTTTTTTGCCTAGATAAGACACAATGTGAAAGGGTGTTAAAGGATATGCATAATGGAGTTTTTGGTGGGAATTATTTAGCTAAAACTACTTCCCATAAGATAATTGGGGAAGGATATTATTGCTCAACTCTATTTTCAGATACTCATAAATATGTAGCTAGATGTGAGCCTTTTCAAATGCTTTCAGGTAAGATGAAGTGTGTTGGAGCATTACCCCTTAATCAAGTTCAAGTTGAAGCTCCATTCTGTCAATGTGGGATTGATTTTATTGGTGAAATTAATGAAATATCTAGTGGTGGTCATAGTTGGATACTAGTGGCTACAAATTTTTTCACCAAGTGGATTGAAGCCATTCCTACAAAGCAGGCTACGAGTAAAGTGGTTATTAATTTTATAATGGATAATATAGTTAACAAGGTTTGGTGTGCATGCAAATATTGTAATGGATAATGCGATGTACTTTAGATCATAAGAGTTTAAGGACTTTTGTGATGGTTAATTGATTATTCTTTGTTACTCTTCTTCATATCATCCACAAGGGAATGGATAGGCTGACTCCAATAATAAAAGTTTAATGAAGATTATTAAAATGATTTTGGAGAATAATAAAAGATCTTAGAATTAAAAATTAAAACTAGCATTGTGGGCTGATAGGGTAAAATGGAAAGGGATATTGGCATGTCTCTGTTTGAGCTAGTATATGGGTTACAGGAAATATTATCTTTGATTAATTTTCTCCCCATGTATAAATTTATTCAATAACATGAGATTGATGTGTTTGAACCTATGGAAAATAGAATAATGTAAATTTTCAAATTGGATGAAAAGAGAAATGAAGCTCAGAATATGAATATAAAGTTACAACAACAAACAAAGTATTTGTTTGATAAGAGAGCTACTAAGATAAAAATTCAAGTAAATGACATGGTTTTAATGTGGAATGCAAGGGCTCAAGAGAAGGGAAAATATGGTAAATTTTAATATCTATGGTTAGGACCTTATGTTATATGTGATACAATGGAAG
Source organism: Thuja plicata (assembly GCA_018584345.1). NCBI lineage: Eukaryota > Viridiplantae > Streptophyta > Pinopsida > Cupressales > Cupressaceae > Thuja > Thuja plicata. Next base: position 2,998,713 of record MU224522.1, on the reverse strand, counting down.
GGATTCACTTTTTCTTCAAAGAATGAATGAAAAAATTCAAGAATTACCAATACATGGACAATTCTTGAAATCATTTTTTGCATAAAACTCATTTTTCGTGCATAGTAGTTCAAAAATTTGTATATAATTAGGGTGTGTTTTCTTAGGTTGTGGTGTGTGTTTAGTTCAGGGTCTACTTCTCCAGATATTTATGGATCCTTGCATTGAACTTTCCTTCAACCATCTCTAATTAGAGCCATTGTTAGAACCCAAAAGTTTGTTTTATCCCGGTGCCCTTGTCCTTTGTTGTTTAAATTTTTGAATTTGAGTGCTCAAAGTTTTCTTCTTTAAGTTTTTCCTTCTTCTCTTGTGCAATTTTTTATGGAGGTCAAGTCTATGTATCAACAAGTGTTTTGATTATGTGGACCTAGTCATTTTGGTTGTCTTCTATGTTCTCTGAGTTGATGTGCCAACCATCATCTTCCTATTGGTCTATTAATGGTCTAGGTCATGTGTCAAGCTTAATATCTTATGTCTCCCACAACCTCACAACTTGAACTGTATCCTTATGTTAGAAGGTTGTGGGCTTGCAAGAAAGGAAATGTGGTGTCATGGCCTTGTAGGTATTTGATGGTCTAGTTATTGGAAGGTTGCAAGGTTGCGGTTAAATTTACAATGGTCACTAAAATGCTAACTCACGTCCTCACAGTGGTTAAGAGAAAATAAGTGATAGAGGTTGCAGGCTCATGAGAAAATTCCACATGGTGTCTATTAGATCTTTTTCTTGCAACACAACCTTAAAATGACATTATACTGATTATACTTGAATGCAAACTCCCTTTTGACAAGAGAAAGGATAATTGCTGAGGTATTTGATAACACTGGGGATACCTATTATCACCTCCTTCATTTTTGAGTTCCACAGACTCTGGCAGGTATTACCTATTAAAAGATTGTTGATTCTTTAGCCTATGTATTTGGTGGACTAATTCATTCACTGGTTACTTACTTTAGACCTCATTGTAATAACTTGTAAAGTACCTTGGATATTGCAATAATTAGTTTGAAACAGAGTACTACAAGCTAGGCTATGGTCTTAATAACATAAACCAATGAGATAAGGACTTTCATCCTTCTTCCTTTTACTTTAGGAGGGGCAATCTAATGATTTACTCTTTAAGAAATCAACAAGCTTCAACTGTAATCACTATGAGCACAATTGATTTTACATATATATTCTGACAGTAATTGATTTTGAATAGTATTGAATATTTGGATGATGATAGATTACCAAACAAGTTCCTAGACCAGTGCCTATCCTTGGGTATATAGAATCAATAAAAATCCACAAAAATATAAAAATAGAATACTGTAAGATGCCTTACAACCTACATGCAACTTAGATAAGATGCCTTGAAAACTATCCTGTCACTCCTACAATATTATATCAAATCCTTAGATATTGTTATGCTCCCTGAAACTACTCACAAAACTTAGTTCTTCCCTTGAAAGAAACTTGCAAGCAATTAGATAGCTACCTTGTAACCAATATTCTTAAAATGCCTTACAGATTAAACATAAAAGAGCATACACAATAAATAAAGAGACAAAAATAGTATAGAGTAAATTTGCACTGTATTTTATTCATATATTTCTACTTTAGTACATAAAAATCTTAAAAATCTCAAAGACACAGACTGAAATTTAGAAAGTCTGGTTTGCCAATATATTTCATCTCCTTTAACTATTACAATTTTGATCTATTTATAGGTCCTTAACCATCTTGGAATCCTTAAAGTTAGGATGCAACAAGCTTCAGATGGTTTAAGGAACCTAACCCTAAAAAGTACAGAAAAGACAAGAAATGAGAATGTATAAGTGGCGGGAAGACAAAAATAGGGGATGAGATTTGATCTTCTTTGTCTTCATCTAGATTCTGGCACCTTTATCTGAAAATGTTTAGGATAGCATCAAATATTTATACTAAGATCAAGTGACCACCACTTCAGGCTAATCTACACTTGTCTTTGATAATAACTAACCTCCCTGTGCTCAATGATCATGCACCAAGTGTTCCTCTTTACTCCTCATCCAGGATCTCCTCCTCTATTAGCACAGACTTTTTCTTTTTTGGTTTGGTCATCATATCCCAAGCTGTCACCTCATCCTTTGCAGGCCATTTAAAACTTTGTATACTCTACAGTTGCCCCTTCTGTCTCTCCCATCTGACATCAATTAAAAACTTTTTTATGTCAGTCTCTACCCTGAATGCTTCATCCAAAATCTTGTTAAAGCCATCTAAATCTAGATCAGATTCTGTAATAAATGCCTCATTGCTTGGCATTATGCTGTCAAACTCACTTCTCCAGGCCTCCAAGGCCTTGACCTGATCATCTTCTCCTTTCAAAGGAGGAACAAACCTGTTAAAATTTGGTGAAAACAAGCTTATCTTAGCCTCTATCTGATTGAGTTTACCTTTGAAGTGTTAGGAACCTGTGTGTTCCTTCTATTTATTTTGTTAGTGTAGTGTTGTTGGACGCATATGCTTTGTAAGTCATCCTGTGAGTATATTTTATTATCCCACATGTATAGGTAGTACTACTTTTCTAGATCATACTTAGTATATAAGAGTAGGTTGAGGCCTTTGATGGGCACCGACAAATTTATTATATTGAGCTTGCTCAAAGGAGGTTACCCCCTTGAAGTGGCCCACGGTCAATAGATTCACTCTGAGTTCTGCTATTTCTCTGTATTCTATTATTTCATGCATTCTCACCATATTGCTGTAGGAGGTTCATCTCATATGGTATCAGAGCACTTTCTTGGCCTCGCTGGGTGGAAATTACATCAAATTTTTTTCCGTCGTGGCCTTCAGGAGCAAAAATCATGGAGGAAGAACTTGCATCCCTCAAAACCAAACTTCAAGATCTGGATGAAAAATTTCTTGGCCTCACCCTTCAGCATTCAGCCATGAACTGAAACCATTCTAGAGATGCTGGGTTCTCTTCTGGCAATTTTTGTGGCCCGAAGCTTGATTTTCCTCGCTTCGATGGTACTGATTCGACTGGATGGATTTACAGGGCAGAACAGTATTTTAGCTTGCATAATACTTTGGAGAACAAAAAAGTCCCACTTGCATCTTTTCATTTGGAACATGAAGCTCTTCAATGGTTCCATTGGTACATCAAGGCTAATGTAGACACAACATGGACAAAATTGTGCACACTCCTTTTGGAGCGCTTTGGCCCTAGTGCTTTTGATGACTTCACAGGAGCACTCACTAAACTGTGCCAAACAAGCACTGTAAGAGAATACCAGATAGAGTTTGAAAAATTAGCCAAATACATAGAGGGATTATCTAATGAATTCTTCCGTAGTTGTTTTGTCAATGGTCTGAAGGATGCACTTCGCTCTGAAGTAAAAATGTTCTAACCCACTATAATGATGGAAGCCCTTGGGTTGGCTAAGTTAGCAGAGGACAAGATTAGTGCTCTACAATGTTCTGGATCCAATTTTGTTCCATTCAGAAATATGGGTTCTCACAACCCTCAAGTCACGCCAGCTCCCAGAACTACTCCTATCAAGCACTAGTCTGAAGCAAAGATGCAGGCCAGGCGAGAAAAAGGGCTTTATTATAATTGTGATGAGAAATGGTCCCAGGGCCATAGATGTGTTCAACAAAAGCTCTATCTCTTGGATGTGGATTCTCCACTTGAACTAGAAGAATATGTAGATGCTCACAAAATAGTGGACGATGAGGTTGAGCCTCAACAACCTGAACCTCCTTCGCCAGAAGCTCAACCAGAGATATCTGTCCATGCTTTGGTAGGAGTCACTACTCCACAAACCATGCAAGTCCAGGGTTTCTTCAAGAAGAACCCTCTTACTATACTCATTGATTCTGGTAGCACTCATAACTTCATTGACCCCTGAATAGCCAAACAGGCTGATTGCTTTGTCCATCCCTGCTCTAGCTTTGAAGTCATGATTGCCAATGGGGGCACTTTACCTTGCAAAGGGAAATGTCACAATGTGTGTCTCTCTATTGGAGATTATAACTTGTGCTCTGACATGTTTTCCTTTCCCTTAGGTGGTGGTGATGTGGTTTTGGGCACCCAATGGTTATGCACTCTTGGCCCCATTTTATGGGATTTTGCTAAACTTTGGATGCAGTTTTCATCCAATGGGAAACAACACACTTTGAAAGGATTATAGCCAGGGTCTCTCAGCATCATTAGTTCACATCGTATGGGAAAACTTCTTAAGAAGCATTCACATGGTGTCATCACTCAGCTCCATTCCATTCAGATGCAACCATCAGTGGTCTCTAGTACTCCTGCAGATCTCCAACAAATTTTGGATAAGTATTCAAGTGTATTTGCTAAGCCTGTGGGATTACCCCCTTCTCGCCTAGAGGACCACCGTATTCATCTCCTTCCTGGCAGTGTTCCACCCAACATTAGGCCTTACTGCTACCCATTTCATTAGAAGACCAAAATTGAGATGCTCGTTTGTGACTTACTGAAGCAAGGTATTATTCACCCTAGTACCAGTTCCTTTTCTTCTCCAGCTCTCCTTGTCCATAAAAAAGATGGGTCATAGCGACTCTGCATTGATTTTTGAGCACTTAATCATCTCACTATAAAGGATAAGTTTCCCATTCTGGTTGTTGATGAACTTCTTGATGAGCTTCATGGGGCTCATTTTTTCTCCAAGTTGGATCTTCGT
>MU224522.1:2976017-2988535 GCA_018584345.1 Thuja plicata | reverse complement strand
CTATTCAAAATCAACAATGCAGTACCATCATTCTTTTTAATTGTCCTAGACAAAGAGTCATAATGGCTTGCAAGACCTAGAAACAAGTCTACATCTACATAGACATCAGGGACAATTAACCTAGCCATACCACTAGTCTAAGGGTTTGATATAGGGATGGCTTTATCAGAATTATTACAAAAATAGTTGTATAGAGAAAAACCTGCGGAACCTGGAGTATGAGCATCTCTGATTTCACAGTACTCATCTGCCAATAAGTTGGCATTTTCCCTCTTTTTCTATGTAGACCCAGACAATAACTTCAGAAATTCATCATAGAAATTCCTCTTTCCCTTAGCATCATCATCTACTTCATCACTCTTCCCATTGGTAGAAGCCACACTGACTGCTTTACTCATCTTGCTCTATTTTCACTTTCTCTTTTACTGATATTGAGACAAATCTTCTCTCAGAACTGCCTACTCTTCTCTATGCACTCCTAATAATTCAAGAACCTTGAAAACTGGAAAATCACCCTGAAATTGATCAATTTCTGCTTTATGGACACATAAAACCTAGCAATTCTTTGCCCTAAAATTTTGGATGTATGATAAATGAAAATGAACATGCGATCATCTCTTTATGGTAACCTTTCAAAGTACTTAGCTCATCATTGAAGAAACAATCAATTTCACCTTTAAGTTAACATGCTGTGGAATTAATTGAAATCCTAGCCATAGCTCATGAATGTGATAGGAAATCAAATTCATATGAGTGCATTTTTAGAAAAACCCTTATAAAATTTGCACAGAATGACATGTCTTCACATGATTGGTTCTTCACCAGACATCTCAGCTACCCTTTTCATATAGTAATTAATCTCCTAGATTTTCATTGGATGATGAATCTCTATGTTTTCATGTCAAAAACTACCACCTTTTATCACTTTTCATATTTAGCGACCACGCGAATGTGCATTATCTCTTTTTCGCTGATCAAATCTCTTAACTCTCAATTATTCTGGAGATCATGCGACTGTATGATTTTATTCATTTAGCTTAACCATGATTAACTTCTAGGGATCACATGACTGAATGAATCCAAGTCGCCAGATCAAATGCCAAACCCAGAGTTTATTCAGAGACCCCGCGACCAAGGTTACTTTTCATCTTTTAAACTCTTATCGCTAAGTCTCTAAATGTTTATTTTACTTTATGAGACCCCGCGACTAACCTTAGTCACCCAATCACTGATTAAAACTGCTGTTTAATATTTCTTTCAGAGACTACGCGACATAACTTTATCTTTTAATTTTAATTCAGAGACTATGCGACATAACTTTATCTTTTAATTTTAATTCAGAGACTATGCGACTAAAGCAAATCTCATTGTCGCGAGAACTTTTTACTCTTACGCAAATTTGATAGAGACTTAGTGACTACCGTTGATCCTTTTCCACTCTACATCTAACGGCTCCGCTAAGTCACTGAGTATATTTTGAGAACCTTAAATCATTTGGAGACAATGCGACAACAATAAATACATAGCCTCACATCCTTTAGTCTCTTAATCGCCAAATGATATTTTCCTTTTGGGAGACCATGCGACTAACCTTTGTTCTATTCACTGTGGACACGTGTCTCATCCTAACTATTTGTCTCCAAATCACTGAAGAAATGCTGACTTACCATTTTTAACTAGTGACTACCCAACCACCATATATTTTATTCAACTTGTGGTTTGTCGCCAAGTCTTGGAATCTTTTACTTAACTGACTTTTTAATTGGAGACTTAGCAATAGAAGCATTTAATTTGTCACTAACTATGTTCTGATCTAGAGACCCCATGACTGAGTTAATCACCAAGTCTCATGATAATTTTTTAACTGCAGGATATATTGGGCGACACCGCAACTTAACTGCTTGTCTTCATATTTCTGGATGATTTTTTTCTCCATTGGGAGACTTCGTGACTGAAGGATTTTTCTTAGTCTCATAACTTACAAAGAATATTCTCTTTCCTTTTGAGACATCCCAACAATAGTTAATCGCCAAGTCTCATGACAAAAAGGAATATGCTTTTAGGATTAAGTGACTAGGCGACCATTGAAAAAGGCACATGACTTTTATAACTTCAGTTTCTCAAAAAGGTAATGCAAAAATAGAAACTCGATTGACATTTTAGGGCTTTTTTGCATTTTCACTTAGAAGACAACTCAGGGTTTTGGGTTTTTCACTATTCATGTGGATTTTGACCTAAAAACATAGAATTTCCACAGGAATACTTCAAAATGGGACAAACCTTCTAATTTTAGATAAAAATTGGCATTATGACAACAATATTTTAGGGCAAATCAACAAAACCAGGAATACAACCAACAGTGTCCTTGATGGTGACTATAGGAGTTTGGAAACATGTTATTGCAGCCTCACGAGGGTTAACTTTGGTCAAGTGAAAAAGGTTGTGAGGTTGCGGTTGAAGACCAAAGGACTTAACTAAAATGTTTCCATGCATCCTCACCACACTCTGTTGGGTTAGGTGGAATGACTCGCAAGCTTGTGAGGAGATGACATGTGTCTTCAGAGCTTATGAATGACTATTAGACCCCATAAAACATGGGTTTGCATAAATAGTATTTTACCAACTAGACTATAAACATATAGTTTTTTCTGATGTGTAACTCCATTTTTTCTTGTGCATGATGCAAAGTGATTCGATGAATCAGATTCAAAAAAGAAAAAAACATGGTTAGTTGAGAATAATGGTTGGAGCATGCAAATTAATTTTGAAGAGATGGCTCTAGTAACTGCGAGATTGTGTACATAAATACATGAATTTAAGTTTTAATTGCAGAATTGAATACAGAAAGGTGAGGTGCAAGGTTGGTGACCGCACAAGAGGTTGTTAAGAAGGTTTCCTATATTGTTAATTTAAGGTTGTAAGTTGTCTAATCTTGCCCTAGTTTACAAAGAATTGACTTCTCTACTTCTAGTTCTGTGCATAATTTTAGTCATGAGCCAGGAGGTTTCATCTAGTTTTGGTACTCCTAGAAAAGCCCCATTTAAGTTTTACTGTCAAGAATTTGTAGATTTGTTACCTGGGTCAAAAAATATTCAATCTACAGATGAAGATGAATGGAAGGACTTGTGTCATATGTGTAGAAACCCTCAGACGCTATCATCTGGCTGGTCCTTGTTCAACTTATTTTTCAACAATATTTTTAAAGGGCCACCTATGTCAAACCCTTAGGAGTAGAATTTAGCTAAGCTCATTGTACCCGACATCTTTTTAGATGTTGAATTTATTAAGGAATTATCCAAAGAATATTTTCCAGTTACTGGGGTAATCAAAAGAGTAGATAAGAAAGCCCTATTTTCTATAAATAAGAGTTTGTTAGATGTCTTTCAAATTTTAGGAGACATTCGCACAAATATTGATTTTGAAAAAGGAAAAAGGGATTATTAGGGTCACAAAGAGGTGTTGAAGAGAACTTTGATTCCTAGGTACATGCCTAGAGGACCTAACAAGAAAATAATTCCTATGCCAAAAAATGTGATAGAGTTGTTTGAGCTTAAAGATTTTCATAATTATTTTTTTTACACAATGCATGGGTTGGGTAAAGTTTTAGGTTTTGATATTGGTACTAAGGTTGTGGAAGACCTTTTGATGATGGTTATAACTATTCAGATCCCAGAGGTTAATATGATTATGATTTTGTGGGGTATTTGGTTAAAGATTTGCATGAGGGTTTAAGGAGATACTGAAGAATCCAAAAGAGATTAAATTTCAAGTTCTATTCAATATTGTGCCACCTTATTCTCTTTTATTATGTTGAATCCACGGATCAAAATCCTCATTTAAAGCAAGTGAGTAAATTTTTGTGAGCCAATGCATGTACAATATTGGGCTATGGTTTGGGGAATGAGTTACTTGTCGTCTTTCTTTCTTTATTTCGAGAATTGGATTGTATTTCCTATTAGGAGTTTACTTGGGGTAGAGGGAGAAAGAATAGATACTTTGATCACAATATTATTGAGGCGTCATCAATTTGTTCCAAACTGGCCTATTACTCATAACTGGGGATATTTTTAATTTTTTGATGATTTCACAATTTTCAGAGTCAATGGTTTCCCTAAACCACCTCATATTATCCCAGCTTTTGTACCTCCTAGAATAGTTGTGATTGAATTCTTGTGGTAATTTTTTTTGGTTGAAAATAAATATTTGGAGCTTAGGAAAAGAGACACATTATTGCCTAGATTGTGGAATGTTTTAGATTTTTCAGTAGGGAAGAATTTTTTTGAATAACTTAATACTTTCCTTAAGAAATACAGAAGGTTACAACTCCTACAAGATTCTCTGATCCAAATATATTTATCAAAAAAACATTTGCAAAGATGATCAGGTGGGTGTAAACTCCCCCACATGAACCACTTGGTGATGAAGATGCGAATTATGATATTCTCATGGAAAATTTACAAGAAGAGCCTATAGCTCTAGTTCAACCGAATCAGGATGAAGTTGAGTCTTCCTATTCCAAAGATGATTCTAGTTGTGATGATCACTCTAGTTCAGGAGCTTCTGTTGGTCAGGAACCACCAACAAAGAAAGCTAGAATTGATACACCAGCTAATGAGCATGCTCATACAAATGTGGAAGAGGTGGGTAGTCATAAAGTTGACAAATATACCAAATAAATGAGAAATAAATTGAAGGGTAACCATAGGGAAGAGTTAGAATAAGGAAAATATCAATTTTTGGTTAAATTAATTGATGGTAGAGAAATAATGACATATAATTTTGTGAGTGATGATGATTTTATTCATAATGATGAATTCAAAAGTTTTCTTGTAAAATGGAAAGGAAGGGAATTGAATAAACAAATGGATCCAAGTGAAGAAAGTACCAACTTAGGGAAACAAATAATGACTGCATTCTAGTAAATTGATCCAAATTACATGCAGCTAACAGTGGAACAAGCTAGAAAATTGGTCATGAATAGTGGTATGATTTTAATTCCTATTTGGGATTTGCAACATATATTTTTAATTGATCAAATCAAAAAATAGCCTGATCCTATTTTTAGTTCAGAATATGAATTTGGTGAATTCTTAAGAGGATCGGGATTTGATCCTAAATCAAAGACATTGGCAATTTGGAATTTGGCTCCTCCCATTCACAAGCCTCACATGATCAATATAGGAGAAGATAAACATGAGAATGCCATAATTAAAACTATTCAAAATACTTTTGCTACTGAAGTTGCCAATTTTATCACCCATGTTTCATTTTTAAATAAGGTAAAAGCTGAGGATTTAGAGAAACAAAATTATGAAATGTATCTTGATATGATTACCTTGACTGTGAAGTATGAGGATACTTTGATTGAAAATGTTGGACTGAAAAAAAAAAATGGAAATGTATACCTCACAATTTCTTGTTCCTTCAATTGAGACATCAATGCCTATTGATGTGAGGTCAAAATTAGAATGTTATGCAGGCATAATTGAGAGTTTGGAGGAAGCAGTGCAAAAGAAAAGTGTTTCTATTTTGATGCAAGTTCTAGAACGTCAGATCAGAAAAATCATGATGAAGTTGAGTATTGTTCATTGTCATCATGTATCATTAATTCAAATAGATAATTTCCGTGATGGGGCTGTTATGTTCTTAGAACCCTTGTTTACACGGTGGTCAACTAGAAACATGCTAATGGTAGAATTGGAGACTGCATTTTTGTATAGGGATGATATACATGAAGTCATAGAGGAAAAAAAAGATAAGTGAATTTGTTGAATTCACTATTTCCATTCTTCAAGGGTAAAGGACAGCTAATTAAAGGAAAATTGCAGCTATTTGTTGATAGTTGCCATCCTTTAATCCCTTCCATTTATGACATCAATACTAATGTTAAGGCTTTTGAATTTTGGAGGGAAGAATTTGAATTGATTTCTCTGAATGTTGAAACCATGATTAATATTGAGGATGATGATTTTCCTGAATTTAATAGTATTCTGGATGTAATGTTTAAGATGGAAGTTGATTTTGTAAAGTTTATTTCAGATTCTTAGGCAATAACAGATGCCAGGTGGACAAAGCTGTGAAGAATTTTGAAGAATTGAAAAGTTTTAATTGGCTAGGAGATAAGGAAGTTAATAGATGGGAAGTATTTTCCAAGGGAAAGAAGTTTCAAACTAATTAAAGGTAAAGAATTTCTTTATTTGTATCTTGTGTGTGATGTTTTTTTATGGTGGCATGGCCAAAATGTTGTTAAATAGAATGATAAGTTAAAGTAATGTAAATATTTCCTTCGTTGGAGATAAGCTACGAATGTTCCATGCATTTCAAGGATCAAATGATTTAAAGAATCAATAAATGAGTTTGCCTTTGTTCATGTTCCATTTTTTCAGCCAGATTGTTATCTGCAACCATGTCACGTAGGAGTTGAAGATCTTTTTGGTGCAATTTCAACAGTTTTTTTTTCAGCTCAAAGGGGTTGTTTTGGGGTTTTCCTTAGGTTTATCTTTCTTATTGAAATATTTGGAGGGAATGAAATATGTTAGTTTTGATGTGATTTGATCAAGTGATCTAAATCTTGTTGCACCCCTTGTCTTATTAAAGGGATTCCATAATCACTTGAAAGGGGCCCCCCATATGATTTTTAGAAGGAGAAGTAATATATGAAAATATTGTATGATTCATATGGTCTTTGTGTGATCAATGTATGAAACTATGTCTTGATAGCTAATGAATAATGAAATGAATTAATAGAGTTTATGCTATTGTCTTTGTATGGGATTTGAACTTTTACATGAATCAAAAATACATTCAGGGTATATTTCCAATTCATCTTTCTGTGTGGTAGATGTGAGTTTTTCATCATTTTATTTCTTTCAAGGAAGGAGTTAAATATTCTAAAGTTGATTACTGTAAAAGTTGAAATTAAATGCAAATTTGATGACGTCCTTTAATATATATGTAGAATTTATATACCAGGCAGACTTATTCCTTTTGATTTCAAAGTTGTGTGTGATAAATCATGTTTTCAAACATTTAGTGACTCTGTATCCCTTTGGATTAAGAATTTTTCATGGTTAATAGGAAATGCCTTTTGGTGAGCACATTAAAATTATAACCTTTTTTTGGTTTTCTTGAATGTAAATTATTTCTTGATTTCTTAGAATGAGTTCAATATTCTGAGAGCTATCCAAAAATTTGTATCGACTAGGAAGTTGTGTTGAATAATTGGGCTAGGTAGATGTCATAAGGGTGCACCCTCCCGAGTCATGTGGATCTTGAAGTGTAGGAGGTCTTACAGTCTTGTCAGTGTTGGGTTTTCATGTTCTTGTTTTGTTGATAATGCAATAAATCAAGTTATTATTTCTTCAATATGTAATATTGAGGCTTGATTTACTATTTAGAATCAGGGAGCAATACAAATTATCAACGAGAAGAGAAAAAGAGCCACACTAGTTTGAGAGATAGAAGTTGTGAGGCATTTTGAAGATATAAGAGGTGGAATTGAAGGATAAATATGATGCATATAAGGTGTAGGATGGATTCTAGGTCTAGGACAAGGAGATGGAACAATGGAATTGAGAAGTTCATAAATATTTTTGGCTTTGAATTTTTTGTAAGATAGCAAGAGATTATCTTTGTGAGGTTTAATTGGTTGAGAATACTAGGTCAAAATAGTTCAAGGTCAAACTTTACATGAATAACTAAATACTGATAGAAACTATGGTTAATCATGATAATTTCTCCATCATGGGGAAATTTCAAACACTTATGGATAAGAGAGACTATAGCGTTCATGGAAGTGAGCCAAGGAAGGAAAAATGATTAGAAGTTGACAAAAAAAAAGGGTGACATATAAGGATTTCTTACCAACTTCTACAAGGAAGGTAATGGAACCATGGGTGGAATAAGTGAAACTATTGAAATTTTTAATCATCACATGTGATTTGTCATAGGAGTATTGTTGGAGGTGTCTTGTATAAAGATGTTCTTTAGTTATAACATTCACCACGCAAGTAGGATCTATAAGAACCCCATAAGAGGGAAGACCATTAATGTTCACAACAATGTAAATAGGACCATCAGGTTCCCTAATAGTCCCCTTAGGATCAAATGTAATGCAAATCTTAGGTGTTGATTTAGGTTTAGGTTCATATTGATCAATAAGATTGACAACATTGTTGGTCTTAATATACTCATCATCATATTTCACAATAGTAGGAGAGTCAACAATATTGGTGGAAGAAGAAAAGGAATGGGTAGACTCAATGGTATTGGTAGAATGATAAGTTAAGGGATTTATATAAACTTGCAAGTTTTGGTTGGCAGGGGAAATGTATTTATTTCCTTGATCATTAAACCTATCAATAGATATAGTATTAGAATCAATAAGGTCTTGGATAACAGATTTCAAACATAAACTCTTCTGAATATCATGACCAAGAAGATAATGGTATTGGAAAAAAGGTTTGAGATCAAATTTTTTGTTGGATTATTTTGAATGATCAATTGGTTTAATAAGAGGAAGTGTTAAAACATTAGAATTAATCAACTTAAATATCACATTATGGAAAGATTCAGAAAGAGGTGTAAAATTATGAGAAGGTTTAAAAATAGATGACAAAGGAGCCACACCTTTGGATGTTGTTTCCACTTGCGAATCAATGTTGATTGATGAATTATTGTTCTTTAAAGATCCTTTAGTTTTTTGAAACTTTTGGAAAGGTTGGGATGTGGTGTCACTCTTATCAACAGGAGCCATTGGAGTGGTGCTCTCAAATTGACTAACTTGAAGTTGATAATTATGAAGCACTACACACAATTAAGTAAATGAAGAGAATTCAAAAAGCAATATTTGATCTCTAATATCTTTTCATAAATTATCAATGAAAATATGTTGAATATCAATATCAAGCATAAGATAAGAAATATAAGCATGCAAATGTTTAAATCTACCAATGAAATCAATCACTCTTTCTTTGCCACCTTATTTACAATGCATCGAATCAGTCAAAGGAATTTTACAACAAATATTATTTTGAAACTGTTGAATGAAATCATTAGCATGTTTTTGAAAAGAACCAATAAAGTAAGGATCTAAATAACAATACCACTTCAAGGCCTTATCTAGAAATGTTCTAGTAAATAGTTTATCCATGAGTTTATGATCAAGAGAAAAATCACTACATAATGTTTGAAATGTCTTCACATGAGTCCAGGATCACCTTTACCAATGTAAATATCCAAGTGAGGCATTTACATGTATTGAGAAATAACGACATGCATGATGTCTAAGGATAAAGGACTAACAATGCCGTAAGTGGGAATATTGAATTTGGATTGATTCATGGAGGAAATTTGTTGTTGTAAGGATGAAATGGTTTAAGAAAGTCTATTGATAGTGGATTCTATGGAATGGTTGGTATGAGACGTGTGAAATATTTGAAGATTTATAAGAAATGGAGGGAAAATTAAAATATGAAAATGGAACATTGTTGTAAGTAGGCATGGATGAAGGTTGGGAAACATATGGAAAAATTGAAGGAGGAAATATAGGATTAGGAATACTTTAAATACTAACATGTGTAGGATTAATGTTTGGAACATATGTAGTCATAAGAGGTGGATAATATATAGAAATACTAGGTAATGAAGTAGGAATAGGAATAGGAGGTTCAACACTAGTAGGAGGTTGAGTTGAACCAAGATCTTGAGCACAATATTTAACAAGTTTAACATTGTTATCAATGAGATGGGAAATAGTACACAATAATTCAACACCATTATCATCATTGTGAATGTTCTACTAAGAGATGGCTTATGGATTAGAATGTTCTTGACCTAACCAATGCTCAAATTTTTTAAAGTCATGGGATTTAATTTACACCTAGGTAGGAGAAAATCTTAAGGTTTCATCTTCATCATGAGAAGAGTGGGAAGAAGTAATATCAAAAATATTAGGAATATCATTAGTAGGCATGTTTGTGTCATCAAGATTCCTAGGAAATAAAGAGGACTTAGGAGCAAATAAATACATAAGGATATGGCTTCTCCTAATTAGAATGCTACATGTAGGCCTCAATGTTATAACACTCATGCACAATGAAGTGAAAAAGAGACGTGTTTAAATAATGCAAAGAAAGGAAAATTAAAATATTCATTAATTTTATGCAACATGAATTGAATTAAGTATAATTGTACATGAAACCTAGTGAAGAGCACATCCAACCATCAAATCATAATGCATACTGTTGCCCCACTTTTGGTCTACATACCTTTAGACAAAAGTGGATGTTTAATGTGTAGTAGTAGTCTTGAAAGTTTCATGTGAGTCCTGAGTCTAAGTCTAGCTATCCCCTTAGGCTAGGAGACCTTTATCAGATTTCCCAAATTTGACCTCTCTTTTGTGAGCTAGAGGGAATCTGTATCTGATGTCATGTTTTCATTGGGTAGGTTATGTTCCCAATCTAGTAAAGGCCATGGTTAGAGGATTTCTAAAATCAGTCTTATATGCAGCTGAAGTATTTAGCCATAACTCTTCATTTTGCAGCATTGGCGGGAAATTGATTTTGAGCTTCACCCTGGCAGAAAATCACCTACAGAGTGCATTTTCTGCAATTAATAGACCTAAGAGTATCAGATGTCAATAAAGGTTGAAAATGAGAAATTTGGGAATAAGAAAGCTTTGGGCATTTAGATTGAACCTATTTCAAGCAAAGTAATTAATCCAAATAAAGCCATTTTGCTTCATAACGAACTTTTTCATTAATGTCTAGGTCTTTTCATTCGTGTGGCACAGGAAGTCAGCCATTAAATGGTAAGAATTCAAAAGTTATAAAATTAGTTGAAGGTTGTGAACAGAAGCTACCATTTGTTTTACAAATCTTTTGAATTCAAAGCCTCTGATACTAATCATTCTTTACCCCTGCATTCCTAAGAGATATTCTTAATTCCTGAATCATTCGAAGTATGGCTTCTAGATTTATGGGATTTGATAGAATGAATGGCATCACCTCTAAATGGTATAAGATCTCAGATACATCTCTGAAGTTCTTTGATATGCAGAACTTTCAGAGCAAGCTAAAAGCGAATCAAATGCATCCCATCACTGAGAAAATGAAGGAGAGCAGATTAGTTGAGGCCGCTGGTTATCCCATGGCTGTTGAAGCCCCTGAATTGATCTAGGAATGCATAGCTCAATACAACCTAGACACCAAGAAAATCCTCTTGCCCAATGATATGGTGTTGCTATCTATCGATAGAGAATCAGTTCAGAACTCACTTCGCATCCTAGAGAAAGATGAGTATTTAGAAATGACATACAGTCGGGCGGTGACTGAATATATAGCCAAGAAGTCAGTTTGGAAGAAGGAGATAATGAAGGCATTATTTCAAGAGCCTAGAAGGGCCAAAGGGAAGTTGCCAAAAACACTATATGGCACTAATATGAAGCCAGAAATCATAGACATCCTGGTGCTACTCCACAGGATCAGAGGTGAGAGTGAGGTGCTCAATTTTGTTGACCATCATTTCTTCCTAGTCCAAGTAATCTGTTCCCAACATAACTTCATTGATTGGGCCCTTATGGTAAGTGAGAAGCTCTTGGAGGCCCTAGATAGAGCTAAGCACCAAAATGAATTTTACAAGTCTTCAGTCCTTTTATATATTCTGGGTGCAATCCAAATTTGGCCAGGGCTTCCTAGATTAGAGGAATTTCCTGATGATGTTAAGAGTTACGAATTTTTCCCTTCTTTGCAATTGCACAAAAGTTATGCTGAGTATCTTCAGGTTAATGATGTGTTTACAATGAGATTGTTTAGGGAGATACAAGGCTGTCCATAAAAGATATTCTCTCTCAAAGCCATGGCTTTTATCAACCAGTTCGGATGTTATTTCATTTAATTTGGGGATTTCTCATACATTCATCTTGTAGGATTTGATGACTTCCCTTTGAAGCTGCCCAGATATCCTACGGATATGATCATGCTGGTGGAGGTGATGAGACAAGCATTTCAAGTGAATTTGATCTGTGCTGATGCCAGGAAGAAAGGCTATGAATTCACCATGACCATCAGAGCCTACAGTGGTGTGTCCTAGTCTGAGGCAAAGAATATTCTAAAGACATTCTCAAAGAGGTTTTCATTAGAAACCTATGATGTTCTAAGGCTACAATATGATCTAGTTAATTATGCTCATGTTTACTTGCAAATGAGCTAAGCTATCCATCATGTAGATGACATTGAAGACTACTGGGCCAACTGTAGAGATGATTTGGAGAGCAGAGACAGATTCTATGCCAGATTTACTGTTGAACAAATCAAAAAGTTCAAGGTAAATCTTGGAGTTGAGGGGCTATTAGATGACGGCTAGCACATGTATGATAATTGTGAGGCCTCATCCTGACCCATCATAGCATTACTGATTCATTCACACTTTGATACTTTATATTTTGGTATATTGATACACTTTTTGATTATCCTGACAGAGACTCGAGATACTATGTTATGATGATAATTATATTGTGT
>MU224522.1:2956756-2966827 GCA_018584345.1 Thuja plicata | reverse complement strand
GCGACCATTTTAGGGTGCATACATTTGCCCCTCTTTGACTAATGTGTGATCTTTATGGGAACACATGTAGTCAAAGAATACAGTTGAAGTGTGAGATCAATTTGGGATCACAAAACAACCCAGACGTGTGATCTTTATGGGAACATATCAGGACAAAGATAAGTTGTTTGAAAAAGACAAAGTCAACACCCCTGTAAATAGGTAATTGACATGTCCAAGATAAGAATATCAAGCAAGGTTTCCCCAAGTGAAGCAATTGATAGGATTGATAAAGATGAATCAAGGATTGAAGTTTCATAGGTACTGCCCCCTCGTGATCAAAATCGAAATGAGATAAAGGAGAAACAACAAATGATAAATTTGATCAAATCGAACTAAAGATAAGGTTATTGATGTAAGATGAAAGATATAAGGATCACAGAACCAAGGTAGATCATTAAGCATGAAATATTATGCCCCAAGGTTGAATTAGAAGAAAAGAAGTGGGGTGAAAGTGAATGGAAGATAGAAGTTTGGAAGAGATGGAAAGAAATGGAGAGAAGAAAGAGAATTTGTCGTAAGAGAGAGAATGCCCCAAAATCAATCAACTGTTTAAGATAGAAATTTTTTATTGAGATCACAAAATAAGATAAGGAAATGAAGATGAGAACTTGATCACAGTTGATTAATAGTCCACAAGAAAGATGAAGGAAAAACCCCCTCAAACTCATAATGCAGCCTACAAATGCAAACTAATAATGAGGTCTAACAATGCAAGCTACATGAAAATGCAAAGGTGTACTTGCAATAGATCAACTGTAACATAGGACTTTGTGTTCATCATTCATGAGAGAATGTTAAGGAACTTATTTTCATCATTGGGCAATTATTAACGGACATCGGAAAATCACACAATCATCACTAGTCACAAGCGCAACTATGAAGATATGAATGTGATTTATATCAGATTGGAATGTGGAAAGATTTTAACATAAGAATCAAAGACATAAAGGTCAAGATGACTTCGCTATTATCTTACCCAATTTAATGTAGCAAAACCACTCTCGCATCAAGGCATAGAAGCCACGATGACCAGAAGAATAGTTGTGCAAAAATAGTCAAGGATGAAGCCTCAAATTTCCTAAGTGTGTCAAGAGAACAACAAGAGATACTCAAGAGTTTCAAGACCACACCCAAAAGCAAAAATCAAATAAAAACATGCCCCATGCCCTAAGTCCTCTAGCTATGCATCACAGAGAGACTTATTAGACAAGGACACTCAACAAAAATCAATAACAGTCAGCACACAAAGAAAATATCATGACATAGCTCAAGCATTAAGTATTGTGTTTAATAATTTAAGTGTGTTAACTG
Source organism: Thuja plicata (assembly GCA_018584345.1). NCBI lineage: Eukaryota > Viridiplantae > Streptophyta > Pinopsida > Cupressales > Cupressaceae > Thuja > Thuja plicata. Next base: position 2,965,474 of record MU224522.1, on the reverse strand, counting down.
ATACTGATTTCCGAGGATAAGGATTGAATGCTTGCAAGCAGGTAAGATCACATGACAAAACTGGGTAAGACCAAACTGATAAGTGTTGAAAAATACTTGATGTCAGGGGTTGTGTTGAAAAACACAGTTGGAGTGGTGTTTAAAAACACCATTTGTGAGGTGTCCTAAAGACTAACACATCCAAGAGACCAAAGCTAACACAGTTATGCCCCCTAGACAAAGACAAAGACCAATTCCAGACTGAGGCAACAAGGACAAGGCATATGGAGAAAGGCTAAGTGTCGAGGACTCGTGCTAAAAAAAAAGGGGTGCAAAGGCCTCAAGTAGCGTCTGTTTCCAGGTTTTCACCACTTGGATTATAATTTTTTTAATTTTTTAATTTTTTTCTCTTTTTTTCAGGACTTTTATATTTTTTTTTGAATTTTTGCTACCAAGGCGCCTGTTTCCAGGTTTTCACCAAGGCACCTTTTCTATTTTTTTTTGAATTTTTGGAATATATAATTTTTTTTGGAGATACATCAAAGTGCCTATTGCTAGGTTTTCACTAAGATGATCATTTTTTCAAGTCATTTTTTGATTTTTATAATTTTTGACAATATGTCATTTTTTTGGATTTTTTCAGGTTCAATAATTATATACAAAGGATGCCCCCAGATAGAATGGGCATCATGGATAGAAATTCTTCAGGTGCAAGACATTGATAGGATTAGGGAACTTCTCTCCCTCTACTATAGATAGTAAATAATCACCTGACCTAAAAGCTGCTGTAATGATGTAAGGTCCAAGCCAATTAGGTTCAAATTTTCCCTTTTGATCTCTATGCTGTTGATTTTTGGGATTTTCACGTAGGACAAGATCTCCTACTTGGAATTCTCTAGGACAAACCTTTTTGTTGAAGGCTTTGGACATGCACTTTTGATAAACCCTCATATGGTCAAATGATGCTTGACATTTTTTAACTAGAAGTTCTAACTCTTGAAGTCTCATGGCGCGGTAGTCTTCATTTGTAACTAGACCTTTGAGGGAAACTCTAAGTGAAGAAATCTCAACCTCCGAAGGTAACACTGCTTCAATGCCATATGCAAGGGCAAAAGGAGTAGCCCAGTAGGAGTACAAATACTCTTTCTATAGGCCCAGATAATCGGATTTATCTGTAAGTGCCAATCTCTTCCATTCTTACAGAATTTTCTATATAAGATTGTAAGAATGGTTTTGTTTGATGCCTTTGCTTGACCATTTCCTTGTGGGAAGTAAATGGAGGACCAATATTTTTTAATCTTGAACTTCTTGCAAAGTTGTTTAAGGTCCTTATTTTTAAACTGGCCTTCGTTGTCAGTGATAATCTCAGAAGGCACTCCATATTGATAGATGATATGGTTCAGAATGAATAGAGAGACTATCTTTCCTGAGGCAACATAAAGTGGGACAAATTCTACCCATTTAGTGAAGTAATCAGTAGCAGTGATATTAAAATTGTGTCCACCTGATGAGTTGGGATGAAGTAATTAGTAGCAGTGATAGAAGGAATGAGCTCCCTACCTGGAGCATGTATTAGGTTACCATGTTTTTGACACTTTTGACATGACTTTGCAAAAGCTACTGCATCAATTTACATCATAGGCCAATAGTACCCCACCCTAAGCAACCTTTAGGCCATGGAAAGACCATTGGAATGTCCCCCACAGATTCCCTCATGGATGTCAACTAACACTTGGTCAGATTCTTCTTTTTCTAAGCATCTAAGAAGTGTTCCATCTAGACCCCTCCTATACAAATCACTAGTGATAAGGAAATGGAGAGAGGTGTTTTAGGTAAGGTTTCTATGTTCAGATCAGTTAAAGGTTTTAGGAATAATGCCATCATAAAGGTATGAGTAAATGGCACCATAACGGGATGAATCACGACCAACAAGGGTACAAATGACATGGCTTTCTTGAGAGTCATAGATAGGGTGATGTAGCTCTTCCTCCAGGAATTCAAATTTTGATTCATGTTTCTCTAACTGAAGGAGTGAAGCAAGTGTAGCCATAGCATCAACTACTTTGTTTTCTGCTATAGGGATTTGCTAAAATGTGACAAATGCGAAGGTGCATTTCAAGGAATCAACCATTTGCTTGTAAGGTACCATTTTCTCATGTTTTGTTTGATATTCATCATTAACTTGGTTGATTATCAGCTGTGAATCCCCATAGATGTGTGACTCTGTGATTCTCCATTCTATGGCCATCTTAAGTCCATTTGTTAAAGCTTCATACTCAACAATGTTGTTTGTACATGGGAACAATAATTTATAAGACTTAGGGATCGTGTACCCATGAGGAGAAACAAACAACACACTAGCTCCTATACTATTTTGCATAAAGGATCCATCAAAGAAAATCTTCCATGTTCTTTCAATCATATACATGAGGTGCTCATCTAGGAAGTCAACTTGAATAGGTGCATTATCTTGTATTAGGAAATCAGCCAATTGATCTGCTATGGCTTGTCCTTTGATTGCTTTATGCTTAATGTACTCTATGTCAAACTTTGAAAGGATCATCATCCATTTAGCAAGTCTACCTGTGAGGGCGGCCTTACCTAGCAAATATTTGAGTGGATATATTTTTTCTATGAGGTGTATAGTGTGCGCAAGCATGTAATGTCGCAACTTTTGGGAAGCAAACACAACTACAAGGCAAGCTTTCTCAATGCTGGTGTAGTTAACCTCATATGAAACAAGAGTGCGGCTAATATATTATAGTGCTCTTTCTTTCCCATTTTCATCAATTTGAGCTAGTAATGCCCCCAAGGAAGATTCTATCACTGAAATGTATAGAATAAGTGGTTTCCCTGGGATAGGAGGCATTAAAATGGGAGGATTTTCCAAGTACTTGATTTGATCTATACTCTTTTGACAATCCTCATTCCAAACACATTTGACTCCTATGTGTAAGTTCTTGTTGAAGGGTTGAGCTCTATCTGCCAATTGTGAAATAAATCTCCTTATAGATTGAAGACGTCCTTGAAGAATCCTCATTAGACTAATGTTTCTAGGAGGTGGCATATCTATGATTGCTTGGACTTTTTTAGGGTCTACCTCTATTCCTTTTGCTGAAATGATGAAGCCAAGTAGTTTTCCAGAGGTGAATCCAAATGCACACCTTTTAGGATTTAACCTTAGTTGAAATTGTTCCATGCGATCTACAATGACTTCTAAATCATTTAAGTGTGTATCTATTTTTTTAGACTTGGCCAAGGTGTCATCCACATAATCTTCCATGTTTCTATGCATCATGTCATGAAAAATGGTTGTCATAGCTCGTTGATAGGTGGCTCCTACATTTTTTAATCCAAAAGGCATAATGTTCTGACAATAGGTACACCATGCATAAGTGAATGCAGTATTTTCTTGATCTTCAGGAGCTATCTTAATCTAATTGTATCCAAAAAAACCATCCATCAAGGAATAAATCTCATAACCCATAGTCATATCCACTATCATGTTTATATTGGGAAGTCAAAAGTCATCCTTTGGGCATGCTTTATTGACATCTCTAAAATCTATGCAAACTCGAATGGATTTGTCATGTTTGGAAACTGGTACAATGTTTGATATCCATTCAGCATAGGTGATAGCTCTTATGAATCTTGCACTAAGGAGTTTCTCCAATTCTTCTTTGACTAGGAGAGCTATGTGAGGATGCATCTTTCTCAAATTTTGTTTAACTGGTTTGACACATGGGGCTATGGACAAGTGATGCATGATAAGATTAATTTCCAACCCTAGCATATCTGAATAAGTCTATGCAAAGTTGATTTTCTTTTTCTGTAAGAACTTAGTGTAAGCTTCTTATTCTTGAGGTGACAAGGACTCAACCAAGTGTACTATTTGTGGAGCCTCATCTATACCCAAATTAATTTCTTGTGTTGGTTCAATAAGCACTGAAGATCTATCTTGAAAATAGCTGGGGAGATGATCAAGTACCTCATCCTTAGGCACCTTAGAGAGGTTTTCACCTTTTGATACATCATTTATTTTTACTTTTTTTTTTGGTTCTAACACCGCCACATAGTGGTTTTCACCATCAGAACTCATATTATTTTGATTTTGTGACTAAGGTAATTGATTTATGACTCTGTCATGCTAGTAGCTGGTTCACTGGTGGAAGAGACTATGGGTTCAATGGCATTTAGGTAACAGGCTATCTCATAATCATTTTGAAATTTTAAGAGCTTAGGTTCTTGATGAAATTGGGACCAATAAATGAGGTTGGGATGAACAAGAGGCAAGTCAATGACTGGTTCAAGGTTATAGATGTGAATGATATTATCGCTAGTGATCAAAGAGTTAGAGTTCGTGAAGTATCCTTCTAAGCTACCCAAATTAGGATTCGTCCTAACAAGCAAAGAATCATCCACTAAGGAAACACATGGGTTCAAATCCTCTAATCCTACACATGACTCGTTGGCTACTTTGGGTTGAGAACTATAAGTGTGGATAACATAAATATCTCTATGAACTATGGAGGACTCAGAAAAGGAGTCCCATTCATACTCATATGAACTTGTGTCTGAACTGTGACTAGGATGTTTAAACCATGAAGGTTTGGGACATGTTAAGGTGGAAGATCTAGTGTCATCAAGAGTAACTCCTCTTTCCATTAAATGAAAAAGATTCTTTCATTGATGTTCTCTAAAAGGATCTTCTATATCTGATTCATCTTGTTCTAAAGTTGCAACTGACGCATGAGTGACCGAAACATCTGAATCTCCCCAAAGGAGATTAGTGGAAGGGACCAAATCTTCACACATGTCTTGATTTTTTGTCAAATTAGGTACATATTCTATCTCATCTTCACTATCTGACTTATCCAGGATAGGAATAGTGTGCTTATTGTGATTTCCAAATCTTAGGCCAACCGACTTCTTAGAATTGTGTCCAAAAAGAGCATGATCAAGAGGTTCGACTCTAGCATCGAATCTATGATTAAGAGGGCCATGTCTGGGATATCCCATCTCTTTGAAAAAAGTATACCCTCTTCCATAAGCCTTAGGAGAGGGATAGAAGTTCTCATTGTGCATATATTTTTCTTTTCTATAGATCCAGTCTCTAAAAAATGTCTCCTCTTTCTCATCTTGAATAGGCACTGATGATTCTACAAACGTGCCAAATAAAGTCATAGCTGAAGAGGAAGGTTTATTTTCTTGCGAAGGCTTGCCATAAGACCGATGCAAAAATGGTAATGTTGTGAGGGAGTTTATTTGATACCCCCATGCCAAGGTCTATCGACTTAAGCTTTTCTTTACATTAAGCTAAGGTTGCATTAAAATCTTCTTCTTCTCTATTGAGGGGAACATGAGTTCCTGCTAAAATGGAATTGACAGATAAAGTGTTATCCCCAGGTATACAAATCTCTATTCCATTGTAGGGGAACTTAACACACTGATGGTAAGTAGATGACACTGCTTGCATATCATGAATCCACGGTCTACCAAGTAAGATATTATATGCAAGGGGTCCAACATCAACTATTTGAAATAAAATATCTTTTTCAACATGGCCAATCCTAACAGGAAGGATGACCAACCCCTTGGAACTTATTTCTACCTCATCATAGGCTTTGATAGTAATCCTTTTTCTGGTATCTATGTCTTTCTTAGAGTAACCCATTTTTTTCAAAAGATTAAATGAACAAATATTAAGCCCACCACCCCCATCTATCAAAACATGCCTGACACATGTTCTGTGGATCATGACCTCAATATGAAGGGAAAGATTGTGTGGGTGGATCAAGGATTTATCATAATCCTTCAAAAATGTAAGGTAATGAGGGCTAGAAATGTGGTTAACCATGTTATGGAATTGATCAACATCTAAGTTGTTGGGGACATTTTCTGTGTGCAAAGCATCCTCAAGGACTTGGTTATGTCTTGGGGACAACTCTAAGAGCTCAAAGATTGAAATCTAAGCTGGGGTTTTTTGCAACTGATCGACAAGGTTATAACTTGACTTAGGATTGACAACTAGTTTTAAGGTGACATTCTTGGATGCCACTTGCTTAGGTTTATTGGGTTAACTTGAATTGGGTCCTCTAATGACAATGAGAACTTGACTTCATGTGACAACATTAAGAGTTTGCGGTGACACTTTAGAGTTAGGGCCCCTTAGCACCACAACAGGTTTTTCATCAAAGATAGCAGGAGAGTCCACATCTATATCATAACCATAGGGATCTTTACCCCTCATCATGTTGACATTTTCTTCTAAAAAATCAAGCATATCGATAGTATTCTCTGCATCTATGTAAGTGTAATTGATCTCAGCCTTTCCATTCTTACCTTTAGAGGTTTCTCCTTCTCATATTTGGGCAATGGTTCCTTGAATGCCTTATGATCGGTGTTGGTGTTCAATCCATCTATTTTGAGCTTTCCATTGTCAATGAGATCTTGAATAAGATACTTGAGTTTGTAGCAATTTTCAATGTCATGTAAAATACCATTGTGAAACTTGCAAAAGGCCTTCTCATCCCGCCAATGTGGCTTAACATTAGGTATATAATGCTTTTCAGGATCTTGAGGATGTGTAAGGTTGTTGGCAATGAGTTTTTTCAAGACATCCTCATATGAGTCTCCAAGTTTTGAAAATTGACGCCTCTCTTTCTTAGGCCTATCTTGGTATCTCGATTTGTTCTCTTGTTGATTAGATGTATTGAGCTTCATGGCTTGAACAACATTAGACAAGTGGAGCACAGTTTGATCTTTAGGTTGGGAGGAGTCCACAACTCCATTATTGACCACTTGTTTGTTCCTATTCCAATGTGAGTTCTTCCCTTTAGCCTTGTTAGGGTTGTTGTTATTTTGACCATTATTGTTGTTGTTGTTGTTGTTTCCATGTTTGGTCAAAATTCCTTGCTCTTTTAAAACATCCTCAATCCTACATGTGGTTTCAACCATGGTGTCAAAGGAATCAAAAACCATCTTCCTAACTTCATACCACATTTTGGGAACCAAGTTGCTAACAAGGATATCAATCTTTTCATTTTCAGGAATGGTTCTAGAGTAGTGAGAGAATTATCGTCTCCACCTTTGCAAGAAAGTAAAAAAGGATTCCCCTTGATTTTTCTTAAAATTGCATAAGTCCAACATGGCTATTGATCTTGAAATATTGTATGCAAAGTGTTGAACAAATCTATGAACAAGCTCTTTGCAATTCTTAATGGGGGGAGTTATGTTGGTGAACCAATCCATTGCTTGAACCTTAAGACTCCTTGGGAACATTCTGATGAGGTATGAGTCATCTTGATGGAACTCAAAACTTGTGGTATAAAAGTGGCACACATGATCACATGGATCTCCATTCCCATCATATTTGTCATATTGAGAAATTTCAACCTTTCTAGGGAACTCTTTTATGTTAATACTTTTGTCAAAAGGATTAGGAAAAATTGAATCTAGAAAGAATGAATTCTTGGGTGCTAACATCTTCTCCATCATGTTCTTAAGTTGTTTGATTTTCTCTTCTTGAGATGTACCTTACTTCTTAATCTTTTTGTCCACATCAAATTTGTAAGGGACTCTAGCACCCTTGTTGATTAAACTCTCTAGGAACCTATCCTTGTTTTTCTCTAAATATTTCTCCACATATTGTTGGAAAAGTGGTTCTTGTTGTATTTTCATGAAGTCTTGGGAGGTGAGATCAAAAATTGAGCTACTACCCCCATATTGTGAACCATGATGAGCATGTTGTGAAGGTTGTCTTGAGTTCCTAGGAGGTGTTTTCCTCCTATAATGATCATGTCTTGAGGTCCTTCTTCCTCTAGGGCTGGAGATTGTGATGGCAATCTTGAATGTCTTCCACTTCATGGAGTCTTAGGAGGAGTGGTTGGATGAGATTTGTTTCCACCACTAACATGCATGTTGTTGAAATTATCATTGAGTTGCTGAGCCAAGAGCCTATCTTTCTCTTCTTGGAAGGCTTTCTTTTCCATTTTCACCAAAGTTTGTCTTTCCAATTCTAGGAGTCTAAATTTTTCTTCCTTTTCATCTTGTTCATCTAGGAAGGCTTTATTTTCATTCTCAATCCTATTAAGTCTTTCACTCATGTATCTTGAAGATGTTTTGAGCGGTGAACTTGGTCTTGAATTTATAAACAAGTTGTTGGTACATGTTGCATTAACATGAGTGTCATAAAGTTCATCTCCTTGGTTCTCATGTTGTGATAAATCATCTTGATAAGATTTACTCTTACCTCTCTCATCCCTTTGGTGTGCATCTAGATATCTAGTTGAGATAAGGGGTGAGACTAGGTGACTATCACGAGAGGAACCACCAAATGAAATAGCATCTCTATGCTTCACAAATATGTCATCAAGGAGTTTATCCCTGTCTTCCCTCTCTCTCTGAATCATTGTGTAACTCATATCCATAGAAGAGTGAGAAGATGCTAAGGTGGTACCCAACTCACTAAGGTGACTCTTGGAATCAAACCACACTTCTGAGTTGTTCCTAGGTGATTGATCAAATATGGGTTCTTTTCCCTTACATTTTTGGCAAGTTTGAACTAAGGATAATTGGTTAAAGACCACTTGAGGTCATTTTCCTTGATTTAATTGATATCTTGTTGTAACTAGCATGAAAGAAAAGGTACTAGGTGATAGGATGACCCTAAGAAATGTTGGTACCAAACTAGGATAGTAAAAGCACTCACTTGTCCAAAAGAGAGGTGATAAGGTAGAA
>MU224522.1:2925176-2952308 GCA_018584345.1 Thuja plicata | reverse complement strand
ATCACATCCTCCTAAGTGGTGGGATTTTTGCCTCTTAATCATAGCCTTTGATTTTTGCCTCTTAATCTCAACCGTTCACTTTCTTATATAAGAAAATCTCTCCTTCTCATTTGATAATCATCAATCATCAATCATTAATCAATCATCAATCATATTAGGTTTTCATAATATTGTTATGCTACAGGTTTGGAGAGCAATTTTGGAGGAGGGTTTGAGCACTCAAGCTTGGATATTGCAACTTCTCTCTTCTTATCTTCTTCTTCTTGCATCCATGGCTATTAATGTAGATTAGATTCATGTTTATTTTCATAGATTAAATTTTCATTTGTATTTCCTTTCCTAGAATAATCATGCATTGTTATCATTTAGATTAATTTCTTTTCATGCATTGCAATCATATAGAGTAGATCTCATTTTCATGCATTTGAATCTCTCGTTTCATGGTGTACTTGCATAGGCACTAACTAGGTCAATTTGAGGGCCTCCATTTCAAACCTTTGCACTCCATGACTAGAGAGCTATGGATTGATATTTGAGGCCTCATTCTTGAGCAACCTTGGATGGAATGATTCATAGAAGTGTGTCAACATTTATGCACACAGATGTTACTGAAAATTATTAAAAAGATAACATCTTCAAACAAGAAACAAAGTTCAAACGTTGGTCTACATGTGTTTTTCACTCACTGAAAAACCTCAAAACACAATCTTTGATCAAACAAGCTTCACGCACTTCCAAGAAAAAATAGACAACATTTGACAGTGGGAACTTGCATCATTGCCTCTCAGAGGAAGATAGCTTATTTCATATTCCCTTTTGACTCTTTAATCTATCCTTCTTGCTTCTTTTGGTCTCACTGTGGCTATATCAATTTTTTTTTTCAAAACGTCCACCTTGCATGTCCTGTCGAACTCTTACAATCTGTCTCAATATGTGTGGTCTACCCACTTTTTTACAACAACTTGATTCCTAGCTCACTATCAGGGCATTCTAACCCTTTGACGCTAGAATCATTTACTTCCACCAAAACACAAACAACACTTCCACCTAAACACACTCACTTGAACGATTTGAGACTCTACCTGACACTATTGGGAAACATTGATGAAAGTTGAGACACAACTTCATGGTTAACACAAGATGCAACAAGTACACATCTAAAGGATCAAAACTACTTCCTAAATCACCACACTTTCAAGGAGAAACATCTTGTAGTTCCCTACTCGATCTAGAATCTCCACAAATGGATAGAAACACTCATAGATGGAGTGAGGCTTTTTAGGAATATAACAATGGAAAACACCAAAAACCCAAAGATACTGATGAGGAAGAAGAACCCATGTTCGACCGTCCTTTATTTGAGTCCGGCAGTGAGAACAAAATCACCGAAGAAGAATATGAAAAACTCAAATAGAGCAAGAGGTTCCATAAAATAATGGAAAAGATGATTGACGAGGATAAAGAGAAATACTTCGTCCACCTAGCATCCATGGGTGTCAAATTACCTAAGGATTACTATGTGGAACAACTCAAAGAAAAGGAGGTACCAACTCCTATATCTATTCTCTCCAAACAACTAACATTGATGCAAACAGAGCTTACAAATCTCAAACAAGAGAAGGCTAAACCAAAATCACCATACTCTTTGGACTCCATTTTCCCATTCCCTTTTGATAGAGTATTACTATGGTTCCATTTCCTCCTAACGTGGCACAACCAAAATATGACAAGTATATGGGGGAGACTGACCCACACAACCATGTAAGGGAATTTTGTGTGGTGAGCATAGAATACATGCATGAACCTACATACCTCATGCATGAGCATAGAATACTCTTTTCGGGCAGTCTAGGAGGTAATGCTATGGAGTGGTTCTCGAAGCTGAACACTAAGGTCAAAACTTTTGAGGAGTTGATTCAATGATTTATCCAACATTACTCCTATAACATACAACATTATGTAACCATGATGGATCTATGTAATACTAAATAGAATATTGGTGAATCATTTACACACTTCCTACAAAGATGGAGGAAGATCTTTGCACGATACTCAAGGTACATTCCTGAATCAGAGAAGATGGAAATCTTCATTAATACCCTGGTGCCTGAATTGAACTACACATTACAAATGAAAGACTCACCAAGCTTCGACAAAATGATTAAGAATTCCCTCTGTATCGAGGAAGTAATGGTCAAAAGGGGGGAGATCACACTTAAAAATGAAAACAAAACTGACAACTCTAACTCCAAGCCTAAATGGTGGAAGCAAAACAAGAATGTTGTCAATGATAGAGTAGTTGATGCCTCTAACATTAACCCTAAACCCAAGGTGTTCAATCTGACTAATAGCATGCAAGCAAGCAAGGATGCCAAGGTAACAACCCCTATACCCAAAGAAAATAATGATAATAGCAAGGGTCGGACATGGACTTCCAAACCTCAAAGAACATTTACTCCTTTGGGAGAGCCTCTGGAGACTATTTTGAAGACACTTCTGGATAACAAAGTTCTCACAATCCCAGATTGCAAACCATGGGAACCAATGATCAAACCCAGATGGTGGGATGATAACTCCTACTGTGTCTTTCACAAGAACAAAGGACACAAGACTAATAATTTCCTTAAGCTTAAACATGTCATTCAAGACCTCATCGAAGGAGGAAAGATCAAAGTGGATGGACACACTACCAATGAAGATCATACAACATTCAATAAACCATTCCCTAATTATGACAAAGGGGAAACATATAAAGGAAAAGGTAATGAAGTAAACTACACCTATTCCAACGATGACAATGTGATCAATATGCTAGAAATTAAAACCGAATTAATTAATGTGGTCACAATCAAAGGTGTTTCATTCCACTCGAATGCAATGACACAGAGCCAAGCATAGTTCATGATCAAAGGACCCCCAAAACCAACATCAACGTCCAAGGTTCCTATCATTACTATTCCCAAACCAACATCAAAACATGTGGTTTCTATTCCTGGAGAAAAGTATGACTTGGTGGACCAACTGCAACAAACCTCTGCCAAAATTTCTATCTTTGAGTTGCTCAAAATATCCACAGTGCATAGGGAAATCCTAGAACAAGCTCTACATGCAGCTAACATCCCAAAGGATATTGATATAGATAAATTACAAGCGATGGTCAATCACATCTTAGCACCACATTACCTCTCCTTTTTTGAAGAGGATGATAAGTCATTGACACATCCACATAATCAACCCCTCCATATCAAAGTCCTCATTCATAAATCCTGTGTTAGACGCGTGTTGATAGATGGAGGCACTAGATTGAATATTTGTACACTTAATCTCATCAAAAAGCTGGGTCTTTCAGAAAAAACCATTGAATCTAGAAGCAAAATAACTATCAAAGCTTATGACGAGGAAGAAAGATCCTCTAAAGGAATTATTGTTCTACCTATCAGAGTAAGACCAATTGAGAGGAATGTCACATGTCAAGTTCTGGATCTACCCTTAGCCTAAAATATCCTATTGGGGAGACCATGGATTCATGAAATGAAAGCTGTGCCATCCACTTACCACTAGTGCATAAACTTACCACATAATGGGGTGGAAGTGACTATTACTACAGATGCTAACTATACTTGTAATAATATCACAGCAGGTAGTATGATCCCGCATAAAAAGGATGCTATGGATGCGATTGTTCCTAAAACTACCAAGGACATGGTTATGAAATTTTTTGGCAAAACCTTAAAACTTGAAGAAACATGTATGGGAGAATACAAACTAGACATGACTCCATCACAGATAGAACTTCCAGTGTCACCAAGATCCTATGGAAAACCTTCCTTGACATTCACACCTACTGCATCCAAGGAGCCAGAGATTCACAAAGCCATGGGCATGGTTAAGGTATCCACATCTTCTTTAGATAACACAAAAGAACAGGTAGTCTTGGATTGGCTTTACAAAGGAGAACCAGCGGAAGCTGAAGTCAAAAATGTGGAAATATCCCCGGACCAGTATGTAAAAGGATATGATCCCCTCAAGAAAATGGGATACAAAGGAAAAGGACCTCTAAACGACACATGAAGAGGACTTATTGAGCCTATCCCCATGGAGTTCCAGAATACTAGAGACAAAACATGACTGGGTTTTAATACTAAATCTGACAAACCTGCTTCAAAAGACAACCCAACCTCAGACAAAGGAAGTGATGAAATAGATGAACTAGAGTAGTGGTCCTATGAAAGGTTATTACATTTTGGCACATAGAATCCCAACTATCAAGGAGAGCATTATGTACCCAGCTTTGAGGTACCATAAGATCTTCACACTCCTTTGTTAGCACAACCTCCCATTCAAGAAGTAGGAGACTCAACAACAAATGATTTAGAAATACCATTGATAGAAAAAACTATAGCAAGCACACCCTGACGATAGGATTTACATCCTAACTCGGGGCAATTGGTCATAATTTCACATGTTCTTGATCCACCACACTTTGATCCATAGGTAGCTAACCGACTACATCAAATAACTATTGCTGAATACTTAAACAAATCTAATGATGAGGTCACCAACTCTCATGATTATGAATTAGATGAGCTATCTGTTGCCATTGAAGATATTGGAATAGCTACAATTCACATGTTTTTGGCTCTCTCAGCTCCTCGTGAATAGTCTAACACTACTCTCAACAATGTTGATATTCCTGAAGCAGAGGAAGAGTTCCTTCCCCCAATCATTGATGAAGAGACTGGTGTTCCCATAAGTCTAGAAGAATTTCAGGGGCTACAAGAAAGAAGTGTCCTTTTATGGAGAGATTATGATGAGATTTCTACTGACGAGTCACTAGAGTTTGGTCTGCATATAAATAACAATGGCCCCTTTTATGTCGATCTCACTCTTATTGATCTAAACATTGAAGAAATTAACTTAATAGAATATTTCATGTTGGTTAATGGTCTTGATTCTAACGCGATGCTGTCCTTCCCAAAGTCTGACTCCCTATCATTGATACTTCCAGACCTAATTGATTGGACTAGTGCAGATCCTACACCTATCCTCGACTTTCCCAATGACCACCCTGGCTTGCTATCTCAATGCTTGTGAACCTTACCCTTCTTCCACCAATGCAAGGAGAGAAAACATGTCACAAGAGGATATCAGGTTTTTCAGTCAAAAATTGAAAAATAAAAAGAAAAAGGGAATTGACGGTGAAAACCATGTTGTGGCAGTGTCAGAACCTAAAATAGTTAAAAAAGGACGTATCCAATGGTGAAAACCTCTCAAAGGTGCCAAAGGATGAGATTCTTGATATCCTCCCTAAGCACTTTTAGGAAAGGTCTTCAGTTCTGATAGAACCAACACAACCGGTTAATCTGGGCACAACTGAAGTTCCTCATTAGTACACTTGGTAGAATCTTTGTTAGAAGAGGAGAAGACACAATTTACAGAGTTCCTGAGGGAAAAGAACATCAACTTTGCATGGTATTATACATATATGCCTCGACTAGATCCTAATCTAATCATGCACCACTTATCTATAGCTCCTGGGATCAAGTTTGTAAAAAAAAAACTTAGAAAGATGCATCCTCATGTTGCATTACAAGTAAAAGAAGAGCTAGAGAAATTTTTGAAAGCTGGATTTATCAGAGTCATTGCCTATGTAGGATGGATCTCCAATGTTGTCCCCGTGTCTAAATCTGATGAATCTATTAGGATATGTACAGACTTCAAAGAATTAAACAAGGCATGTATGAAGGATGACTTCTTGCTACCTAACATTGACATGATCATAGACCTCACAACAGGTTACCAGATGTATTCACTAATGGATGGTTTCTTGAGTTACAATCATATAAAAATTGCCCCCAAAGACCAAGATAAGACTGCATTCACATGCACATGGGGAACATTTTTCTAGAACATCATGCCTTTTGGGTTAAAGAATGCCGGTGCAACATATCAAAGAGCAATGACTACTGTATTCCACGATATGATGCATAAAAACATGGAGGATTACGTGGATGACACCTTAGCTAAATCCAAAGAAAGGAGCACTCACATTGCTAACTTGAGAAAGATATTGGATCGAATGGAGCAATTTCAACTCCGGCTCAATCCAAAGAAGTGTGCCTTTGGTGTCTAATCGGGAAAGCTCTTAGGGTTTATAGTTTCAGCAAAGGGAATTGAAGTAGATCCTACAAAAGTTAAAGCTATTCTAGATATGGCTCCTCCATGCAACATCAATCAAATGAGGACATTGCAAGGGAGACTTCAATCAATCAGGAGATTCATGTCATAACTTGCTGACAGGGCACAACCCTTTACCAAATTACTACATAAAGGGGCCACTTTCAAATGGGATGAACACTGTGAAGCCAACTTTAGAGAATTAAAAGGGTACCTAGTTACTCCTCCTATTCTTATGGCACCCATTCATGGAAAGCCATTACTCCTGTATATCTCAGATACAACTACATCATTAGGAGTATTGGTCACACAGGAAGATGAAACAAATAAAGAAAGAGCTATCTACTACATCAGTAGAATGTTAGTCTCCTATGAGCTCAATTACAACATTATTGAAAAAGCATGCTTAGCAGTTGCCTTCGCATAATAGAAATTGAGACACTACATGCTCTCTCATATAGTAAGAATCATTGCTAAGATTTATCCTCTAAAGTACCTTTTAAGCATAACAACATTAACATGATGTTTAGCAAAGTGGGTCCTGATTCTAAGTGAGTTTGACATTGAGTACGTCGAAAGGAGAGCTATTAAAGGACAAGTCCTCATAGATCAATTGGCTGATTCACCACTTCAAGATGATGAACCTTTAAAGATTGAATTTCCTGATGAGACCATTATGCATTTAATTGAGTACCCATGGAAGATGTACTTTGATGGTTCTTTCATGCAACAAGGCTCTGGGGCAGGAGTTCTATTCATAACTCCTGAAGGATACAAGATATCAAAGTCCTACAAATTGATGTTTCTATGCACCAATAAATTTTTTGAATATGAAGCTTTAGTAAATGGACTCAAGCTTGCCATGGAATGGAAGATTATAGAGTTACACGTGTATGGTGACTCCTAGCTCATCATCAATCAAGTCAATGGTGATTATCAGACAAAATATGAGAAGTTGATGCCCTACAAGTAACTGGTTGATGATTTAAAGAAATATTTTGTCTTCATCACATTGTAGCAAGTACCCAGAACA
Source organism: Thuja plicata (assembly GCA_018584345.1). Lineage (NCBI taxonomy): Eukaryota > Viridiplantae > Streptophyta > Pinopsida > Cupressales > Cupressaceae > Thuja > Thuja plicata. The sequence goes on along the minus strand of MU224522.1, from coordinate 2,945,098 downwards.
TAAAATAAGGCTGCAGATGCTATGGCTACATTGGTGTCCATGTTACAACTGGAAGAGCATCAATTCCGCTATGAATTCTTGGTGGAAGAACTATCCTATCCCGCCTTTGATACCCCTAAATACCAAGTTATCTGTGCTTTGAACACCCCAAACCAATCTCAGTATGCCAATATCATTGCCTATCTCACTGACCAAACTATTCCTAATGATCTATCCAGAAATAAAAAAAGAGCCCTGATTAGGATAAGATCACGTTATGTCCTCATAACTAATAACTTATATCAACAAGGTCTAGATGGTACACTTCTTACATGTTTAGAACTCAAAGAGTTTGATCACATGTTAAAAGAAGTCCATGAAGGTGTATGTGGATCACATTCAAATTACTTTTCACTAGCAAAGAAACTGCTCAAAATTGGCTATTACTGGTCTACCATGGAAAAAGATGCTATTCAATTATCCAAAACATGTCTTAAATGCCAGACACATGGAAATATCATCCATGCTCCTACCAGAGAACTTATACCTTTCATTATACATTGGCCATTTCAGCAATGGGCCTTTGACTTGGTTGGACAAATATATCCCAACTCTTCAAATGGACACAAGTTCATCATTACGACCACTAAGGATTTTACAAAGTGGGTCAAGGCCGTGCTGCTAATCAAAGCCACTGGAAAATAGGTGGCTATGTTCATTCTGAACTACATTATCCATAGATATGGGATACCCTCATCAATTGTAACAAACCATGAGGGCCAATTTAAAAATCAAGACACTGATAACCTTTGTGAATAGTTCCACATCACTCAACACTGCTCCTCAATCTATTATCCTCAAGGTAATGGACAGGCTGAGGCATCTAATAATAATATTCTCAAGATCCTACATAGAACTGTGAGTAAGTCTGGCAGAGACTGGCATCTACAACTGAATCTGACACTATGGGCCTATAGAGAAAGCATCAGAACACCAACTAGAGCCACACCATTTTCCCTAGTCTATGGCGCTGAAGCAATTCTACCTATTGAGGTTGAAATCCCATCTTTGCAGATATCTTTACAAGGTCTTGTTACTGACGAGCAGTACCACATCAATAGGGTGAATTATTTGGACCTACTAGATGAACGCAGACAATAGGCATTCGACCATCTGAAGGTATACCAAGAATGCATGTCCAAAGGCTATAATAAGAAGGTCAAACCACGAAAATTTGAACTGGGAGATTTTGTCTTAAAGGAGAATCCTAAAATCTAGCCTAACAGAGAGTAGAAAGGAAAATTTGAACCTAATTGGTTGGGACCTTATGTTATCATTGCTACTTTCAGGATTGGAGCTTATCAACTGGCTACACCTGAGGGAGATGTTCTTCCAAATCCTATCAATACTCTACATCTGAAGAGGTTCTATGCTTGATGTTTGGCTAGTAGAGCATGTACAACAAATAGTTCTCAGAAAATACCAAAAACATTCAGAAAATTGATCCTGAAGAAATCCAAAAATAGTGAAAAAAGTCTTGAAGAAAGGTATCCTTGGTGAAAACCTGGCAAACAAGCACCTTGATACTACAAAAATATTCAAAAAAAAAAAAATAGCAAAAAAATTGAAAAAGAGAAAAGTGCCTTGATGACAAACCTAGTAAATCAAGCATCTTGGTAGCAAAAAGAAAGAAAAGATCTTGCCAAGTGGTGAAAACTTGGCAATCAGGTGTCACTTATGTTTTGCACTCCATCTATCAATGAATTTCTGATATAAAGCCTTCACAATTACACCTGTGCTAAATGCTAACTTTGTTTCCTAAAACAACTATCTTATCCTCACTTGGGATTTTTCGGCATTTCTATCTTAGGATCAAGTCATTCTGCACTGGGGGCATCTTTTCCAGTCTGATAGGTTGCGTCTGCTAGATCATCATAAGATGGTTTGTCTCGTGCTATGATGCTTTCCGATACTTTCACTACCACTATCACTTTCATGACACAAAGGTGACACAAAAATTGCATAAACATGAATGGTGACCCACTTGGGATTGCAAACAAGAATGAAATTATACACAGACATGGAACACATTTTGCTTGAATTCCAACTTTTTGATTGTTGAATCTCTACTGTGCTTGAAAAATGAATCAATAGTATTTCTCAATACTACTTAAACACAGTTTGATCTTGGTTTGATTATAACTCTTTTATAAATCCTTGATGTTTTCATTGGGGGCATTTAAGCAGTTATGAATTTTATTTGATTGATTCTCAATTAATGTTGTTATACCTTCCGAGTTACTCCATGATGTTTGCGCAAAGACAAAGAGTCGCAAGGATGGAGACATAATGTTTTCTTGGTTTTCTACATATGGTAATTTTTCCACATGATCCTATAAATTTTACCTTACTTGGATGTTTATGGTAAGAGCTGCCACTATGGGTGGATAGCTGCATATATCTCGATCTTTGTTATGTATAAACTATGGTAAGTTTGAAACAATTTCCTTGTCTATTTTCTAACTCAGATTCTCGCTAAATTATACGAAGCATAATGTACCCAAGGATGTGAATTTTCAAGGTCATTGTGGGTCCAATATCTTACCTTATACAGATTTTGATATAATAAAAGGAAGGTGACTATTTTGTTATCCTGGCTTCTATGCCTTGATGCCTAAGTCTATTTCTGACATTTCAATAAAACATAGTATTCATACTTTCATGATATCAGTGGGTATTAGTGATGGTTGTACTATTAGGTGGTATCCATTCTAAAAAGTGCCCAATGATGATAAAATATTCCAATATCTGCAAATCAGTGACAGTCCTAAGAGTCTACATGTAGCTGCATTTAGAGATTGCATGATGCATTTGTGAAAGAACAATATAAGGATTTGAGCTCAAAATCATTTCTATTTTTAATTCATCTAAAATCCAAGCTATTTCTATACCCATGATTCCTGAAATCTTTGATCAATCAGGAATGAAACCAAAATCACATTTAAAAAAAATGTAATTAACTTGGTTCTCGTGTGTTTATTCTTAACACACCCGCTTTTCTTCACTTCTTCTAATCCATTCTTTCTTGACCTCACCATTCCATACAAGTGATACGTTCTTTCAACAAAGGGATTTCATTCTCTTTCCTTCAATTTCATTCCCGAGGGGGCATGATCAAACTATTATCAATCAAATTTTTGATTGAAACAACATTAAAAATGACTTCGTTATCAAACAAACTAGGGGCATGACAGTTTTCTTGACTATGTCAAGACTATTGGATAGAAATCTTTGGTTCTCATAATCTGGATACCTTGTGTTTCCTCATTTTAAAAGATTCTTACTAAGGTCTTGGCAGCTTTATATTGACTTTTGGATGACAACCAAGTTCGGAATCAGTATTATCAATCTTTGGACGAAAACCAAGTTTAGAATTGGTATCTTTAAGATCTTTTATTGATCTTTGGATGAAAACCAAGTTTGAAATCAATATTATTAGTTTAGTTTGATCAAGTGTGATACTGATCTCATCAAGTATTTTTTTCGATCATGAGCGAAATTCTCAATCTTTCTGAAGTCAACATCAAAAAATTTCTTTGAATCAATGCGCTACTCGCACATCAATTCAAAGAGGGGAAAATGTAACCACCTAGATTTGGTCTGCTCTGACCATAGACCTTATTTACCCTAAGTGTGATCATACCCCCAATTATGTTCAAACAACTCTTCAATCGGTTGGCATAATTCATTCGAATCAGGTTTAATTTCCCAAGTGATCTAATCACTAATTTACATTAATCACTCTAGCCAATTAAATAAATTCAATCCAATTTTAATCAATTCAAATCATACCTGGCTAAGGTAATTAATTTAAAAGGAATTAGATGGAATCCTATTTATACCTCATCACTTGCAAAATCAATCCCCTAGCCTAATTGATTCAATTTGGCTATAGTCCTAATTAATTATTACAAAGCAAATCAAAAGCTTAAATGATTAATTAAATCCCTGTTATTGAGTGAATATGTTATTACAACAATTGATTTCATTAATATTCCCTCAAATCTAACCAATCTCAAATACCCAACCATGAGTTCAAACTCATCCCAACCCCTTCTCACATGCTAATTCTTCTTAATTAGCTAATTAACCCTAATTAGCTATTCCCCCCTCCACTCATTCTCTCTCCTCCCATCTCTATCTCCTTAATCACATCCCTTAAGCCTTAATCCTAATCCTGAGCTACCCTTAAGCTTGTCACATTTCATTAAGGTGTGATTAGGGATTCAACCCTCCCCCTAAAGTCAAAGTTGTCAGGCTTGACTCTAAACCCTCACCCATGCTTCTTAAACCCTCACCCATACCTCATTAATTCTTTCATAAATGAAGCATTAAAGGCTCTTACATATTCCTTCCACCCATACCTCATTAATGAGTCTTACACCCTCATTAATGGAAGCCCTTCTAGAGTCTTCTCCCCTTCGTCCATTTCTCCTATAAATAGGATGGATTTTGAGCTCAAATGGCCCTTGATTTTATGAAATATATTGTTGTAATGCTCCTAATTTTGAAGTGTTGAAAGCATCCTTATGCTGCCCATATTTGGAGACTTGAAAGAGAAATCCCATGTTGCTCATGTTTTAAATATTTTCATAGTGCTTTCTAGCTTGTTTCTTAGTTATTTTTCTATAATCTTCATTTCTAGAGCTAGCATGCATGTTTTTGAATCATTTAGATTACTTTTCATTTGAATCTTCCATTCTTAGGTTGTATTTGTCACTGGAATATGCATAAACTTAGGGCTATTATGTCATTTTTCATACTCCTCTTAGATAGGAAGCAATAGATCAATTTTGGTGATTGCTATGCTTGCTAATCCCTTGTTTTCACTAATACAATGATTTATTGAAGTGTTGTGTCTCTTAACAGGTACAAAAATCACACACACACTATCCATTGTGAGACTAATCATAATGACATTTTTAATATACCGGTTCAGAAGGACTTGGCTTTAGCATGTTACCGATTGGGAAATCCACTCTCATTAGCTCTATTAAAGCACACGAGAGGTAGCCACGCTAAAAAAATTATATGAGTTTCTCTTACACCCAAGATCCACGAAGGCGAGGGGAGAGGATACATTCATATAATTCTTAGGATTACAATCTAAAAGACACTTCAAACACATAAGGAAATGACAATAATGTTTCTGAATTTCTGATCATCCCAAAAGGGCAAGAGCATAGTTTCCTGACATTATTGCCATTCCTAAAAATAACAAATAGAAGTTCATTTTAGAAGTCTTGCATGTGAGTTCTTATTTTAATAAAACAAAACAAAATGCAAGCACAATGTTTAGCACGCTATCGATCAAGGCAACCTGCAAGATGATTTGTTAGTAGTCTTTGTTTGAGTCTTCTTTTTCAACATCTTGCAAACCACTGTTAGGCTGTAATCAAAGATAATCATCAAGAACAACAAAGCCAAAGATTGGTCAACGTTAGAAAAATCAGAAAATCAGAAATCTGATTGCATATTAAAAAAGTAGATGAAAAATCACGCACTTTAAAAAACAACTACACTAAAAAATGTTACCGTATGAGCATGTAAGAGGCTTCGGAAGCTGCAAAACAAAGGATTAGACAGGTAAAGTGATGAAAACCTATATTTTCTGATAAATCTGTGACTCAAATCCAAAAACTAAGAACAACCTAGAAGTTATGATTGTTTGAAGTTAGACTACAATTTCAAAAACTCCAATGGTGAAGGCAAAGACTTTTCAAACCCTACAGACGTTAGAAAACTGTGACATTAAAATTGACGGGCTGGGGGCCGTCACAGAAGGCCCAGATTTTGACTGTCATATGACCGTCAAATTTAATATAGTAAAAAATTTGATTTTTGTTTTTTGATTTTTTTTTTCAAAAATCTACCTTGAGCTACGTGCAAAGATGATCTAAAATGTTCCTCAATTTCTGTGCAAGCTTGTTTGGGAAAAAATATTTGCCACAGATTTGACTTTCGTCAAATATGGGCAAGTTTATAGTCATTTTCAACCGAAACGGCGATCCAGACGTGATGGTGGGGTCAGATTTGGCTCAAAATTAGAGCTTTAAAGACACTGAGAGAATAAGAGACAAAAGATAGAAGGAATTTTTGAATGTGATGACAGAAATAGATGTTCTGCCCCACGGTGGGTGCCAAAAATGTGTGCTAAAAATGTGTCACACTTATATGAGTCATTATATTCAAGATTGCTCAAGAATAAGGTCTCAAATGGTGACTCATAGCTCTCTATTCATGGAGTGCAAGGGTTTGTAATGGAGGCCCTCAGATTGACCTAGTTTATGCCCCTGCAAGTACACCATAAAACAAGAGATTCAAAAAAGAAAAACAAGAATGCTAGTCTCCATGATCATCAAGTATGCATGCAAATGAAAGCTATTCTATATGATAACAATGCAAGAAAGGAAGTTAATCTATATGATAACAATGCATGATTATTCTATGAAAGGAAATACAAATGCAAGATTAATCTATGAAAGGAAACATGAATTTAATCTAATATGCAAGTGCAAAATTAATCTAAATGGATTTCCATGGGGCATGAAAGAAGAAGACAAGAAGAGAGAAGTTGCAATATCCAACCTCAAGTGCTCAAACTCTCCTCCAAAATTGCTCTCCAAACCTGCAGCATAACAATAGCATAAAAATTCTATATCTCTGATTTGGTCCCTCTGAAATGAGGAGAGGGCTCCTTATAAAGGGAAGTGGGGAGAGGAATGCATCCTCAAGAGCAATGTGGGATAAATCCCTAAAAAGGAAAGTAAGAGGAAAAAGCCCACCACTTAGGAATATGTGTGGAGAAAAAGGATTTTTATTTATTTATTATTTGATTTATTTCCTTTTTCATCAAAAAGAGAGCTTTAAGTGAGGATTTTATTTATTTAATTAAAGAAGGATTTTCTTTCAATTAAATAAGATTATTTTATTTAATTAAAATAGATATTTTAATTAAATAAGATAATATTATTTAATTAAAAGAGAGATTTTAATTAAATAAGATAAGATCATTTAATTAAAAAATTTATTTTAATTAAATATAATTATTTCATTTAATTTAAAAGGGACCTTTTCTTTTAATTAAATAATATTATTGATGAAATGATCAAACCTTAGGAAATATTGAAATAATTGAATCAATTACTATTTGATCAAGGAAATTGATTTAAATTGAAAATATTGCAAAGCATTGATTCAGGAATTTGATAAATTGAAGAATGGGGCCCCATAGTCTAGGCGACCATTTTAGGGTGCATACAACTTTGAGATTCAAATCTTCTATCCCAGAAGCCCCTTCAATCATGTTGGTTGTATTTCCAGTTTTGAAGCTTGCCAGTAAATTTTTGAGTTCTCACTCAGTCACGTTGTCTCGAAAGCTGATCAAAGTTAGAAGTTGAGTTTAAAGATGGTTTGAAGTTTCATGCAGTCGCATAATCACAAAGAGACATGAGAGTTAAGTTAAAATATATGAGATTAAGAGATAGCTGTTGATCTGAAAGATAATCTTGCGGTGGTCGTGAAGTCTCAAAGTAAATTCTTGAGTTAAGAAATCTATCAGCGACTTCAAATTTACACATTTGCAGTGTCTCACAAATAAACCAAGGTCAAGAGGTTGGTTAAAATACTTCAGTCGGGTGATCTCTTTTGAAATTAAGGGTTAAGTTAAAGGCTGGGAGATTAAGAGACTACCATCAAATGAAAGATAGATCCTGTAGCCAGCGTGAAGTTGCAAGAAGTTTCAGATGGATAAAAGATTAAGAGATATCCTGACTACCGTTAGATTAGAAAAAGATATAATGGATGGAGTTCAATCATGAAAGAAACCCTAAGTCAATGATTTCTTAAAGCAAAAATGAGATACAATGAGTTTTGAAGTATCGATAAGAACTCTGGTTGAATAAGAGTTAAGTAAAGTTTAAGTGAGTTTGCAGCGAGAAGATCTGAGCCGTAAAGAAGAAAATATCTAATGGATAGCGTGAAGTCACTTTTGAAAGTCAAATAGTCAAAGAAAGATTAGTTATTCAGCAGAGATGGTTTGAATTTGAACACATGTCTAAATCTCTCAGAGATTTGTGTTAGTCATGAAGTCTCAAAGCAAACAAGATGTAAATAAATTCCTTCCGCGACTTGGAGATGACTTAAGTCATGATGTGTCAAAGTAAACTGAAGTTAAGAGAAAAGCTAAGGAGATTTCCCGTGAACCATTAGATTATAAGCTGATCCATGGTAGTTGCAGAGTCTCAGATAAGAAAGAGAAAGTACAAAAGGCAAACGAGATTACACATGGGCCGTTTGATTGAGAAAAGATCGTGTGATGGTCGTGTAATCTTGAAAGAAACTCAAAGTTAATGAAATCCTAAAGTGACTTTGATTTCACACAGTCACATAGTCTCTAAAAGAAACTAAAGGTATAATCCAAAGTTATTCAAAATCCTTAGTCGCAGAGTCTTGAAAGGAACATGGGTTAATAGTTTTCTTTCAGCGATTAAGAGATGAGCGTTCATCAAGATAAAGATTGTGTGGTGGTAGTTAAGTGTCATAAAAGAACTAGAGTTAAAGGTAACTCTCCAAGAAAAAGAGATCATGCAGTTGCTGAAGGAAACCAGAGTAAGATTGAGGTAAAATATAAGGTTTTCTCTGCGCCATGTTGTGCAGTTTTCAACCAATCAGAATGTAGAGTTTATAACAACATGTTTAAAGAGTTGCTAAGCTATGATAAATGAACCAATTGTATCAGATCTTGATCTAATTTCAAATATAATAAGGTTTTATTTGAAAATAAATCATTCAAAATTAGTCACCTGTCAATTTTGAATGCCACGGCTAGAATGGAAAAATGATATCACAGCACGCAGAAGTAATGACAGAAGTGACTGAATTGCAAATCCATGATTTCAAAGCAAGGTTTGTGCATTGATTTCTCTGAATAAGTAGACATTGCTATTGATAATTTCATTCTCACCAAGAGCTTCAATTTCTGGAGCAAAATTTGCATAAGTGCTAAGAGTTTTCAAGAGAACAGAGCTATCCAGACATACAAAGTAAAGAAGAAATATTTGATCAGTTGCAATCCAGAGCAAACAATATGAGTAGAGTAGTGAGTGTCACCTCTACTGGTGGGAAGAGCGGAGATGATGATGACCTCAAAGGAAAGAGGAATTATTCAGAAGAGTTCATACAACTTCTTCCAGGCTCCAACCAGGGAAAAAAGGTAAACGACGAGTACCTTGGTGACAATTATGATTTTATTAGGGATGCTAAGACACCAAACTATTTAGGTTATCATTTGTTCAACAATTTCCACAGGAATAGTGAGGGTCGTATGCCTATATCAAACCCTTGGACATCTGGATTGGCAAAATTAGTTGTTCCTGATGTGTTTGTAGATGTTGATCTGTTATTGGAACTAGCCAGTAGATATGATAAAATCTTAAAGATCATCAAGAAATATGATGGCACTATTCTAGTAACCCTTCATAGGGCGTCATTCATGAAAGCATTTGATATGTATAACCCCTTCTCAAAAAAAATCAATTTGAAAGCCCTAGCTGCTAGATATACTAGGGAGGTCAGTATTGTAGCTAAATTGATTCAGGCCCATGTGCCAAAGGGAACCAAGAATTATATTTCCTCTATTCCTAGTGATAATGCCCCATATTTTACAAAGACCTAGCATTCTACATGAAATACATTTCATATTCCCTAGGTGGAGTCTTAGGTGTGGATAGTGGAAGAGAGAGAGAGTATCATCAGACATGTTGATGATAATTCTGGATTTGCAAAGTCCCTATGTTAGTACTGACTATGATTACATTCTGTTTGTAATTGATAAAATACACCAGGGATTTTTAGATATCTAGAGCAAGGTAGGAAGCCCTAAGTTCCTGCAATATTCATTGCTCATGCATCTAATTATGTTCTACAATTTTAACATCATGGACCAACCAAATCTGCAACTCATAAATTTTTATCATGGATAGTCCAACCCTGTGCAACTTTGGTTAAGGGTATGGAACTACACTTCTAGAGAAAATGAATATTTCTGCATTTGAGAATTGGGTAGTATACCCCTTATTGAATAGATTAGGAGTTAATATGACTAGGCTTCTAGTGAAAGTGTTACAAATTTTGAGGCCTACCAAGTTTGTGGATAAATGGAGTGGAGACCACAATTGGGGTGATTTCTATTATCACCAAAATTTTACCTTGATCAGAGTATATGGTTTCTCTCAACCAGCAAATATTTTGCCTTACCGAGTGCCACCTAGGATTGCAATCATGAAGTTCCTATGGCAACTCATGCTGACAGATAGGGATCATTTGGCTCCACACAGGAAAGGAACCTTTACACCAAGGCAGTTTATTGCCTCTAATTTTGCAATAGGGAAGAAGGCATATGACACTATGATTGGGTGGTTGAGACATTACACGATGAATGTTTCCATGTATAGATATATTGATACATAGGTGTTTATAAAGTGTGCTAAGAAAAATTTGACACCCACTATTCCAATTACAAAGGAGCAACAACCTTGTGAAGAAGAGGATTTGATTAGGAACATCCTTGAAGAGGATGAAATTTCAGCAAGATCAACAAAGTACCAAGATTTGATGGAGTTGGAGCAGCAACTCAAAAAGAAAGGGATCCCATTTGGGGGATATTTCCTAGGTATGCCTTATCTACAGAGGTTAGAAAAGATGATTGAATCTTATGAGCTTCTGAGAAATCAATTGGAAGAACAAATTTTAGACAAGAACAAAGGTCCAAAGAAGAAGTTATCATCAGAGTACAACAACAGTTACTCTATACACAACCCACCACCTCAGGATCAACCACCTCTTAATGAGGAAAATATAATTGACTTGACACAGGGGCATGATGTTGAGGTAGATGTAGAGCCTCCACATAAGAAGCAAAGAGTGGAAGCAGTGGAGCCTTCTGTCGTAAAGACACAAAAGAAGAAAAAAGATAAAGTTAGTTCCCTATTCATAGGGACTAGTGCCTATGACCACCAATTAAGAAACAACATTAGAGAGGGTAAGAAGAAAAGGGAAGACACTGATGATAATGTTGAGATGCCTCTCATATTGTGCCAAGATGAAATGGATTTGCAACAAGATGAATTTCTAAAATATGATGAATACATCAAGACAAGAGAATTCAAAGACTTCCTAATATGGGCCAAACAACAACAAGTAGGTCAATAATTGAAACTGGAAGGAAAAGAAGTAGTCACAAGAGAGGCCTTGTAGGATCTCCAAGAGTATGACCCAGAGTCTAAAAACATGACCCCTGATGAGGCCAGACAGCTAGTGAAATCAAGTGGCATGTTATTGGTAGAGGGGTGGGACTTGGCTTCAGCCTTCATTATTGATCAAATTAGGAGGCAGCTAGACATACGGTTCTCAATAGAGACACAAGTAGGGGAAATGATCAAAGGATGTGGCTATAAATCCCAATCTCAAACCCTAACTATGTGGGCTCTAGCTCCAAAGAATCAAAATCCATCACTAATTAATGTTCAAGAAAAGATGGAAGGAGATAAGATAATCTAGTTTGTTCACAACTCAGGAGACCTACTGATTTCTCAGGCCTTAACCTACTTTGCTCACTTGAATGAAGCAAAGGCAGTTCAAATGTCTAAAAGATATCAGAAGCTATTTTATGAAACATGCCTCATTGCCAAAGATAGAGAGCTGGGTCTAATGAAGATTAGTGCAATGGAAAAAATAATTACAGATCTGACCCAAAAGTTGCAAGAAATCCCAGAGGTGGTTCAAGTTGAACCTAAACAGGAAAAGGATGCATTGGTGCAGACAGAGCATACATGGGATGCACAAGAGGAAACATAGCAAAAGAATACAGAGAAGAACAGTGTGGCTTTGGAAGCCTTTCCAAATATTTTGCAACATAAAATAACTATTTTAAAAGAAAAGGTTGATTTGGTGCATAGAGCATATAGTAAGTTACTTGGCCTACAAGTAGAGGCAACTAATTTTATATCTATTTTGAACCCTTATTTTGGGACATGTTCAGTTAGGAATGGATTATTTGAAAAGTTAGCATCTTTGCAGCCATTAAGGACATATTTTCAAGAGATTGTCACTCAATTAGGAGATGAGATAGATCAGATTGGGGTGACCTTGTCCTTTTTCAAATGAAAGGAAAATCAGATTGAGACAAGGATAAATATGTCTGGGTCTGATTTTAATAAATTCATTACTTCAATCATAACAGAGGACAGTTAGATTAAAGCAGTGGAAATATGGAGGAATGAATTTGATTCCTTATTGGCTAGTAAAGAGGCATTCATTTCTGACACAAAGGAATTAGATTTGGAAAGGTTTAATAAAACCTTGGATGAGGCATTTAAGGCCAAGATAGATTTAAATACATTTGTAACAGATGTCAAGAGAATAATAGATGCTAGATGGGAGAGGCAGAAAGCACAACTTGGAAGCATTCAAATCTTTAAATGGCTTGCAGAGGAAGATGTCATAGCATGGGATGTTATGACAAAGCCTAAGAAAAAGAATCCTACCACTACTGACCTTGACATCATAGATGAAGAATAGAAGGACACCTAGCACCTGATCTTTGAGCACAAGGAGGTTAGTCATCTGAAAGATAAGTGTATGTTAGCCTATAATGGTGGTCACTTAATCTCACAACAACTATTCGAGGCTCTCCAGAACACATTCAAACAAAGGTGCTTGCTAGAAGAAGATTTCAAAGATTTCATTTGGATGTATTCCTATTTTGTCCTTCCACCACTTGGTCTCTTCTTGTCTTTTGTCTTCTTCTGAGTTTTTAGGGTTAAGTCTTAAACCTTCTGAAGCTTATTGCATCCTTAATTTTGAAGGATTTCAAGATGGTTTAGACTATATATAGAGAATTTGTATCATTTTGTAAGAAATAATAGAGGATGAGATGAGAAGTGAAATATAATTGCAAGCCAGACTACTTAATTTTGGTTTGAGTTTTGGGCATATTGTCTTTTGAATGTATTTGAAGCAGTAATCAAATTAATAAAATACATTGCATTTTTTTTCCTATATCTGGTGTTTGTCTCTTTATATTTATGTTCTAGCTCTTGTATGTTTAAAATGTAAGACAATTTAGATATACCAATTACAAGGTAATTGTGCAGTTTCTTGTGAGTTCTTTCAAGGAGAGAATAAGTCTTGGAGGTGATCCTAGAGAGCTAAGCATTAGTATTAGGATCTGATAACAGGGGTATTGGAGTGAAAGGTAGTCTGTAAGGCATTCTACTCAAATTGCATGTATTTACATTAATCAGTTGTTGTGGATTTACATTTGACATAGAATCTTTGCCCAAGGATTAGGCACTGGTTAGGGTTTGGAAAAATAGTTAATCATCATCCAATATTCAAAAAACAATCAAACATTTACATTTCAGTCATAAATACATAGAAGTTTAAGTAATTGTATCAGAATATACAATTCAATTTTCTGATTCCTTCAAGAGAGAATCAATAGGTTAACCCCCCTAAGTTCATAGAACTATAAAAGGAAGAAGGATGAGAATCATTATCACATTACTATTTTCTATTGTTAAGATAATGGTTTGGCTTATTAAGCTCTATATCAGGAGGGATTTAATCACTTCCTATAATGTGTATTTGATTTCCCAACTAGCTGAAGATTTTTTGGCTAGATATGAGATAATTAAGAGGGAATCTCCTTCAATATGGAGATTTTTTATTCCCAGTCAGATTGCTATCCTTACCCCACACAAAAGTGCCCTAACCCACTTTTATTCCTTCATCGAGATCTAGCCCTAACACACGTGGTGAAAGAGAGACTCAAGGGATGAGGTGCTGCCATTGTACTTTTATTCTTTGTGCTGATGTCAATATACCTGAGATGACCAGAAGTGAACAATTAATTCCTTCGTCCTCTTCAATTTCTTTGGTCATGACGCAAATCGCATTTTACTTTAAGATATTCTAGAAATTCCGACGGCTACATTTGTACAAAATCTCCTTCCCAATCCATCTTGATACCCTAAGCCCCCAAGTTTTCTAGCCAGTCAGCTAGCTTATTCCCTTCTCTATAGAAGTGTGATAGTGTGTACAAAGACAGGATCAAGAGGGATTTAATCACTTCCTGTAAAGTGTATTTGATATCCCAATTGGCTGAAGATTTGTTAGCTAGATATGAGATAATTAAGAGGGAATCTCCTTCAATATGGAGATTTTTTATTCCCAGTCGCATTGCTATCCTTACCTCACACAAATATACCCTCTTTGTGTTGAAGCACGGGAAAGGATCACATTAAACCACTTTTATTCCTTCATCGAGATCTAGCCCTAACATGCATGTCGAAAGAGAGACTCAAGGGATGAGATGCTGCCATTGTACTTTTATTCTTTGCATTGACGTCAATATACCTAAGATGGCCAGAAGTGAACAATTAATTCCTTCGTCCTCTTCAATTACTTTGGTCATGATGCAAATCACATTCTACTTTAAGATATTTTGGAAATTCTTACAGCTGCATTTGTACAAAATCTCTTTCCCAATCCATCTTGATACCCTCGGCCCCCAAGTTTGCTAGCCAATTGGCTAGCTTATCGCATTCTACTTTAAGATATTCTAGAAATTCTAACGACTACATTTGTACAAAATCTCTTTCCCAATCCATCTTGATACCCTCGGCCCCCAAGTTTTCTAGCCAGTCGGCTAGCTTATTCCCTTCTCTATATAGCAGTGTGATAGTGTGTATGAAGACAGGATCAGGAGGGATTTAATCACTTCCTATAAAGTGTATTTGATTTCCCAACTGGCTAAAGATTTGTTGGCCAGATATGAGATAATTAAGAGGGAATCTCCTTCAATATGGAGATTTTTTATTCCCAGTAAGATTGCTATCCTTACCCCACACAGAAGTGCCCGTGCTTGATCTAGCCCTAACACATGTGCTGAAAGAGAGACTCAAGGGATGAGATGCTTCCATTGTACTTTTATTCTTTGCACTGACGTCAATATACCTAAGATGACAAGAAGTGAACAATTAATTCCTTTGTCCTCTTCAATTACTTTGGTCATGATGCAAATCACATTCTACTTTAAGATATTCTAGAAATTCTGACGGCTGCATTTGTGAGAAATCTCTTTCCCAATCCATCTTGATACCCTTAGCCCCCAAGTTTTCTAGCCAGTCAGCTAGCTTATTCCCTTCTCTATAGCAGTGTGATAGTGTGTATGAAGACAAGATCATGAGGGATTTAATCACTTTCTGTAAAGTGTATTTGATTTATCAACTGGCTGAAGATTTGTTTGCCAGCTATGAGATAATTAAGAGTGAATCTCCTTCAATATGGAGATTTTTTATTCCCAGTCGGATTGGTATCATTATACAATCAAATACTTTGGTCATGACCATAGGTTAGTGTTGAAGATTTTTTATTCAGTATAAATCTTCAGCCAGTTGGGAAATCAAATACACTTTACAGGAAGTGATTAAACCCCTCCCGATCCTGTCTTCGTACACACTATCACACTACTATAGAGAAGGGAATAAACTAGCCAAATGGCTAGAAAACTTGGGGGCCGAGGGTATCAAGATGGATTGGGAAAGAGATTTTATACAAATGCAGCTGTCAAAATTTCCAGAATATCTTAAAGTATAATGCGATTTGAATCATGACCAAAGTAATTGAAGAGGACGAAGGAATTAATTGTTCACTTTTGGCCATTTTAGGTATAATGACGTCAGTGCAAAGAATAAAATTACCCTCTTAATTATCACTTCTAGCCATTTGCAGCCATCAGAATTTCTAGAATATCTTAAAGTAGAATGTGATTTGCGTCATGACCAAAGTAATTGAAGAGGACGAAGGAATTAATTGTTCACTTCTGGCCATCTCAGGTATATTGATGTCAGTGCAAAGAATAAAAGTACAATGACAAAATCTCATCCCTTGAGTCTCCCTTTCAACATGCATGTTAGGGCTAGATCAAGCATGGGAACTTCTGTGTTGGGTAAGGATAGCAATCAGTATGGGAATAAAAAATCTCCATATTGAAGGAGATTCCCTCTTAATTATCTCATATCTGGCCAACAAATCTTCAACCAGTTGGGAAATCAAATACACTTTACAGGAAGTGATTAAATCCCTCCTGATCCTATCTTTGTACACACTATCACACTTTTATAGAGAAGGGAATAAGCTAGCTGACTGGCTAGAAAACTTGGGGGCCGAGGGTATCAAAATGGATTGGGAAAGAGATTTCGTACAAATGCAGCCGTCTGAATTTCCAAAATATCTTAAAGTAGAATGCGATTCGCATCATGACCAAAGTAATTGAAGAGGACGAAGGAATTATTATTCACTTCTAGCCATCTCAGGTATATTGACGTCAGCACAAAGAATAAAAGTACAATGGCAGCATCTCATCCCTTGAGTCTCTCTTTCAACATGCATAAGGGAATCTTTCCCAATCCATCTTGATACCCTCGGCCCCCAAGTTTTCTAGCTAGTCGAATAGCTTATTCCCTTCTCTATAGCAGTGTGATAGTGTGTACAAAGACAGGATTGGGAGGGATTTAATCACTTCCTGTAAAGTGTATTTGATTTCCCAACTGGCTGAAGATTTGCTGGCCAGATATGAGATAATTAAGAGGGAATCTCCTTCAATATGGAGATTTTTTATTCCCATTCGGATTGCTATCCTTACCACACAAAAAAGTGCCCTAACCCGCTTTTATTCCTTCATCGAGATCTAGCCCTAACACACGTGTTGAAAGAGAGACTCAAGGGATGAGATGCTGCCATTGTACTTTTATTCTTTGCACTGATGTCAATATACCTGAGATGGCCAGAAGTGAACAATTAATTCCTTTGTACTCTTCAATCACTTTGGTCATGACGCAAATCGCATTCTACTTTAAGATATTCTGGAAATTTTGATGACTACATTTGTATGAAATCTCTTTCCCAATCCATCTTGATACCCTCGACCCCCAAGTTTTCTAGCCAGTCGGCTAGCTTATTCCCTTCTCTATAGCAGTGTGATAGTGTGTACGAAGACAGGACCGGGAGGGATTTAATCACTTCATGTAAAGTGTATTTGATTTCCCAATTGGCTGAAGATTTGTTAGCCATACATGAGATAATTAAGAGGGAATCTCCTTCAATATGGAGATTTTTTATTCCCAGTCGGATTGCTATCCTTACCCCACATAGAAGTGCCCGTGCTTCGGCCATGTTATTAGTTCCTTTCAAAAAATTACCCCCAATTTATTCCCAGTCGAAAGAGAGACTCAAGGGATGAGATGCTGCCATTGTACTTTTATTCTTTACACTGACATCAATATACCTGAGATGGCCAGAAGTGAACAATTAATTCCTTCGTCCTCTTCAATTACTTTGGTCATGATGCAAATTGCATTATACTTTAAGATATTCTAGAAATTTTGACGGCTGCATTTGTACGAAATCTCTTTCCCAATCCACCTTGATACCCTCGGCCCCCAAGTTTGCTAGCCAGTCGGCTAGCTTATTCCCTTCTCTATAGCAGTGTGATAGTGTGTATGAAGACAAGATCGAGAGGGATTTAATCACTTCCTATAAAGTGTATTTGATTTCCCAATTGGCTGAAGATTTGTTGGCCAGATATGAGATAATTAAGAGGGAATCTCCTTCAATATGGAGATTTTTTTATTCCCAATCGCATTGCTATCCTTACCCCACATAGATATACCCTCTTTACACTGAAGCAAGCGAAAGGATCGCATTAACCCACTTTTATTCCTTCATCGAGATCTAGCCCTAACACGCGTGTCAAAAGAGAGACTCAAGGGATGAGTTGCTGCCATTGTAATTTTATTCTTTGCGCTAATGTCAATATACCTAAGATGGCCAGAAGTGAACAATTAATTCCTTTGTCCTCTTCAATTACTTTGGTCATGATGCAAATCACATTCTACTTTAAGATATTTTGGAAATTCTGACAGCTGCATTTGTACGAAATCTCTTTCCCAATCCATCTTGATACCCTCAGCCCCCAAGTTTGCTAGCCAGTCGGCTAGCTTATCGCATTCAACTTTAAGATATTCTAGAAATTATAATGAATGCATTTGTATGAAGTCTCTTTCCCAATCCATCTTGATACCCTCAACCCCCAATTTTGCTAGCCAGTCGGCTATCTTATTCCCTTCTCTATAGCAGTGTGATAGTGTGTACGAAGACAAGATCAGGAGGGATTTAATCACTTCCTGTAAAGTGTATTTGATTTCCCAACTGGCTGAAGATTTGTTGGCCAGATATGAGATAATTAAGAGGGAATCTCCTTCAATATGGAGATTTTTTATTTCCAGTCGGATTGCTATCCTTCCCCTAATTTTTGAGATCTAGCCCTAACATGCGTGTCGAAAGAGAGACTCAAGGGATGAGATGCTGCCATTGTACTTTTATTCTTTGCGCTGACGTCAATATACCTGAGATGGCAAGAAGTGAACAATTATCCTCCATCCTCTTTAATTACTTTGGTCAGGACGCAAATCACATTATGATTTAAGATATTATGGACATTCTGACGGCTGCATTTGTATGAAATCTCTTTCCCAATCCATCTTGATACCCTCGGCCCCCAAGTTTGCTAGTCAGTCGGATAGCTTATTCCCTTCTCTATAACAGTGTGATAGTGTGTATGAAGACAAGATCAGGAGGGATTTAATTAGCAATCCGACTGGGAATAAAAAATCTCCATATTGAAGGAGATTATGTCTTAATTATATCATATCTGGCCAACAAATCTTTAGCCAGTTGGGAAATCAAATACACTTTACAGGAAGTGATTAAATCCCTCCCGATCCTGTCTTCGTACACACTATCACACTCCTATAGAGAAGGGAATAAGCTAGCCGACTGGCTAGCGAACTTGGGTGCCGAGGGTATCAAGATGGATTGGGAAAGAGATTTCGTACAAATGCAACCGTCAGAATTTCTAGAATATCTTAAAGTAGAATGCGATTTGCATCATGACCAAAGTAATTGAAGAGGATGAAGGAATTAATTGTTCACTTCTGGTCATCTCAGGTATATTGATGTCAGCGTAAAGAGGGTATATCTGTGGCGCAAGGATACAAATCCGACTGGGAATAAAAAATCCTCAATATGGAGATTTTTTATTCCTAGTCGGAATGCGATTTGTGTCATGACCAAAGTAATTGAAGAGGATGAATGAATTAATTAAATTAATGCCCCCAATTTATTAAAGTGACAATTAATTAAATTAATTTTTATCAAGTTGTCAAAAATAAATAAAATATTTAAATAATGACTTAATATTAATTAATCTAATTAAATTGAAGTAAAATAATAACACATTATTAAATGACACCTTATAAATATTTCCCTCAAAGTTTAATTTGAAAATTAAAAGAGGGAAATTATAAAGACAAGCAAAAAGAATTTAAAGAGTATTATTGGAGGATTATAAATAAGTAGAGCTAGGGCTTCTTTTTGGGCACGCTTGGTTTATTCATTCTTCCTTACACTGTTGAAGACAATTATTCAATTGTGTATTGTCATTGTTGTATACACAAATATAGTGATGTTACACAAATGTCTATACCTAAATTGAGCACAGTCAGTGTATGCCAAGGTCTCTCGGGCATTATAAAAGACTCAATATCAGCCAAGTGATTTTCAGTTCTAACCGAGTTCACTCGGGCAATACAATAAGGTCAAGCATTGAAGGATTATAGTGTTAACCGAGTTATGCTTATAGTGTCAACTGACTAAGATCAGTTTACACTTTATATTTAATTGGTTATACGCAACCGACATACTTAAGTTTTATTATTTATTTGGAAGGATATTCAAGCCGACTTGACAAGGCTTGTCAC
>MU224522.1:2877662-2925118 GCA_018584345.1 Thuja plicata | reverse complement strand
TATATATATATATATAAGGTCAAGTTTGGATTGAATATGAAGTAGAAGAGAGAAAAAGAAGAAGTGGAAGAGTTATTTTGATATGAAGAGTGAAGGCGAAATCAGATGGGATTCTGATTAAGGATAGAACATCTAGACCGAGCTGCAATAGAATATTTGATCATTGAGGATCCAACTTAAATCCAGAGCAGAAATCTGAATCAACAAAGACAGTTGCTTCGTCAAACAGGTCAATCCATTGTTACTCTATAACAATTGTAGCAGTGATCCAAATCTCTTTACAGAGTAGACTTAACAGTCTTTCATAAATCCTCTCACAAGGTGGCATTTCTACATTGAAGTGTTTGAAGACCTCTAACAAGGCCACTCCTAATAGGGTGATTAAATCTTCTAACAGGGTCACACCTAACAGTGTATTTTGTAACTTTTAATAGGGTGACTCCTAACACTGTTCACTTCAGAAGAGTGAAAAATAGTAACTATTTGCAATTGGTGGTTTTCCCAAATTGGGTTTCCACGTTAAATCTTGGTGTCATCTGTGTACATGTTATTTGCTTTATGATTTATGTTTCTACACTTAATTACTAAAGGATAATCACAGTTAATATCTTAAGATTGCTTTGTTAACTGGGTAACAACAGAATATCTTTGTTAACCGAGTAACAGTGACAAGTTTGATTAAGACATCTAAGGGACTTAGATTTGTTTTTGTATGAACTCATTCAACCCTCCCCTCTCAGTTACTCATCCCATTTCCAACAGACACAGCTCTTAAGGGACTTAGATTTGTTTTTGTATGAACTCATTCACCCCTCCCCTCTCAGTTACTCATCCCATTTCCAACAGACACAGCTCTGAGATCTTCTTGTTTCAATTCTAGTTTCCTGAGTACAGAAACCCTTGGGAATTTCTTAGCGGATTGGTTGAAAACCCAATTTGTTTCTTGGGAGTGGATTCACGACGGAATTCACACTTGAGAAAATCAATAAGATTGAATTGTTTCATAAATATCCTTCATATTAATGTTCTGAAAATTTCATATGAAAGGATTCATTATTCTGAAAATAAAATAATATTCTTTTTGGATGTGTAGCATTTGAGAAATACTTTTTCCTGACAAATAAAGTGATTATATTTTGAATAATTTTGGCTTAGTGAGAAAATTAAATAAAATGAGCTGAATGTGAAGAGTTTGATATATTTATGATACATTGGACTTCCTCATGGTTGGAGATATATTTACGGTGAATGCCCAAGTTCATTACCAACAAATATGAATGTTTGGTGACTATGTTTTGGTATTTTGAGCTGAGTGTGGAGGCTGCCAGATATGAGAGAATGGAATTGTTTTATGGGCCATTGGAAAATTATAGTGCAAGGTAAAGTTTTAAGATATTAATAACATTTTTTTGCCATGGATATTTGTCAAGTGTAAATGTTAACAAAACTATATTTTATTTCATATATTTCATAGGGCCCATTTTGAGGAAACTATTGCCATATTTGAATATAATGAAATCTTTGCCGAATAAACTATATAGTGCTGTGAATAATAATACAAAAAATATGAGCTAAATATTTGAGTTCATTGTTTGCGCAATGTTTGGCAAATGGTTTCTACTCTCCTGGACGCGCGAATGGAGGCATGAGATGTGAAGTTGAAAGGAATTAATAACTTCTGAAAAACAATTATAAACATTATGGTTACCATGAAGAATTGACTTCTGCAGTTGTGCATGGTATATTACTTCAGGTGTATTCAACCGTTCCATTGGCCATTTCTATATTGTGGGTCTCCAGAAGGAGTTGTGTTGTTCTTGTTCCGTTAATGAATATTGTCGAGCCTCTGTATGGTGTGTGACATCTTTGTTGGGCTTCAATGTTTCTTCCACAAGTCGATTCAGACACATGCATGAAGGTTCTTCTCACCAAATGTCTGTAAGTTTCATGATTACATAAGGGAGTTAGAAGAATACAGGGAACGCGGTGCATTCTAAGAAATATTGCATTACTTGTGGTTATTCTAGAGTGTGTAGTCATTTGTTGATCGTGAGCACTATCTGCATGCGACCCTTCATCTAAACTAAATTTCTATAGATTGATGATATCCTTTGCTTCTACAAAGTAAAAGGTCAGATTTGATTTTATTGGATTGTTATTAATCCATTGCTCTGTAGTTTGATTGTATCTGAATACTATCACTGAATAGTGTTTTAGATATTCAATGTAAATCTGTAATTTTCTATAGGGTTGGGAAATAAGGTCATATTTGAATTTCCTAATTTAGCATTGTTTATTATTATACAATACCTATGTAAGCTCAAGCCAAACAAACAACAAACCATAAGGTTCAAATCAAATAACAAAAAATTACTGATAAACTTTAGGGAGCTTGAAAAGTGTTTGAAAAAATTACTTGGGAATGATAGTGACAATTTTTGAACAATAATTTCACACAAGCATTTGACAAAATGCCTATACTATGTATGTGTGGTTTGAGATGTAATTATGCGACAAAACTAGTAGGGGATCTTACATAACTAGAGCCAACTAATAAGTTTTCTCTACTCCTTGCACCGTAATGATAGTTGCATTCATGGTGGAAATGGAAACATCTCCCTATCACTTTTCATCTAAGAAAGAGCTACCTATAAATAAGTCACTTATTCGTATGTTGTGGCTAACTCTACATGGACCTGTATGGTCTCCCACATAGTGACATCAGTCTTTCACAAAGTTTTAGCTACTTGTTTCATGTGCCTCATTTCGGCCACCACCTCTAGCATATCATTTTCCTCCATACCCTTTCATCTCTACATTATACATGGTTTGATCATACTCCTGCTTATGAGTATAACCCTTACCAATATATTCATATAGTTGCACATATATGACTGGCTAGATCATAGGTTTGATCCTTGTAAAAACCCCTTACCCCTCCCTTGGTCTCCACCATATCCATCCCCTCCATCCCCTTTATCTCCTTCATTATCTCACCCATCATTATCTTTTACATCCCCTCCCTAGTCTCCATCTCCAACTTTGCGACATCTTCCTTTTCCTTGATCTCTAAGCCTCCTACCTTGGGGCTACATGTCATGTGGGATGTCCACATTAGGTTTTTTTAATGGTGTTGATCTATGTATCTTGAACCATGTATCATACTCAAGTGTCACACTTGTATCATCCATATTTGATCATGTACCTTATTATTTAGGCTCCAACTCATCAAGCTCTAAAATAGGGTTCTCAGGGCTGATCATAGGCCCCAAAAATAGAACCTTTGACTAAATGACCAAAGATGATTTCTTTGATGGGCTCTCCTTGATGCTCCATGTATTGATGTATTATCCACTTTGATAATATCCCTATATGATATGCAAACCTAATAAGATATCTAGTTTGTTGACAATAAGATGAATGATCCCCATCATCCTCGTTGGTCTCGTAGTGTCTATAAATAGTCTCTATGTGAAATCCACCAATAAAAAAGCACATACCTCTGATACTAAACATTTCATAGATGCCTTTACACTAGGACACCACCATAATGGTTCAAATAGTTTAAATCCATATCTTGATCTCTATCACATACTAGTCTCATGATAACAATATCCTCATATTTGTAGACACAAATCAATATAACACCATAGTTGATAGAGTATACATCCTTGTAGGTAATGTAATGTAATTGAAACTAAACCATTTTGAATACATAAACTCTTTGCAAAAAAAATGACAGCATGTGTCATTATATCCTCAAAAATTGAGCCCCATAGAATAGGGAACCCATGCCCATGCATGTCAAGAAATAACACTCTTTCTATAATTGAGAAAACTATTACTATCAACCACTCATATTTATCAACAAAAGTGCAAAATTGGGTCTCATGATCCTTAATCTTGAGCTAATCTATCTCAAAAAATTGTCATAGTGTAGCCTCTCTAGAGTAAGGATTGTAAACAATGTGTTTCCCATGAACTAGGACCCTCAAGATTTTCTAAACATCCTTCAAATTTATAGTGACTTTAAATATCGGTAGGTGGAATGAATTGGTCTCTAAATAACAATACTCAACTAATGGAGTGATAACCCTTGAGTAGCCCTAGTGTTAGGTATGAATATAATATGATATAAACCTAGAGTAGCAAGGAATTTCATTTCATCCTTCCCCATTGAACATTTGAGTGTAAGTAACTTAGGATGATTCTTGCATGTATATAGTAGCAATAATAAATCGTACATTCAATTCAAAACCAATATAAGTGATCACCTAAGGCTTTAATAGATTGACCAATTATGACGCTAATTGTCTTGACCATGAATAATTTTTCACTTTTCTAGTCAAATGCATTGTTTGAGATTTCACATGAATCATTTTAAACACACGAATCACTTAATTTATCAAATGCATTACAAAAATTAATTGCTCACATGGGTCAATGACTTGGACTATAAAAATACCATGTTGATTCTTGACAACAATATCACAATGTGATGTTTATTTCTAATTTTGCATCAAATCCTATAGTTGTATTGTTAAATCCTACACATGCACAACAAGAAAAAAAATGTGGCATTCTTTTTTTTTGATCAGTAAATTTTGAATTTTGTATTGATAATATGAAAGATTACAATGGATTTTAGCAAAATCTATAATGATCTTCCCTAATGCAAAAAAACACACTGAAAAAATTGAAGGCACCTAGACTAGCATTAACGCTGCTACCCACAAAATTTTAGCCCATTCCAAAAATGCACCTTGTGCGTACATAGATCTAACCAATTCATCTTCCTGGTAATCAAAATAGAAAAAAAAAGCAACAGTGCCTTTCCTACTGGAACCACCCTTGCACTTCCTCTCGAGAGAATTTTGGGATAGCTCTGGCCCCTATGGTAGCGACACCTACGACTGTCTCCTTCTTATGTAGTTAATGACAAGGATGAGGCCTGTCAGTGCTGTAAATTGGCGCTGTTGATTTCACCGAGGTGAACTTTTTTTGCTTTCCTTTTGACACATTTCCCTGGGCTCGACACTCCTCCATTTTCTCTAGGTAGTCCAAGATCTTTACCCAGCCACACCTTACTTCCAGTAGCTACGCCTCCATGGGTTGAGATGAGCTCCACACCACTAGAGGTTGGACTGCTCCTGGTCTGCCATCTATCAGATGCTATGGAGCATGTGTCATCCTAAGACCCACTCCTAACATTGCATGGTCCACAATCCCTTCCAAGTTGACAAACCACTTGGGTTCTAGGTATTTCCTCACCATAGAGAGGGTTTCAATCTTTGTATTTCCTACTATGAGTCCCAAGGCCAAAAAGAGAGAAGAGATATCCAAATTGGTGCGAGGCCTTGCTTCGAAGTTCAGGAATTATTCCCCAAAAATTGTAGACACCACCTCCATAAACTCTGGGTCATCAAACCGAAACACATTGCCAAGCCGCTGTGCTATAATCTCATCCTTGAAGGCATGGAGTTGATTCGGGGAATCGAGCAAGAATTTTGCCTCCATTGACACCAACACCACTGACCAAACTGTGAGAGAAACAAACACAACCTCCCTACAAAATAAAATATTCTCTCTTGGCTTGTGCTTTGTTTTGGAATGCAGATATCTCGCAAATTCCTTGCTTTAAGAAGAGGAGCGTTCTTCAACTGACGTCCCCCAAAAATACTGCCACATTAAATGATCTTTGTACTAAAAAATGATAGAGGCATCTGTTGATATCCATTGGCCTTGTGCGAAAGGGATGGTGAGTACAGAGTATTCATTGTGGCATGTTGCTGAAAATGCCACTCCATCAAATCGGCCTCATGCAAACTCGGGCTTTGCCACCTGTCACCTCATGATGCCTTTCTCCAAGCATGTCGTTGAAGACACTTGGACTCCTTCCCACTTAAAAGAGAGATCGAAGTACACAAAGATCTCCTTGTGATCTTTTCCCATGCCCCACTTTCATAAAAATTGGTGTCTTTAAAGTCCCAAGACAAGACCTCTGGTTGTGTCATCTAATCCCATTCAATTTAAAATTTTCTAAAATCTTCCATGATTTCTTTATTTTAGTTGCTTGGTCTCCTCACTCTAATATTTGATAGTAAATCTACCAATTCATTGGCTTCCTATCATACATGGACAATTTGGACCTCTGGGATTCTACTAAGTAAGGCTCGTATACTTTGGATGTATAGGTTTAGATGCCACACATCCATTTCACCTTTCTTGATCCCATTGATGACCAGAATTGAATCCCCTTCCAAGATTAATTTATTCACCCTTAGGTTTCTTTCCATACAGACTTCTCCAAGTGCTGCTTGGAATTTCTCTCTGTTATTGGTGCCATCCAACAAACACAAAGCTCCCAACACCATAATGTCTCCTTGCTCATTTCTAGCCACATAGCCTGCTCCTGAAGGGCCTGGGTTCCCTTTTGATGCTTCGTCAAAGTTGACTTTGATCCAATTGGGGGGGGGGGGTGGGAGCCATTTGATTATGATTAAGTCACCTACAGTAAGTTTAACCCTACAAAGCCCCTGAATGGGCCAAAAATGTGGCATTCTAACTACAAATAAAATGCTAAATTTATAAATGTGTTGTTCCATCAACAATTGTGGTGCAATCCAACCCATTTGCATCGTACAATTGCACACTACATCTATTGCCCTATTTTTCGGTCCTACAAAGTAGAAAACACTTTTAAAAAATAACAAAGAAAATATTGGCTACATATTGGGGACTCACTCCAACAAGTTTTCCAAAAGTTCTCACCCTCACCATGTGATGGTCACCCTTTTTAATTCTCTCCATAGTTTCATTATACTATTCCTACACACTTCTCTCCAAATATCCACAGGAAAATGAGGCTAATAAGGAGTTTGACCTACCATGTATATAGGGCTTTATTGACCTAGTAGACCCCTTTACACTCTTCTAGCCTCCTGGAACCTTCCACTAGGACCTAGGATAACCTTATGAATTGATGTTCACTATCAAGCCAAATGAACAAAACCAAATCCATTTGTAGTCAAATTGGTATCAATTTGTTATGCACCACACACTATCCTACTTGCTACTAGGGTATAATAGGAAGGCAACTACACAGTAATTGTTGAATGTTTATTTTAAATGGTAAGCCTAAAATCCTAAACATTATGGCCTTCAGATCAACCACTAAATCCTCCAATCAAAGAAACAAATGTAAACATATTAATGAAGAAAAATAAGAAATAAATCAACAAACATGATGAGCATAAGTGTAGCATTGTGAATTATATACACCTCAGTTGTGTATACAACTCCACACTTGTTTAATGCTCACCTTAGTATGTTGCATTTTAGCATGCATTTTAGGACTTCATATTACACTTAATGAATACCTAATTTAAAATATGTATCCTCTCCTAATTTAATTTCATTAAAAACCTATGTGTCATTATTTCTAGGTGCGTCCTTTGATTATTTCATCTATTCAATCATTTCTTGATTACATAGGCCCCATATTACCATTTGCGGCCCTTCATATTTCATCTCAATAACACAACTCAATTTTCCTTTGAATCCGGTATCCCCTTCCCAAGAAGGACCAATGGTCCTAGTTTGGAACCTAATTGGATGATAAATTGCAAGGTTGACTTCACAATTTGAAGGCATCCTATGAAGTAAAGATACATGCAAATCAAAGAAAGAACATCAAGAGTTAAGATCCAAGAACCATTTTTCAACATCAACATCAACATGGAAGCTTCAAGGGACAATGTAGGATAATAGGAAATTACTAACTATTGATTGAATTGTACTCCTCCCCTAGGGTTAGGTATGATTTCATGTTATTCTCATATCTCTCTACATAGATTTAGATTTAAATTCCTTTATTGCAAGTTACATTTTCACATGCAATTTCAACTACATAACCATATAGGGTTTTATTCAACATATTTGAGTAGATCTCTAGGTTACATTTTTTTGATCTCCAAGTTATGTTGTCTATTAGTGTCACACACTTAGTCATTATCAAGGTAGGTTGGTCAGTCATTACTGCGACCGAGCCATCCCACTAAGGCCGAGTAATGTATGGACCGAGCAATAGTTACTGTCAAGAAAGTCAATGGTAACCGAGTACTTAGTAGCTACCAAGAAGATTGAATGCCGAGTTGCATAGAATAGTTAGTGCTGAGTGACAATATATGGATATGTCGAGTAAGATAGTTTTGATCATGCACCAGACATTTGATATGCTGAGTAAGCCAATTTTTGTATATGTGTTTGGAATGGCACAAAAACTCAGGTAAACTATTTTGGCTGACTTCTGTGTGTGATTTATGATCATTAAAGAAATTTAATGAGTTAATTACGCGCTATGGATGAGATCATTAATCCCTATGCAAGCAATGTAACAAATCAAAAAATAGTAATGCTTAAGCAACAAAAGTGATGAATATATATCGTTGATCTTGATCTGGAAGCTTCATCAATTATCTATATATGGAAAGATTCAAACCCTAATCAGATTATGCATATGCGAAGATAAGAGATTGTGGGTATATGCAGAAGAAGTAGAGTTTTTGTATATTAGAAGCATAGATCAAATAGAGTGACCAAGCAGAGAAGTGAAGGACAGAAAAATAGTTATATCAGATTTTGAGATCAGTTAAGAGTTGGAAAGAGGAGATCCGACATCAGTATTTGAAGTGCAAACTGAAGGATCAGGTACTGATACATTCTATCAAGTGAATTAGGGTAAATATCTTAATAGAGTAGTCCTATTAGACTTGTGTAAATCTCCTAACAAAGTGCTTACCTAGCTGTAAGTTTAAATCCTTTAATCAAGGTAGTTTGAATAAATCTATAAGCTCTTAAAAGGGCAGACCCCTCACATGGTATATCATCAGAAGTGATGAATTTTTTTGTAGCCCTAACATGCACACTTTATTACTGTGGTAGTGAAGATTTGTGGGTGTCATCCTCACCCTAGTTTTACCTTTCAAGGGTTTATGGGTTACCAAATCTTTGTGTTATGTGTTTATCATGGATGTGATTAGTAGTTAGATCTATTATAGTATTGTAGTTAATGTTTATGTGATTCATGATATACATGTTGAATCAGTTTGTTTCTAAAGTGTAAAAGTTTTATAGATCCCGATTCACCCCCTCTTAGTATCTTTCTTTCCCATTTTAGACTTCCAACAATTGGTATCAGAGCTATGTTCTCTTAAAAGAAGTCTAACCACTTGAGAGTTAAGATCTTGGAGATGGAGGTTTATAAGTTGGGAAAGGTAATAGAGAATCAGAAGATTGACATCCATCTTGCATTGCAATAGCTTGAGACAACAAGAGATAAATTGAAGAAATACTTAAAGACAAGGAAAGAATTGGCAACTCAGCTGAATGAAACTCAATATCAAGAAGAAGAAACTGAAGGTCTATTTGATCATGGAAATTCCAAAGAAAGTAATGCAAAAATTGAAGATCTATTGGAGGAAAACAACACACTGAAAGAACGATTCAAAATTCTAAAGATAGAACATGAAACTCAATCAATAATACTATGTGAGGTGATTGATTAGAAAAAGAAAGCTGAGGAAGACAAGATAATGGCAGAAGAAGATAAGAGACAAATGGCTACCAGACTTGATGAAATGACATGTGATGTGAAGAAGCTCACAAATAATCAGTTGGACATGGTAAACCAACTTTTATTTGCAAACTATGAGGTAAATAGGAAAGACATTGAAATTACATATTTGAGATCAGAGAAAAACAACTGAAAAATGAGTTAAGATCTGAAAGGGAAGTCCTTGAGAGGATGAAAAAACCTAATGAAGCCATGAGATACTTTGAGAACTGATGAGATCACCAAGAAGAACCAATGAAACCTTTGGAATAGGCCATACCAAGAACCTATCATCTACTAAAGAAGGAGAATCATCAAAAAGTGGAGAACAGAGGAATGCAAAGCCAAAGAAAAAAAAACCTACATGTCATCATTGTGGGAACCAGGACACACAACAAAAATTTTCCAAAGAAAAAATAGTAAGTCCAATCCTAAGCCTAAATTCAATGGATATTTCTTTAACTGTAAGAAGCATGGACACCAAGCACATGAATGCAGGTCAAAGACTAGCATTATACCTACTTCACCTAGATTTCAAGGACATTGTTACAATTGCCAAAATTATGGTCATAGAACCCAAGACTACAAATCTAATGCAAAATCCAAGTGGACATCCAAGAAACAAGGCAATGCACCGAGGAAAGGTAACATATTCAATTGGGATTCCAATACAAGGCATAGTTGTCATTATTGTGGTGAATATGGTCATATTGCAAAAAAATGTATAAGGACACACTTTAGAGGTAAATCCAAGAGTTGGATGAATGGAAGTTTGGTATGTTATAGTTGTCACAAGATTGCTCATACAAGAAGAGACTACAAGACTAGAGCACCAACACCTACTATTGATCAGATAAAGAACTAGATGAATCTGACATGGAGAAAGAAAGAAGATGCGAGCAATAGTGGAACTAGTGAAGCTGAGATCACCCAATCCAATGGATCAGGTGATCACACTACTTCCAATTAAGCAAAGAAGGTATGTAAAGAAATATTTTTTCAAATGCTATATTTAACACCAATTCCTAACATTAGATGTATTAAAGTCTGTATCTGCATAAGTCAAGATGCATTAGGATAGATCTAAGGCATGAACCGAGAAAATATTTAATATGCACAATTGGTGCCGCAGTATTAGTATGTACCAAGCCCCCATATCGACCGAGCTAATATATTGACTGAGTTAAGTGTGGAAGTGTTAGTAATGACCGAGTGATGGAATGATTTAACCGAGCTATTACAAGGATCAAGACAATTATTTTACACTTACTACTGTATGGATCATTTATTGAAGACGTAATTCGACCGTTTGAGTCCATATAATGAACTTTTCCATTCATTTTCATTTCACAAAGCAATAAGAGAATTTTTAGAGAAATTCAAAGGTGATTGAAGTGTGATTTGTGCAAAGTCTGTGAAGATTCAACTGTGTATTGTCGACAAATACTGTAAAGCGTAGACCCATTTTTCTGAGTTACTCAGAATCTGTATTGCAAACTCTAACTTGAAGAAATGGATGCCAGTTCATCTGTCAAAGTGAAGAAGTGAGACAAAGAAGTAAATAATTTTCAATTGGTCAGGAGTGATATACGTGAACCACCAAATTTTTGAGTTGTACCT
The DNA here is from genome assembly GCA_018584345.1 of Thuja plicata. Taxonomy (NCBI): domain Eukaryota; kingdom Viridiplantae; phylum Streptophyta; class Pinopsida; order Cupressales; family Cupressaceae; genus Thuja; species Thuja plicata. Next base: position 2,913,885 of record MU224522.1, on the reverse strand, counting down.
GAGACTGTGATTAAGGGAGATCTCTTGGGAGCCTTGTCATCGATCCCACTGAAGGTTTTAATGATTCATGATGTGAGGGTGTGATACATGTGAAAATTCAGTGAGATTGGATATTATGAACTGAGGAAAACATATAACAAACTATGTGTAGATGGAGCATTGAAGGATGAACACTAGAACATTGTCGATAAAGGGTTAGTTCGTGCCCTAGAATTCCCTTGTGACTTCAAAGTCGAATGGATTAGAATAGTTCAGAGAAGAGTTCATGATATGAGTTTATGGTTGGAGAATGGGCCAGTAAGAATCATAAAGGAAATAATTCACCGAGTTACTGGATACCCTATTTTGAAATGAAAGAGAACTATGTGATGTCAAAGTAAGGAAGTGATTGAAGAAAACACTATGGCAGAATGGAACAAATGAGGTATGAAAATGTCTATAGTCATAGATATTGAAATCAACTTTACAGTAAGAGTAATTGCACACAAATTTTATCAGTCAAGAAAATTGGATAGTGTTCCTTGTATTGCAGTAGACCAGGCATGGAAAATAGTCAAGAAAGATCATACATATGATCTTGCTGATCTGCAAATGACTCAATTGGTCGAGAACTTATCATCAATCAGGAAGGCAAAGAACTCAATGTGTAAGTCGGATCCATGATAGTATGTATATTTTTCTATATGCAAAATAATTTTCCTACCTTAGGATATGTTTTTTGGAGTCAGGACCGACCAATGAAACTGCAGATAAATGATTTTATTCAACAATTAGGAGAAAACTCTGATAATATTATGGAAAACTACTTTGTTGAATTCAAGAAGAAAATGAGGATAATGAGCAGAATCCCTGTATCATTAGTAGAGAAGCATTATGATGATGTAAGTTTACTTGTTGATACTGATTTTACATATGTACAAGCTATAGTACTGAGGGTAGCATGGTTGAGGCCATTGCCCTATGAAGTAAATATTGATGAAACATTTGCAGCAATCACAACTTTACTTTAAGAAGAAATTGACAAAAATGCTAAGATATTTGAGAGGTATGAATAAGACAAATCCAAGATAACCATGGGATTAAAGGTTGTAACCATGGAGACAAAAAGAAAGAAGATAGTCAAAATATTGAGAAAATGTGAGGTAAAGAAGAAGAGGACAATGCACCATTTCAAATCACACAAGGTCATGGTGAGGACCAATCTAGTGATTCAGAAGAAAGTGAGGATGAAGAAGTGGTTGTAAAAAATAAGGGTAAAGGAAAAATGTTTGCCGAGCCAACTAGAAAGGAAATTTATAAGCATAATTCTACTCCTCCTACCACAACAAGACCGAGAACAAGGGCATCTACAATTGCAACAACAACTAAGCCACAAAAGAAAATTTTAGTAAAGAAAGCAGAAGGGGAGAGCTCTGGGAAAAGAAAACAAGTTCAAATTAAGGTTGAGCCGAGTCACCCTAAGAAGAAACCAAGAAGAAGATATGTATTGGAAAAAGATGATGAAGATGAGGAGATGACAGACACAGATGATATCAACAAATTCAAGGTGGCCACACATATGCATTCGACAAATGTGGATGATAGTTTCCATAACATAAAAAATTCTATAGGTTTGTCAGGATTTAAATTCATTAAATTTGAAACGTTGAGTATAGTTGATAAGGAAAAGATATAGGAGGAAATGATAGGATAATACAAGATGACACCATTAAAAATTGGGAATCTTGTCCTTGATGAATTGTTCAACAAGATTGATGAGAGATGGAAGTTTGCCATTCAGACAAAAAGATAGATAAGAGAAGGTACATTAGCCCAACTAATGCCTGATTTGACACAAAAAAAAGAAAGAAATTCATGGACCAATATAGGAAAAATTTCATTCCTAAATTGAGAGTATATTCTATATTGAGGAAGGATGTTGAAGGAATTGTTCAATAGAGCACATTAATCTAGAAGACAATTTTTGGACTGATAGTTGACAAGAATGCAAACACAGATGAAGGCACATATGGACAAATAGAGCTTGAAAATAAAGAAGAAATTGATGAGCCAGATAATCTTGAGAAAGAAATAAGGAATAAGGTTGAGCATTCATAACTTGTGGATTCTACACTTGATAACTTCATCACAATCACAATTTATGATACACAAGGTTTAAATGCCGAGGAGTAGGGTAAGCCAATAATCACCATTCTAGATTCACCTACTAAGGCTAACTTTGAAATTAATGTAGGAGATGAGAGCATGGAAGATCAAGAAGATAAGTTTTCAATAGATATATCAGGACCTCATGAAGGAGGAACAGAGGAGACTAAGCCTATAGAACCAAGGAGACACAGGAGCCTAAGGAACAAGAGGCTATTCAAGCAATAGTATAGCTATCAAATGTCACACCTCTTGCACTCACTAAAACCAAGATCACTGATACACCTGAACACCAGGTAATTATTACTTAGAAGGAGTCTATTTCAATTGATGGTGACACCAGTACATTGCAAGGAGAGTAGAAAATGAGTATCAACACACTGAAGACAAAGAAGAAAAAGTCACACAAGAAGAAGGAAAATTCTCCTAGCACATAAGTGACACAAGATGAAGTTATAGCGATTCAAAAATGGGATACTGATAACTTGTCATATGAGCAAGTGACAATTTTGTAGGATTTATTGAAAATGAAGCGAAAATAAGAGAAATTGAAAAGAGAACATTAATGGAAGTAGGTATTACATGGTATAAAGGATATATTTGTTGATGCATTTGATTTACAAGATATAAATGAGAAAACACCTATTTGAGATCAATTGTTTCATATTGTTTGAAAGTGAATAATGATAATATTGAAGCTAATGAGAAGCTCATGCAATGGTCTGAGAGGAAGTTTGAGACCTTGTAAGCAATTTAGAGGAAGTTGTACAAAATGTTCATTCTTTGTACAAACAAATTTATGATGTAGAATTCTTTACAAAGGAGAACCAACAAATTATTGAGAAGCTTCAGTTAGATTTAAAGTCAATAGTACATTCATTGAGCATGGATGCAAGTTCCAGCTCCATTCATTTTACGAGGTTGAATCATGCCCAAGGGAGACTAGCCAAGCTAATGGCTAATGATGGTAGAATAAGGGAAAATTAATCTCTATTCAAACCATGTTGATACCTCATTTAAAGGTCATCTAGAGAGAATTGATAGCTGCAAAGGAATTAGTAGAGAGAGATCCTCCTCTCAATATTGCAAAAAGTTTGGTTGATCTAACTGCTCAGCTAGAAGTTAAAATACAAGTTTTGGAGTCTATGAGATATATTTGGGACAATGCATTGGCAATGATTCTATATCTCCACAAACCATTTTTGGATAAGTACTCTCTGAGCCCAACACCCCATCAGCCAAGAGTGACAAAAACAAGGGGGAAATAGATGAAGACAAAGGGAAATAGCTGAAAATGCATATGATTAGAAAGGTATGACATACAGTTTTGAAATAGTTTTGAATGCTCATTTTTGAAGTCTTGAGTATGTCAGAAGTTATGTACATATGATGTATATGTATTGAAGTCTTTATGTAGACCAAGTCATAATATTAGGGGGAGTATTGGAGTACTTGAGTTCTATTTTCTTAAGGTATTAAAAATTCATGACAAAGTGTTTTTGTAACTAATGTCAAAGGGGGAAATTTTTGATCTCCAAGTTATGTTGCCTATTAGTGTCACACACTTAGTCATTATCAAGGCAGGTTGGTCGGTCATCACTGCGACTGAGCCACCCACTAAGGCCGAGTAATGTAAGGACCGAGAAGTAGTTATTGACAAGCAAGTCAATGGTCACCAATTAATCAGTAGTTACCGAGTAGATTGAATGACGAGTTGCATATAAAAATTAGTGTCGAGTGACAACATATGGAAATGTCGAGTAAGACAGTTTTGACTGAGCACTAGATATTTCATATGTTGAGTAAGCCAATTTTTGTATATGTGTTTGGAATGACACAAACAGTTAGGTAAACCATTTTGGCTGACTTCTATGTATGATTTAATGATCATTAAAGATATTTAATGAGTTAATTACATGCTATGGTTAAGATCATTAATCCCTATGAAAGAAATGTACCAATAAAAAAATAGGAATGCTTAAACGACAAAAGTGATGAAACTAGATTGTTGATCTTGATCTAGAAGATTCATCAATTATCTATATATGGTAAGATTCAAACCCTAATAAAATTATGCGGATGCGAAGAGAAGAGATTAAGGGTATATGCAGAAGAAGTAGAGTTTTTGTATATCAAAAGCATAGATCATACAGAGTGACCAAATAGAGCAGTGAAGGACATAAAAAGGGATATCAGATTTTGAGATCAGTTAAGAGTTGGAAAGAGGAGATCCAACATCAACATTTTAAGTGCAAACTGAAGGATCAAGTATTGATACATTCTAGAAAGTGAATTAGGGTAAATCTCTTAATAGAGTAGTCCTAACAGACTTTTGTAAATCTCCTAATAGAGTGCTTACTTAGCTGTAAGTTTAAATCCTTTAATCAAGGTAGATTGAATAAATCTATAATCTCTTAACAGGACAGAGGGTAGATCATCATAAGTGATCAAAAATTTGTAGCCCTAATAGGAACACTTTGTTATTGCAGTAGTGAAGATTTGTGAGTGTCATCCCCACCACAGTTTTACCTTTCAAGGGTTTCTGGGTTACCAAATCTTTTTATTATGTGTTTATCATGGATTTGATTAGTAGTTTGATCTATTATAGTATTGTAGTTAATGTTTATGTGATTCATGATATACTTTTTGGATCGATTTGTTTTTAAAGTATAAATTTTTTATAGATCCAGATTCACCCCCCTCTCAGTATCTTGCTTTCCCATTTAAGTATTCCAACACATTTATACATTTAGCTCATAAAAATCATAGACACACTTAAGATTTAAGAGCACACACAAATTCAATTTTAGTTATAGGCTATTTGTCGAGGTGGAAATCACCAAAACAAGAGGTTTGACTAAGAAAAACCCACACACACACACACACACACACACACACACACACACACACACACAATGTTGTAGGTGTAGACACAATCCATGGTTGATTTTGATAGGAAAACCAGCTCCTCTTTGAGTAATAGTTCTAGATCTACTAAATTTAATCTCTATCATAGGTCTTAGGTCAACTAGGTAAGCTTATATCCCTCAAAAGAGGCTCAAACTAAGCCTAGACTAAAGTGGGAACCCATATTTGGAAGCATATCATCTTGTCTTATCTCAGGAGTTAGGCAACTAGGTTGGTCAAATTTAGGTAGAAACAACTCTGATTTAAATTATAAGTGCATAGAGCTCTTCCTATTTTACTTCTTTAATTAGTTTTAAATTTTAGAAAGTATTCTTCTATCATTTTTCAGTTATTAGCATTAAACCATAGCTTAACCTTATCTCAATTTTAAGCATCGAAGGAATATAATCCTAGATAGCATATGTAGTGCCTCCTATGTTTGTATTCTATCATTTCTTATTTTGATATTATAAAGGCTCTATTTATGATGTTGTTTGTGACTACTCATATATGAGTATTTTGTATTCATATTCTTGTGATGCACTTATATGCATTATATTATGTTAGTCCTAAGATCAGATTACTGAGAGGAGGGTGAATCAATAATTTACCAAATAATCCAATATTTTAACCTCTTGAAATTAAATCACCATTTATAATATTAACCATATATTCAATAAATGGAAACCATAAATATTCAAGTCCATCCACACATATGACACACGGATTTATCTCATGGAAACCCAAATAGGGGAAAAACCATGGTGGGGATTAGTACCCACTAAGTGATGTACTCTTATAAATTACGCCCTATGAGGAACTTAACCCTGTTAGGAGTTTACAACAACACTATTAGGTGCTACCTAGTTAAGGGACTTACCTTAGGCCTGTTAGAACATTTACCCTATTAAGAAAATCCTAGTTAGAGGACTTTAAATACTTTTCAAAGTGTCACCTTGTTAAAGGATTTACAACAAAGATCTGTTAGGATCTACCCTATTAAGAGATTTAACCTTCTACAATTGTTAGGGAACAAAAAAAACAAAGATCTGTGAAATAGCACTACCTTTGCTTGATCAAATCCATTGAAGCACACAATCTCTTCTCAACACACTTAAATCTTCTCTGGCTTGATCACAAATTGCACTTTGCATCGCTTGTCTTAACACATGATCAACACATTTAACCTTCAACTCCATTTATTATATACTGAACCTGTAAGTACACTGCCTTGATCAAACCCTAAAATATAATTTCAAAACATCCCGCTAAAATCCAACACACCACATAAAAAAATTAAATACACAAAGAATATTTCCAAGACTGCAATGACCAATACAATGATTTACATAAGATGTTGTGTCAAGGATTCAAACACATTTTGAACAAACACAAGCTTCCTCAAGAAACCTCTCCACACGCTAGCATCAAAAAATGTGATACTAGATCATCAACTCCAATCATAAAAGAACATCACTAGATCATGAGGAACTCGATTGATTTCATTAAAAACTCAACATTGATCACCGATCACCTATCAAAGATTCACCCCTAGCGCTCAAGAACACAAACTCTGGAACATGATAACAAATATACCTCTGCTCATCGATCATCTAACCTTCACACTGATCACTCAAATTAGTTGTGGTTGCAATTGTAGAATCTAAACACTGTTTACCACCATATCTTGCAACCGCATCACAAGATATAATAGAGATTTGACAAGACATTCAAATCATCTATCACCTATCATTTACTGTTCTTGCAATTTCATTTTTATACTTCAACCTATCACAAATTTCTCATAAGATCACTTTAGCAATAGAAGGTCATGCATTAGAGATCCAGAGACACACCTAAGTCTCCCATAAATATAGAAACCACTACAAATCACTACAAATTTCATTCAACATAACTATGCTTGGCAATATAATAAGAACACAAAGTAAACAATTGACATCAGTGAAAACATAATATCTAATCATCCTATAATCAAATCTATATCATAACATCTCCAAAACTCACTTACCATCACTATATCAGATATGCAAACAATCTGCCCCTTTGGCATTGATGTCAACACTCTATGCAACACTCTCTACCTCACTAATCATGGAAACACTCTTCCTTAAAAATGTTTCTACTTCTTTCTTTCACCTGTTCTGCAATGTCATACAATCTATCATATAAGCTCTCCCTTCATATTCTCTTTTACATTCTCTCCCTCTTTGGTAAAATTGCTAAAGGCATCAATCACACCTTATTTCTGATCGTCTATACCTGATTAACTAAAACACATGAATTCATAGACTTCTCCCCTAAGGAGTATCCACACAACATCAATCCAAAAAAAGATATTCAATGAATACACTGGGATTGATGAAACTACATCTTCTTCTAATTCAACTCAGATAGGGGAATGAACCCCAACCTACCTCTTAGATACTCGAAAGCATCCTTAGGTAATGGTTTTGTGAAAATATCAACAACCTTTTCCTTAGTTGGCACATACTCTAACCTTACTTATTTTCATGTACATGTTCTCTAATAAAATGATATTTGATAGCTATATGCTTAGTCTTAGAGTGCATCACTATGTTCTTTGAAATGTTAATAGCACTTGTATTGTCACAATAGATAACCACTGGTTCAGTTACTTTCTCCTGAATTCCCTCTAGAATCTGGTTGATCCAAACTACCTATGTATAATTAATTGTAGCAGAAACATACTCAGGTTTAGCTCTTAATTGTGATGTACAATTTTTATTCTTACTTGTCCAGGATACAAGCCTCTTGCCAAGAAAGAATGCACCTACACTTGTGCTCTTCTGATCATCAACATTACCTGCCCAATCAACATCAATAAACACATTCAAAGAGAAATCACCTTTGTGTCCATACCAAAGACCATAGTCTTCAGTTCCCTTAAGATATCTTAAGATTCTCTTTACTACAACCAAATGAGATTCCTTAGGATTAGAGGAAAACATTGCCACTAATCCAACTGCCTATACTATGTATGGTCTGTTGTGCACTATATACTATAGCTTACCAACCACGGACATGTAAAGTGTCTCATCCACCTCTTTAGATTCATCTTCCTTTGATAAATTACAATGGGTTACCATAGGGGGCCCAACCGGTTTTGAGTCTTACAACCCAAAAGTCTTCAATATTTCCCTTACATATTTAGACTGACTTATGTAGATACCATTTTTATTTGTTGAAACTGCAATCCAATGAAGAATTTTCTCTCGCCGATCATAGACATCTCAAATTCTTTCCTCATATCATATGAAAATAATATTCTCATCTCTTCATTGACACCAAAAATGATATTATCTACAAATATCTATGCAATCAATAATATTTTATCTTTCTCAATCTTCAAATACACATTACTATTATCACTAGTCCTGATGAAACCAATCTAATTTAGATATGAATGAAACCTTTCATACCACACTCTAGGTGCTTGATTCAATCCATACAAATCTTTCTGTAATTTTCTCACCAAGTTATTACCTTTTGAATTAGAAAATCCTTTAGTTTGTTCAATGTATACCTCCTCTTCCAAAATACCATTAAGAAAAGATGACTTAACATCCATTTGATATACCTTGAATCCTTTGTAAGAAGCATATGCAAGAAATATCCTAACACCTTCAAGTCTAGCCACAGGTGTAAATGTTTCACCATAGTCCAGGCCTTCTTCATGTGCATATCCTTTTCACACCAATCTTGCATTGTTCCTTACCACTTCACCTATCTCATTCATCTTGTTTCTAAAAATCCACTTAGTACCAATCACATTCTTGTCCACTGGTCTGGGCACTAATGTCTTCTCAATTTGCTCTAAATTATTCTTCCATAGCTTTCACTTGGTTTTCATCTTTCAATGTTTCTTTAGCTATTTTAGTCTCAAATTTAGATAATAAACAAATACCTTCTCTTACCTTTCTTCTTGTTAAAACACCAACATTTCTATCACCAACAATTTGATTAGGGGAGTGATTCAACTTTACATACTTAGGCAATATCGGTTAAGTCCTGGGAGATTCTCCAACTGTATGTATCAGTTCCTGTTCATTAAATTGACTCTCCATAGGTTATTTTGTAGTGTCCCACTCCACCGATTGTACATATACAAACCCATGATAGTATTCTAGTTCCTTCTATAATTCTATATTATAGCATCCACTCCCAAATTTTTTGAAATAACTCATACATGGTGATCTACCATACCATACTTCATAGGGAATTTTGTTTGTACCTTTCTTCAACTGAACTTTGTTCAAAGTGTAAACAAAAGTTCTCACTGCTTCTCTCTAAAAAGTTTGTGCAACACATTTCTGAATCATTAATGTCCTGGCATAATCAATGATAGACATGTTTCTTCTTTCAACAATACCATTCTGCTGAGGTGTTCTAGGAGCTGACATGTTCCTTCTAATTCTTTATTCTTCACAATATGTTGTAAACTCATGTGAAGTAAACTTGAATCCTATGCCAGATTTAAGACATTTCATAGTCTTACCAATCTCCTTCTCCACTCTAGATTTTTAAATCTTAAACATGTGAAAAACTTTAGATTTGTCTCTAAAGAATATAAACCACATCATTCTAGAATAATCATCAACAAGCAATATGAAATATCTATCACCATAGTAACTGTGATTTCTCCTTGGACTACATAGATTGGTATGAACCAAATCTAAAATACTGTCAGAAGAATAATTTGTACTGATGAAACTAGAACTAGTTAACTTCCCAAGTTGACATTATTTACACATTACATTGTTTAGTTTCACTAGGTTAGGCAAACCTCTTACTATCTTCATCTTACTAACTTTGATCAGGATATCAAAATTACATGACAAAATATATTATGCCATAACCAACAATCTTCAACGTTAGCAATTAGATAACACTTAATAATATAATTCAGATGAAATAAGTTACCTCTAGTTTGTTCACCGGTAGCAATCAGTTCTCTTGACTTACCAATAATCCTGCATATACCCCCATTTAACTCCAATCTGAAACCTTTGTTATTCAATTGAGCCTCACTTAACGAATTGAATCTCAAATTATCAACCCAATAAACATCATCAAAAATTGTTGTATCATTCAAAGAAATAGATCCTTACCTTTTACCAAACATGGAGCATCATTCCCAAATCTTATCAAGCCTCCATCACATTCTTCCAACTTTATGAATTTTTTTTTATCATCGGTAATGTGATGAGTATGCCCACTGTCAATAATCCAGTTACCACTGTGATTCATGCTAGAAACTAAATATTTCTCACCTTATTCTAAGGGTTCTTCCTTTACATCAACAAACACAATTTATTCTTCATCTCTTCCATCAGATTCCTCATAGAAAACACCTTCCTCAGCGAAGAAACATACTTTCTTTTTCTTATCCTTGAATCATCTTTGTTTCTCCTTCCTATCATTGTCAGGGTATCTAGAAGAAATATGACCAATTTTTTTACATGCACAACACTTCAAAGGAAACTTACCTTTATATTTACCTTTTCCCCTAGGTATCCTGCTATCAAATAAAGCTTCCAATTCCTATTGTTCTTTTTTATTCAGATAAGATAGATTCATAATCATTAGAGTAACATTATGAAGAACTATTAGATATATCCTTTCCTTTCTTAGATTGTGCAAGAGTCAATGATGACTTGAAAGTAACTTCAACTTTTGGCAAACTATTATCATAATTTCTTAAATCAAATGTACTCAATTTACCTATTAATTCATCAAGAGTAAAAGTAAAAGTTCCTAGAGATCTGAGCTCTTGAATAGCTGAAACTCTAATCACATACTGAGGCAATAGAGCTCTTAAATTTTTTCTTACCACATCCTCCTTAGGAAGATTACCACCAATACCTTGAATAGCAACAACAACTTCTTTGAGTATCTGACTATATTACTCAATGTTCTTATTTTCTTGCATCCTCATATCATCGTACTTTCCTTTCAAAATATCAACCTTTTCCTTATGAACATGTGGATCACCACCATGGATAGTCCTAAATGTCTCCTACATCTCATTAGAAGTATCCAAGTCTTTGACATTAATACAATTGACATCTGAAAGAGTACTAGCAATAGCTTCCATAGTAGCAGTGTGTTCTTGTCTAACCTTAAATTGATCTACAATTAGGGTTACTCAAGGGATAATATACCTATTAATCACATGATCCCAATACCAATCACCCATACCTTTAAGATAGAGCTTCATCTAACCACACCAAACTGAGTATTTATCTCTTATGAATTTGGGACCTTTCTTTCTCATCATCTTTGGATCTTTACCCCAAGATGTTAAGATTCACCATAATAGAGGACCGAATCTTTGACACCAATTTTTAGTCCTAAGATTAGATTACTAAGGGGGGGAGTGGGTGTGAATCAAGAATGTACCAAATAATCCAATCTTTTAACCCCATAAACTTAAATCACCATTCATAAGACTAACCATATATTCAATAAATGAAAACCATAAACATGCAAGTCCATCCACAAATATGACACACAAATTTATCTCATGGAAACCCAAATAGGAAAAAACCATGCTGGGGATTAGTACCCACTAAATGATGTACTTTTCTAAAGTACACCTTGTGAGGAGCTTAACCATGTTAGGAGTTTACAATAACACTGTTAGGTGCTACCTAGTTAAGGGATTTGTCTTAGGCCTATTAGAACCTTTACCCTATTAAGATTAGCCTTGTTAGAGGAATTTAAATACTTGTCAAAGTGTCACCTTGTTGGAGGATTTAAAACAAAGATTTGTTAGGATCTACCATGTTAAGGGATTTAGCTTGTTGCAACTGTTAGGGAACAACATAAACAATGATCTATGAAATAACACTACCTCTGCTTGATCAGATCCACTAAAGCACACAATCTCTTCTCAACACACTTAAATATTCTCTGGCTTGATCACAACTCACACTTTGCACCACACTTGATTTAACATATGATCAACACATTTAACCTTCAACTTCATCCATTATATACTAAAATTTTAAGTCCATCGCCTTGATTAAAGCCTAAAATAGAATTTCAAAACATCACGCTCAAATCCAACATGCCACATAACAAAATTAAATACACAAAACATATTTCCAAGACCCCATAGTCCAATACAATGATTTACATAGGATGTTGTGTCAAGGAGTCAAACACATCTTGACCAAACACAAGCTTCCTCAAGAAACTTCTCCACACACTAGCATCAAACAATGTGATACCAGATCATCACCTCCAATCATAAAAACATATCACCAGATCATGAATGACTTGACCGACTTCATTAAAAACTCAACACCGATCATTGATCAAAGATTCACCCATGATGTAACTTGATAAAAACTCTATCTCTTCTCACTGATCATCTAACCTTCACACTGGTCACTCAAATTAGTTGTAGTTGTAACTATAGCATATAAACACTATTTACCACCATATCGTATGACCTCATCACAAGATATAATAGAGATTTGACAAGACATTCGAATCATCTATCACCTGTCATTAACTGTTCTAGAAATTGCACTGTTATACTTCAAACTATCACAACTTTCTCATAAGATCACTTCAGTAGTAGCAGTCATGCATTAGAAATCCAGAGACACACCTAAGTCTCCCATAAAGATAGAAACCACTGAAACTCACTGTAACTCTTCATTCACAATAACTATGCTTGACAATATACTAAGAACACAAAGTAAATAGTTGACATAAATGACAACATAATATCTGATCATCTTGTAATCAAATCTATATCATAACATCTCCAAAAATCACTTACCATCACTGAATCATGTATGCCAACATATTATTATTTTGATTATACGATAGCACTGTTGATGTGGTTATTATTTTATAGTTGTGATTCTAATAGCGATCTTATGCATATTGACTATTTTGATGTTGTGGTATGATGTTTATGATGATGTTTGGATTTTACTTGATTTATGAAGATGTTGGGGTATATTGATGTATTTTAATGAGATTCATTGATAATGTGTGAGTGGTTATTGAGATTGTAAATGGTATGCTTTTGGATTCAGATTGTGTAAAACATTTTTGCATCAATATTTCAAATGATACTCCATGAACCATCATTAGGATCATGGAGCATGATATGAAATGTTGATGCAATTTTTTTTTACACAATTTAATTCTATAAGCATACCATTTAAATTGTCATGGATTGTGGAAATCTGTGGTTATTGAGATGTTATAGTTCATTTACTAATGTATTTGTCAATGGTCATTGTTATATTTTTTTTATTTATAATGCTTTGATATTTTTAGTTTTGGAGATTTGATTTATGCTCCTTATTGCCATAAATATTATTTAAATTCATTAAAGTAAATGAAATTGTTATTACTATGTTTTAAATGAGGATTAAATATGAAAGGAATGATTTTGTAACATTCAAATACATATGAATGATTACATCGCTAAAACATCCTTTCATTAGTTTCATTTTTGGATTATTTTACATGTGCATCAGCTATATTATTATGTGAGAAGCTACATTTGATGTGTGTACATTGTAGTAAATAGGTACCATACATCGACTCCACCTAGCTCCGTAGGTCTAATTGTGTCCTTATCTACAACAATGGTTATAGGAGATAGTCACATTGGTTTCCTATCATACTTAGCCAATATCCTTCCTTGTAGGAATGTTGTATCATATTGCATTATTATACCCCAAGTACTCTGTAGGTAAAGTTTGAATTTCTCTTACATTATTGTGGAAGCCCAATGAAAGTGTATGTCAATAGCCATTTATCTGTGGTTGGTTGTGGTTGAGTTAGTTTAATTTAAATTTGATTTAAATAAGTTAAATGTAGATTTTATAATTACCAAAAAATTCGTTGTATGTGTATTCCATTTAATTGGAACTAATTAAATTATGTTTGGAGGTATTTTGGGAGTTATTATTTGGCCTCGAGTTATTTTGGATTTTATTATTTAAATACTAACCAATGACATTTTTGAAAAGTGCCTTTATAATTTTAAGTTGAGTTCATTTTGACTCACTTTTAATTTGTGAATTTGGAATTTGCTTCAACCCTCATTATGGAGATTTTGATTTTTTCTTGTTGGGAGTGATTGGATTGCCCAAATTTTGTGGGTATCAGCTTGTTAGAATTATGGTTGGATTGCTACAGTTTTTCAAATTTCTCATCCACTCTCATGGTGATATGGTATTTTTCTTCATCTTTTGCATTTCCTTCAATTTTCAAGAAGGGCTCTTAGTATCTCTCTTAATATTTTAGTTTATTTCTTTATGAGTGTTACAATTGTTATGTGGGATGTCTATTTTTTATTCCTCACTTGTTTGGATTCTTTTGATGCTCATTTGGGCTTGATTATAATTTAGAATTTTTCATATGGATGTTTTATGCCGTTAGGCTATCTGTTTTGTCATATGATATCATTTTTTATTTTATTTTATTGGATTTTTGGAATATTGTTCCTATGGGAACCAATGGGGTTTCCCGCAATTGTGAGATTCTAGGTTTGATTTTTGAGCAATTTTGAGAAGTCCTTGAATGACATGCCCTCTAGAAATGAATTTAAGTCATATTTGACATGTTGTGTAAATTAGAGTTTAATATTTGTTGTGTTTGTGGTTGATTCTTATGGTCAGATTTTACTAAGAAGCTTCCAATTGAAATTTATTGCTATCTAGACTCTTAGTTTTATGACTACTTGAGTGTACTTGTGCTATTTCCAATTGTTGTCTAGAATTTATTTCCTTTTGTAATTTTATGCATTTGTGAGCTTATTTTTTGTGTTTTTATGGTGATTTATATTTGGTATCATTAAGGGATCCATGCTCCTGGTTGTGATGCCAACTGAGTGTGTGTGATGCACTTTTACCTTGTTACAAGTTGTTTTGAATTAATGAGATGTGGTATTTGGGGCATATTGAGATATTGCTATTGTTAGTATTATGTGATATTTTTGGTATGCACGCTCATGGTGAAGACCATTTGAGTAATCTTTTAGTATTGTTAAATCTTGACCTTGGGTCCTTGGGCATGAGGATGCTTTCTTGATTTTGGCATTGTGGTTATTTTGTATCCTCATTCAACTGAATGGGATGAGCTTAGGTCCATATACTACAGTGGTTCTTGGGAGTTCTCCTTACATGAACCCATCTCATAGGTGGCTATATCTATCACATCAAAGTGTTCTTGAAAGTTGAAAACATAACATAATGAATGAATGTGTTTAAATATTAACAAGAGACAAATGGAATCCTTGGATGTTAGGATTAACCAGTATGGGTAGTGAGTACCATTAAATCCCTAGATGTTAGAATTGACCCATGTAGGTAAGTGGTAATAGAGAATCTCCGAGTGTTTGAATTTACCCATTGGGGTAGATAGAACTATTGAATCTCCTAATGTAAAAATTGACTCATTCTAGTAATGATACTCCCTTCACTTAACACTCTAGTATCTAGTTCCTTATAGTTGAGTAACACCCGTGAGATTTATTGTTGGTATATCCTTTTTAGTTATTGCGTTGCAATATATAGCTCTATAGAAATTTGTGTGTTTCTCCTTTTTAAGAGATGGTTCTTACTTATTTATAGGTGAGTGGTATTGAGCCCATGGCCACCCTTTTCTTATCTCGATGTGGTATTACACTTTGGTTTGGATTTTTTTAATCTTTTGCATCTATTTTACCTTCTAGTGGTTATGTTGGTTGGAAAGTTTGATGTTTCTCTTGGATGTTTCATTGACCTCTTGGTTTCTTTAGAGGTTTTTTGTCTCCCCTCTTTATTGGTTATTATAATATAGGTACCTACTTTTATTGGATGTGTGAACTCCTTATTTTCATTGATGACACCTTGAGGGTCAACCTTGCTATAGTATAATGATCCTCCATGATTGCCCTTGTATGAGCCCTTTCCCCTTTGCAAATTATCTATGTGTTATTTGGTGCGAGTGTACGTATTATTCCCTTATATTCTTGCTTCCTTTTTTGGGTCATGGGACTACCTCCATGAGAATGGTAGTTTGGCCTGAGGGTGCCACATGATCAGGTGGTGTGACCAATCACTATTGCGAACTGACGTAAAGGTGAAAGATTAGATTTAGTGGTCTAGTACTGAGCATGATGTTATTTTCCTTTATGTGATTAGGATCTTATGCTATAATTTTTAGTAATTTCATTTATTTTTCTCATTTTTCTCATATCAAGTGGATTGAACCTCAATTTTGGGTATATGGCACTTCCCAGTGTGAAGCTTTTCTATATTTGAAAATATGTTTTTAAGTAGGAGATACTTTCCACAACAAGTCAAATTGTGATATTGTTATTAGGATTCAACTATGTAGTTTTTGAGTCAAACTCATTGACCCATGTTTCACTTCATTTTTTACAGTTTCCCTTTCTTCTTGTGTTTTTGTGCATATTTCCTACACTCGTGTGCATCCATCTATTTTTTTTGTGCATTTATGTTATTTTTCTGTGCAATCATCTTTTTACTCCCACAGATTTATCTTTGTACTTCTACACATTTATGGTAGAATGTAGTTCCCTTGAGTCTGGGTACAATCTAGTCAGGGTTTTGGATACCTTTATTCTCATGATGATTTTGACATATTCATAGTGTAGATTATATTTTTTTATGTTCACATTTTGTCTAGTACTTAATAAGAATCTTCATGTAGTTGTATTAGAGGAGCATCTTAGTCTGTTCCTTGGTTAGTGTTAGAATATCTCAGCTTTACTTGTATTATTTATTTATTTAGGAGATTCCTAGGGAATCCCTACATGTTTTTTGTCCTTTAGTCCAAGTGGGAGGACAACTCATTTTATGTAATTCCTTTAATAAGGAAATTAGTTTACTCCTCCTTAAGAGGATATTGACACTTGTCACACACACTTATGAATCGTGGCATTCACAGACTTGGGAGTTACATTCTAACTCCTCTCTCTCATCTCTATTTAAGAGATGAACATCTCTCATTTCTTTAGATGAAGTTATTGTAATGTGTATCTTGCTCTCTTTCTTTCTCTCTTTTCTCTCTTTTGGCTATGGCCTCATTCATAATATCACAAAGGGGTTTTTATTTTCTTTTGCCCTTACAAAATACCTTGTCTTCTTTTCCTTTGAATCTTTTGATGAATGCTCTTGGATTTGGTTTTTTCATGGTAAAATTTCTCCCTTACCTATCTCTCTTGGATTGTTTAAGTTCCTTTTCTCTTCCATTATTATTTCTTACATGATATCAGAGAAGGTTACTAATCCTTGTTTTGAGCAGAAAGGTGTCAGAAGTTACCATTCATGGAGCACTCCTTGTTTAGAGATTTTTATCTAATCTGTTGTTTGGTAGATCCAATATTTGTTTATAATATTTGAGTTTGAAAAGAAGCTTGAATTCCATAAGATAACTCATCCATGTTTTGTTAACATTTATGATTGCAAAATTTCTATTAGATCTCTTTTAAGTTTTTTTTTTCTAACCCTCTTTGGATGACTTGCCTCCAAAGAGTAGAGTTGATTTTTTTTAGGTTTGGTTGGTTCACTCCCAAACTCATTGCATATTTATTACTACCTTGATATCTTAGTTTTCAATCTACATTTATCTTGAAAGTTTATGGTTGTATCCTCTGTCGGGAAACTGCAAGGCTCAAGTTTTTTACCATTTGCAGGTTTTATCAAATATAACTTCATTTGCTAAAAAATCTTTTGCAGACTTATTTTTATCTCATAGTTTATCTGATCTCTAACATTTGATCTGTAGGTTTCTCCTCATCATTTTTAATATATACAATCTCTCTGTTAATTTGTCTTTGTCTACGGTTTCTTGGATCATATCTCCTTCTCTTTGAGTTCGATGTTATGGATGTATAAGAGTGAAACTTAAAAAATCACGATCTGAGTTTTGTGCAGAACCCTCAAATTTAGCTGTCATACAAGCAGTTTTCCAAAATTCACCCACATTTGAAAGAAATGCATAGTTCTTTACTATCATTTCTTGCAGATTCACAGACGTACATTGGTCATTATTCATTTCTCTATTATTATCTCTAATTTTCCTAACAAATCTTGATACATCTCATTATCTCTCTAACGTTTTCTATCTCTGGTTCTTTTATATTCATATATATATATATATATATATATATATATATATATATATAGTTGTTTATTATACATTTCTCTATTTTTAAATCTCCTCTTACTTATATATATCTCGTAGGTTCTCTCGCAACCTTTTGTCTTTTTGCTCCTTTCTTTGCGCAACATCTTTTCCTTGTCTCCTTGCGCCACTCACCCTTCTTCCTCTCTGCATTCTCCTTACTCCCTTACGCAACACTCTCCTTACTCCCTGCCTCCTGTGCTGCCTGTTTGCTACCTCATCTTCTCTTACTGCACGCGCTCCTTTTTACCAATCACTTATTTTCTGCCAATGTTTGGATTAACTTAAACAATAGACTCCCTTTGGCACAACAACAAGTTGGGGTTTTGCGTGAGCTTGAAGACACCAGCTAAACTAATTTGCATCTCAGCATTAGCATTTTAATCCTTTCCAACATTTTTTTGTTTTCAGTCTACAGCTCTCTTACCTCTGCCAATGTTTCTTTCTAGCTCTTCTTCATTCAATTCTTTTGCATCATTCTGATATCTTTTTTTGCAGGAATAAATAGATTTCTATTGGTGGTCTATTCTAATATTCTTTTCTGAATATAACAGCGTTAGAAGTTGCCCTATCTTCTAGTTAAATAACATCAAAACTTAATTTATAAGGACAGAGATAGTATCACTAGAAGACAAATATCAACGGTTTCAAACGCTGCATCTCTCTTGCTGTTTTCATTTCTTTGATATTCTAACATATTTTTTCGTTGCAGCTAAGAATATTGTTTCCTTAGAATAGTTTATTGGCAGAATTCATAATATTCTATTTGCATATAGCAGCAATTTGATTTATCTTTCTTATTTTAGTTTTTTTTAGTTTGAACGTTTCTTTACTTTGACTCATTTAATAAAATTGTTTCATAATTAATGAATTTCTTTATTCAAATTTGTTCAAATTTTTGGTTATCTTAATTTATTTATCTCACTAATTTCATTTATTCATTTCAATTAGTTTAATTTAAATCTTTATCTAGTTTAATTAGTTTAATTCTAAAATCTTTGTCAAATTGCTCAAATAAAATTTAAAAGCATTTTTTGATTAATTATTTTTGTTTATATCGATATGTTTAATCAAACCTTGTTTAACATTAATAAATTGTTGTTATTACATTTTTTATACACTAATCCAAGATTTATTTTAATGTTAATCATTTCTATTTTATTATTTTAAACATTTAACATAAACTTGAAAACAAATTTTCTACTTAATATTTTTTAATATCGTTTTAACCCAATATACATTTTGTCTATATAAACATATTACAATTTATATTTTACAAATTCGTTGCTCTAAAAATTTGTTCTCTCATTTAAACAAAAAATTTAAATATTTTTTAATTTTTAATTTACTTGCAAATTAACCGATAACATTTACATTAAATTCCACTTTTGGGTTTATTTTAACATATAGATTCTTTTATTTCAAGCTTTAAAAAGTAAAAAGTTAAAAGGCCCATGAATCAAAATCATCAACCTTCTAATTCTAAGGAGGATAATGGTAATCAATCCCGTCATGCATTTACAATTCATCATAATGTTACTAGCCCTTTTTAGTGGTATGGTCCATCTTCAGGGAGTATTTCTTTCTTTAGTATATTGTTACCTTATGTCCTTAATGTTGCTCAGTTTTTAATTTATTCAAGTAATCATACACCATTGCCTTCTGTGGATTATTTCATTATTTAGCATTAATGATCTATTGTTGCATCTTTTATGAGTTTCATTTGATCAATTGGTTCCATTTGTAAGTTGCACTGAGATGCACTTACTTCAGTTGATGTTTATCAACTTAATCCATTTGTAAGTTGCACTTACTTTAGTTGATGTTTATCAACTTATTCCATTTGTAAGTTGCACTAGGATGCACTTACTTCAGTTGATGTTGATCAACTTGTTCCATTTGTAAGTTGCACTGGGATGCACTTACTTCAGTTGATGTTGATCAACTTGTTCCATTTGTAAGTTTCACTGGGGTGCACTTACTTTAGTTGATGTTGATCAACTTGTTCCATTTGTAAGTTGTATTGGGATGCACTTACTTCAATTGATGTTGATCAACTTGTTCTATTTGTAAGTTGCACTGGGATGCACTTACTTCAGTTGATGTTTAGATCAAATTGTTTCATTTTTAAGTTGTACTAGGGTGCACTTACTTTAGTTGATGTTGATCAACTTGTTCCATTTGTAAGTTGCATTGGATGCACTTACATCAGTTGATGTTTATCAAATTGTTCCATTGCTTGTTTTTCTCTTGGTGAGGATAATTCTTTATTATGTTCCTCAGTGAGAGGATGGTTCTTTATTTTGTTCCTCAATGTGAGGATGATATTTCATGGGTTTCCCTATAGTTTCACATTTTCTTAAGGGCAATATGTTCTTACTTCTCATAATCCTGTCTTATGGTTCACCATGGTAAAAATGCTTGGAAAATCAAGATCTTGTGCTTGAGTCACATATTCTACTGATTTCTCTTTGTCTCTCTCATATTTGTTTGATAAATATACTAATGTGATAATGCATTGCATTCTTCATTGCTTAAATTGTGAGTTATGGAGGTGGTGGTGGTGCAACTCATTCTCTTGCAGTGAGATAACTCATTAGTGGACTGTCTATATCCATGTGATTGACACAATGTTGATGCAGGTTTCATTAGTTGACCTTGTCTATGGTCATTTCATGGGAGCATTCATAAATAATTTCATATCTAACTTGTTCAGTTTAGAAATATGAAAATTTAGTTTATCTTGATATCATTTTAGCTCCATTGCATTTTGGTGAGGAAATTACATTTATATTTAAACCTCTATCTTAGTTTACACTATGACAGTTTTCTTACAATTATCTTCTGATGTTATAAATTTTAAAATTTATACTAACTTGAATATGAGATGAAATTCTACTTGTGGATAGTTGACTCGTTTCTTGTTTTCTTGTTCTACGTTTTAGGTGATCCATCAAGGCACATTAAAGACATCAATTCATTTCCACATGTCCTATGAATCACAAGACTACTTGCAGATGTGCATATACTTCCACTTGAACATATTTAAAGGACCCATCTACTTTTCTTGGCTCTACCAAAGATTCTTGAACATCACGTTTCCAGAAGGCCACTTGCAAACTTGAAGACAATACAATTTCTTACTTATATTGAAGATTGAGTTGCAGATTTTTGTAAAATTGGGTTTAATACCCCTTGTTGTAAACACCCCAAGTAAAGATTAAAGGATGGTGTTAGAATATTTAATATTTAATTGTATTATTTATTTATTTAGGAGATTCCTAGGGAATCCCTACATGTATTTTTTTCTCTAGTCCAAGTGGGATGAAAACTCATTTTATGTAATTCCTGTAGTAAGGAAATTATTTTATTCCTCCTTAAGACGATATTGACACTTGTCACACACTTATGAATGGTGGAATTCATAGACTTAGGAGTTACATTCTAACTCCTCTCTCTCATCTCTATTTAAGAGATGCTCCTCTCTCATTTCTTTGGATGAAGTTATTGTAATGTGTATCTTTCTCTCTTCCTCTCTCTCTTTTCTCTCTTTAGGCTATGAACTCATTCATAATATCAAAAAGGGGATTTTCTTTGGTTTTTCCCTTATAAAATATATTTTCTTCTTTTCCTTTGGCTCTTTTGATGAATGCTCTTGGATTTGGTTTTTTCATGGTAAAATTTCTCCCTTACCTAGCTCTCTTGGATTTTTTAAGTTCATTTTCTCTTCCATTATTATTTCTTACAGTTAGCCACACTCCATTGACAAACTTGGATCCTTGAAGCTCATTGGTTATCATCCAAGCTCTCGTGAAGCAATTTGCAGAACCTCAACATTACAATTTGACTAAGGGTCATACATTGTCTTTGAACACTTGGAAGGGTGAGAAGACATGTATTGGTGTATAATTGTGTAATGATATTCATGTTCATGTTTATGCTTGATCTTATATAATGCATGTGACATGATATTGTTAAAAAAAATATATATTTTATGTATATTTTACCCTTATTTATGAGGGTTCCTTAATAGGGGATTGCATCTAGTATTAGAGCCCTTGTTCACACACTATGATCTTTGGTTATATGTTTCCCATGAAGTTGATGTTGTTGGAACTTGGTTGTGCAATAGTTTTGTGTCAAGAGTAGTGGTAGTTTCCTACTTGGATGCCTGGAGTGGCATTTTTTGAGTTCATTAGGAAATAACCTAAGTAGCTTGTTGTAGAGGAAGGGTACCTCCTAATTCTCTACACCTTTTAGGTTTGAACAATTAACCCCTACACAAGAGCCTCTTGAGAAGGCTAGGGACTAAGTGTCGGTGTGTTGATCCTTTTTGTGAGTGTTATAGAAACCTTAGTTTCTTTTCTTGCTTGATATATCTTGTAAGCTATTATGGTTTTGATTGATTATTTCTTAGTTGGATTTCTTAGTGACCCTTGAGTGGTCTATTTGTCTTATGTCTCTTATGAGATATGATGATTAATTAATTTCTATGACATACCTTGATTTCCTCCTAATGGGGTATTGTATTATGTGAATGTTGCATGGAATATTTTAGTGCTTGAATGCAATTATTATTTGTTAGTCATTGACATTGAGATATTTGCATTGAAACACATTTTTCTTTCAAATGGCAGTAATGCATCATTATATTTATGGAAGGATCATTCTAGGTATAAAGTAATCATGATAGATAATTTGGGTGAATGAGGTAAGTCCCCAAATTTGCATCTTTGTTGTGATCTTGAGAGTAACATTATGTTTATTTTCTATGTTTCATCATGGAAAAGTTGGCTGAAATTCATTAGCATCGATTGGTTGATCATGAGAAGCATTGTATCTACCTTGCATTATAGAAAAATGCATTACCTGGAAGTTGTTAATGGTTGTAAATTGAGTAAAAACAACATAGTTGCATGAATTAATATTGAAATAATGCATATGATTAGAGTCACAAATGACTTATTATTTGGTGTTCATGGGTATTGTATGCCTCCTTTCATGATTCATGGTTCCCAAGCTTTCCAAAGGCAGGAGTTAGTAGCACTGGTTTACAATGATAGAAATTAAATACACAAAACTACTAATATGAAGAATTAAAATGTAACCAATAAAATGTACAAGCAAAGAAAGGAAAACAAATGAATGCAAATCCCAAAGTGCTTGAAGATTCTATTATCTCTCTCTACTCCTTTCGAAATGCTGTTTTTGATGCTCAGTATTGGTGTGGGCAGCGTCTATGACTTGAGAAGCATCGAGAATTTGATACTTGAAATGTGTGTGTGATCGCAAGATGGCTTGAATGCTAGAACCAAATTGACAAAGTAATGACACACAAGAGCTTTAAATCATGGGTTCTTCAAATGGTTATGAAAGGTTTATTATATAGGAATTGGAGATGAAATGAACGGTTGAGATCAATCCCAGAGATAGGGAGATGAACGGTTGAGATCAAAGGGAACTAGAGAAGCCGTCAATAAACTCCACCTGTTCAATTGGTAAAGAGGAGATAGAGTTTGGTTGACTGAAGAGCTAATTTGTGAGTTACCTTTTAGAACTGAAGAGGTGGGTGGAGTCACCCGTGTGAACTAGAGAGATGGGTGGAGTAACCCATGTGATCTGATGGGAGTTATCTCTTTGAAGATAAATGAATATTTAATTTATTTATTTAATTAAAGTTTTCAACATGTGAGATAATTGAATTCTTTTTTATTTAGAATTTCTATATTGAATGAAATTAAATTAATTTAATTGGAAGAATTTAATTAGTAAGTTTAAATATTTCAATTTAAACTATAGGAAATTTAATTAAATTAATTAATTAATGGTAATTAATCAATTAAGGTTAATTAATTAAATAAAATTAATTATTTAATTAATTTTGGGAATTTGATTAGATGATTTGGGGAATGAATTTAGAGGAAAATTGATGATTAATTAATGATTAAAAATCCATTAATTAATAGATGAAAATTAGTGTTTTTAATGTCAAGTCGCAAGCCTGTCCATTTTCGAGTGTCTACTGGTATATTTTCTAACACCGCTACAATTTTGTAATATGATTTTGTACTCCCTATTATTGTGTATCAATTACTCTCTTCAACGTGGTTGTTACTGGTCACGAAGTTATGTGAAAAATGTTTCTTGTTGGCGAATTATTTTATTTATGGATGGATAAATTTTTTAACTTTATTATGCTCGGTTTAGTCACCAAACTTCTCTATCCATATATTTTGTTACCCTTGTCATACTTAATTTATTGTTGAATTACCAACATTTTCATTATTTGATGTTTGAATTGACAACTACCCCGTTTGGGTTTTTCATTTTCAATGCTCTTGGTAACCATCCCAAATGTTATTTTAGTCGGTCTTGTGTTATGTTAATATTTTTTTCTATCATGTTAATTATGAACCTTTAATAGTACATAGAAGGACATATTTGTGTGTGGAATAGCTAAAGTAATGTTTACCTTTAGTAAAATTTCCTTATTATTTTATGGTTTAAGTTTCTCTAGCTATGTGTAAATGATAAAAATAATCATATAAGTTCATATAGAGATGCACCAGTTAAAAATCGTAATGCATTTCCATCCCTTTATTTATAATATTGCAAGTGCACAACTTGGTGTGCTGTTTGAAATGCATATTTTCCACGATATTATTTTAAAATGAAATGGAATTGGGTCTTATCTTTGTGCTTGTTGGAATTATTGATTACATGTCATTGTTATTTATTACATTAGTATGGATTATAGACCTATTTTTCATAATCCTAATGCATGTTTTATTCTTTCCTCAAGGATTTCTTCTAGGAACCATAGTCCTAGTTAAGCTTGAGCTTCCTTTTGGGGCCGTCAAGATGGTGGTGTTGTAGATCCCCAAATGCTGAACTTGCTCTAGGAGATTGTAGCTTTCTTGGGACCTTGACATGAGGTATCTAAGTATGAGGAATCCAACTTATTAGTCCATGGTCAGTAGGATGACCAAGTAGAGAATGAGAAGTCTTGTAGTCCCATAGGTGCTAGTGACCAAATAGTGGTGGATAAATATGCTAGGTTGGCAGATCAAACGAGAGACCTTTTTAGGTCACACCCACCTACTTATGATGGATTGTGTGATGAAACTGGGGCTGTGACATGGTTGATATAATTTGAGCATTGATTTTCCATGCATCCATATGGGAGAAATACCAGGGATCATTGTGTCATTTTTCATATTAAGGGTTTGATATCTACTTGGTGGTGCATGGAGGAATAGAGGCTCCATATAGATATCATCTCACTCTCATGGGAAACCTTCCATGAGAATTTTAAAGCATGTTTCTTCTCTAGAATGCCTATTGGAGGCATGAGGAGGAATTCCATGATTTTCAATAGATGACCTTGATAGTGGATTAGTATGTGGATAGGTTCCTTGAGCTTATGCAATATAGTAGCATGGATGAGGATGAACCTATGTTAGTTTAGCACTTTAATGTATGGGGCCTTGATAGCTATATCGGTAGTGGTGTTCAAGCTTTTGAGATGTGGTAATTGGAGTTTGTTATGGATAAGAAAAGAGTGGTGGAGGAAGACTTGGCCAAGGGCATTGGAGTTTGTGTAGGATTGCAGGTTGGTGGTACACCTCCTTCTAGTTTGGTGCATGAAATGGTTTATGCTTGAAGGATGTGATTTACATACATGAATCTAGGGGTGCACACCACAAATGTTAGTAGTTACTTAGGGGAGGTAGTATGCCTCAGCCTAGTGTTCCATTTGCAGGCCATGTTTATGGCTAGGGAGGATGTTTTTTTCTATTACTAGCAGGGTCACATAGTCATTCACTATCCTCTGAGATTTTTTTTTGAACATAATTTGGAGTTAGACCATTTATTTCCTGTAGTAGAGATGCTAGTGGATCTCATAGATTGGTTATGGTGGTTAATAACCATTAGGAAGATTTTCAAAGTTCATATGTTGAGACATAAAGTAGTGTTTGGGTAATTCCCTTTGGAACCCTTCTATATTATTCAGCATAAGAGTATGACCCTTAGCGGTCAAGCCATAGTGGTGGTAAGGGTCCATCAGAACCCGAGTGATGCCTCCTTTAGCTTTTGGGATGACGCTTCACTGTGGAGAGAGTTGTACCTTATTTATTTTTGCATTTTGTCATTTCTTATTATGATCCAAGTGAGACTATATTTAAGATGTTGTTTGTGATTGCCCATATATTATTATTTTGTATTGGAATTCTTGTGATGCACTCAATTAAACTATTTTCTTTTGATCATGTGATAGCACTACTAATGTGGTTATTAGTATATAGTTATGATTCTAGTAGTGATATTATGCATATTAACTATTTTGATGTTGTGGCATGATTTATGAGGATATTGGACTATATTGATGTGTTTTCAAGAGATTCACTAATGATTTTCCAATGGTTATTGAGATGTTATAGCTAATTTATTGATGTATGTTCTAGTGGTCATTGTTAGATTGTGATTTATAATGCTTTGATATTATCAGGTTTGGGGATTTAATTTATGCTCCTTATTTTCATAAAATTTATTTAAAAGTATTGAATACATGAGGTTTAAATATAAAAGGAATGGTTTTGTAACATTTAAATACATAAGAATGATTACACCGCTAAAACATCCTTTCATTGGTTTTATTTATGGACTATTATACATTTTCTTTGGTTATATTATTATGTGAGAACCTACACTTGATGTGTGTATGTTGTAGTGAATAAGTACTAAACATTGACTCCACCTAGATTATCAATTCTAAGTGTCACTTTATCCATGGAAATGGTTATAGGAGATAGCTACATTGGCTGCTTCTCATACTTAGCCAATAACGTTCCTGGTATGAATGATATATATCATATTGTATTATTATACTCTGGTTACCATGTAGGTAAAGTCTTTATTTCCCTTGCATTATTGTGGAATTCCAATGAAAGTCCATGTGCATAGCCATTTATGTGCAGGTGGTCATGGTTGAGTTAGTTTAATTTGAATATGATTTAAATAAGTTAATGTTAATTTTATAATTACTAAAAATTATGTTGTATATGTATTCCATTTAAGTGGAATTAAATAAATTATGTTTGAAGGTATTTTGGGAGTTATTATTTAGCCTTGAGTCATTTTGGATTTTATTGATTTAAATATTAGCCAATGACCTTTTTGAAAAGTGCCTTTATAATTTTAAGTTGAGTTCATTTTGACTCACTTTTAATTTTTGAATTTGTAATTTGATTCAACCCTCTTTGTGGAGATTTGGATTTTTCCTTGTTGGAGCAATTAGATTTGCTAGATTTTTTGGGCATCAACTCGTTTGAATCATGGTAGGATTGATATGGTTTGTCAAAGTTCTTGTCCACTCTCATGGTGATTTGGCATTTGTCTTCATCTTTTGAGTTTCCTTTAATTTCGAGGTAGGGCTCTTTGTATCTCTCTTAATCAATAAATTTATTGTTTTATGCTTGTTGTAATTATTATGTGGGGTGGTTATTTATTTATTCCATGCTCATTTGGATTCTTTTGATGCTCGTTTGGGATTTATTATAATTTAGAATTTTGGATATGAAGTTTTTACATCGTTAGGCTATCTATTTCGTTATGTATTATCAGATCGTTGATATTTTTGGATTTTTGGAATGTTGTTCATGTGGGAACCAATGGTTTTTCCCATAATTTTAAGATTCCAAGTTTTATTTTTGTGCAATTTTTAGGTCTTGTTCTTGAATGATAATCCCTCCAGAAACTATTGGTTGATATTTTTTCTATCCTAACTATTAGTTTTATGACAAGTTGAGTGTACTTGTGTTATTGTCAATTATTGTCTATAATTTATTTCATGTTTTGACTTTGTGTGTTTGCGAGATTATTTCTTGTATTTTTATGGTCAGCTAAATTTAGGATCATTTAGGGATACATGTCCTTGGTCTGATGTTGATTGAGCATGTGTGATGCACTTTTATCTTAGTGCAAGTTATTTTAAGTTCATGAGATATAGGAATTTGGGGCATATTGAGATGTTGTTATTGTCAATATTGTGTGATCTTGTTGGGATCATCCTACCTATCCCATAAGTGGTTATATCTAGCACATCAAGGAGTTCTTAAAAAGTGAAAACATAACATAATGAATGAACGAGTTTAAATATTAACAAGAGATAAATGGAATCCCCAGATGTCAGGATTGACCCATTCGAGTAGTGAATAATATTAAATCCTCCGATGTCAAAATCAACCCGTACAGGTAAGTGGTACTAGAGAATCACATAATGTAATATTTGACCCATGGGGGTAGCTAGAATTATCAGAACCCCTGATGTTAGAATTGACCCTTCCAGGTAATGATACTCCCTTCACTTAACACTCTTGTATTTAGTTCATTATAGTTGAGTAACACGTGTGAGATTTATTATTGCTATACCATTTTGGGTTATTACATTGTAATATAAATCCTTGTGGAAATTTGAGTGTTTCTCCTTCATAGTGTTCTCTTGACTTTAATGATGCTATTTGAGGATTATTACTCTTGACTATTTTTGAGATTTTGAAGCTTTGAGAACTTATTTACCTTGATGTTGTTCTTATTTTTGGGAGTTGGTTCTTACTTGTGTATATGTGAATTATATTAAGGTCATGATCACCCTTATCTTATATTGATGTGGTATTGAATCTTTGGTTTGGAATTCTTATCATTTTCATATATTTTACCTTCTAGTGGTTCTATTGGTTGGAAAGTTTGATGTTATTCTTGGATATTTCCTTAACCTTTTGGTTTCTTTTGAGGGTGTTCTCCCCCCTCATTATTGGTTGTTGTTATTTAGGCACCTAATAATTTTGGATTTGTGCTCCTTATTTCTATTGATGACACCTTGAGGGTATACCTTTCTATAGTGTAATGATCCTGGATGATTTCCCTTGCATGAGCCCCTTTCCTTTTTCATTTTCTGTGTTGATTGACGTGAGTGTACATACTATTATCTTTTATTTTTGCTTCCTTGTTTGGGCCTTGTAACCACCTCCATGAGTATTTTGGGGTTGGCCTAAGGGTGCCACATGCTTGGGTGGCATGACCAATCACTATTGGAGAGCAGTGTACAGGTGGTAGATGAGACTTAGCAGAGAAATACTAAGCATGATGTGGTGTTTTCTATCCTCATATTTTCCATTTTGTGATTATCATCTTATTCTATCATGTTTAGTAGTTTATTTAATTTCATTCATTTTTCTCATATCAAGTGAATTAAACCTTGATTTTGGGTATCTGGTAATCCCCAATAAACTAGTCAATATCAAATACAATTTTAGTTAACTAAAGCTCTTTATCTGAATTTTCTGCCATTATTTTTGCATATGTGCCACCTATCACTTTTACCTACACAAAAAGGGGAAAATAGTTGTTGAAAGGGGTTTTCCTTGGTCAAACCCTATTTAGGAATTAAACTGAAAGTTAAATTGAAAGATGATTGAAAAGGGAAGCATGTTGTTAGTAGTAGAGGCTTGATAAAATGCAATGCCTTCACAAACCTTCATTTTTTTGAATCCCTTTTGAAGATGCTTTGAAAATGATCTTTGATGTTTTCTTGACCTTTGATCTCGATTAGAATAACATGAATTCCTTCACTAATGCATGGATCTGAACTTAACTCCTTATCTTCCATGCTTGAATGGATGAATAATACTGTAAAATTAATTTCCTAGATTTCTCCTTGCATCAAAAACCTTGAGGGATTGATTTTATAGGACTTGAATGTGAATTGATTCTTGATTGTGGACTCAATGCTTATGGATTTATCTCCAAATGAGAAAGTGTTGGCTTGCTTTCAGAACCCCAATTTCCAAACTTTAAAATTCATTATTTCTAATAGTTTTCCCTTGTTTTTCTTTAACCTCCCCCTGATTTATATCAAAAATGCTTTGTAAAGTTGTATGTTGTAAAGCAATTTTCAGAGGAAATTTCATGATAGTGAACCACAAGATTCAGGTCCAAGGTTCAGGTTGAAAAGAGTGAATGGTTTTGAATGGTTCAACCAGTTTAGAACCATATTGTACCAGATGAACAAATTTCAAACAGGTTGAAAGGTTCAGTTCAAAGGTGCAGTTCACGAGGTTCCACAGGTTCAATGGAAAAATCTAAAACTGAAAATTACAAAGTTTTATGCTCAGTTTGGTTCGGCATGGTTCCCAAAAGTTCAACTTGATCCAAATGTTAAGATCCAATGTGGTTAAATCTATATTGTCAAGGTATAATAGGGTTCATCCACTTCAGCCAGTGTTAAGATAGTACAATGAGTTCAATGATTCAACAACATTAACACAACAACTTTGATTGTTTTGACAATTTTCTAGACCTCTACTCAGAGCCACGTAACTTTTCCCTCAGATATAATTTGCTCAATCACTCCAATAAAGGTGTGCGCAAATAGGATTTAACCAACATATCCAAAAATGAAGGAGATCCAATGGTGCAATAAATATTTATGTTCCCGTATTGAGGCCTAATTTTACTGTCATAAATATTTTGGTCCGCCCAACAAAAATATTTTCTTTATTTTGTTTTAATAAATTCAAATGCATCTTGTTGTATAAAGAGATATATTATGGGACCACTATTATTATAATGTTATAAATTATGTTTATAATGTTATAAGTGGGTAGTTCAAAGGTGAGAATTTAATTAGGAGATGAAAGGAGAAACATAATTTAATTATATAATCCTTTCAAGATTCAGTTATATAAATGAATAATCATCTCATAGAACTATTTTATTGTAAAAAGATGGAAAAGCCAAGGGTTTTTTTATTTTTCTTCCAGAAAGACTTTGTCTTATAGAACTATTTTATTGTTAAAATATGGAAAAGGCAGGGGTTTTTTTATTTTTCTTTCGGAGAGACTTTGTGCTATAGAAAGGAAGTTGTTCTCTTTGTAATTGCAGGGAGAAATGAATAATTTTTTATTTCAAATTGTAATTTGTGAGTGCAAAAATATAAAGATCTGTGTTGTCTTTATGTTTATTCAGACAAGAAATATTGTTGTATATCAGATCTGTGAATTTGGGCAGTTGTCTTTCAATTGAATTAAGTTTGTGAATTTAGTCAATTATCTCTGAGTTTTATTCTGCTTTACTTATTCATATGCACGTTTTTCACCATGACTATGAGCCTTGGTCACACGTGCATTTCAAATTGAATATTGTGTCCTCTTCTCTGCATTCTCTGTCATGTTAGGTTAGATAAATGGAATTTGTGTCATTTATCTTTTTCTCAATTATTTTTGTTCCTTTCTCACCTACTCTGTATTTACAATAGGTGTTTGTGTGCCTTTCTTTCTTTCGGGTCAAAAGCATTCTTGTTAATAGTTTAGAAGATTCATTGCAAATCTTACAAGGGAGTTGTACTTTATTGAAATTCAGAGGGTGCTTGCACAATCCTATTGAAAAATGACCCAACTGTTAGTGGCTTATTGTGTCTCCATTTTTGGGAAAATAAGGGTTATTATGAAGGTTTTATTGGAAGACAAATTAGTTCACTAACAAATTTTTGGCGACTCTAGTTGGGAAAGGATTCAAATCTCTAGTGGTTTCTTTTCTCAGAAATTTCAAGGTACATCCCTGAGGATGGAGGTTGGAGACTCTATTAAAAATGAATGCCATGAGGTATTTCAGAGATATCCAAAGATCTTGGAAGATTGAGTTCCAGCAAGAACTGAAGATATCACATATATCTTTCTTTTTATACCGCCATTTAGAGAAGATCCAATTAGAGAAGTTTGTAAGGAAACTCAGGTGCGAAAACAACTTCCTACACTAATCTCTATAGGAAAGTATTGTGCAAATTATTTTTAAACCCTTACAATTTCAGATTCATTAACTACTTTAACAATGATATTGCAGCCACATACCATGCATACAGAAAATAGAGAATGACACAATGATTTACCCTGGGGAAAACCTTTCCGTAAAAAACCCCAGCACTCCAAAACCTGCACAATGTATTATCTTCAACACAACGGTTACAACACACTTGCAATGCAAGTTCTTTCAGGAGACAATCGACACACTCAGACGAATCCAGTAGCACCAGATTATACCAACAATACACTCTTTTTCGTATCCTTTTTTGTAACCCTAAAAATGCTTATATCATGCGCTTTCCTTTTTAGGGCAACTTCCAAGGATAGTCGCATTAGGGTTTAAGAATGTAAAGTACTCAACTTTATCAGTTACCACATGTCTTGCATGTCTTCACCTATCATTGAAATATCCTAGAAATAGCTCTTACATGTCATAGGAATCCTTCATAACCATTTCAGCCATGATCTCCTTACACACCATTCAAGATGCCGACACATCAAGTGGAGTGACACATCAACATGCCAACTAGACATGTACACTCACACTTAATTACATTATTTGCAAGAAAATACAGTTTACAAAACAAATAATAAGAATAGGAATTATCCAAGGTTGAGACACCTTATTCCTAACAAAGTTACAGAAGATTTGGCAAAGAAAGTAAAATTTATGAATTCTTTCTATGGTGCCATCCTCATCAAGAAGAGATCTCCCGTGAAAGAACCAAAGGAATAAGAGAAAGCATGCTAGAAAGAAGAAGCTGGTAAAATAGAATGTACACAAGAAAGGAATATTAAATGCAAAGAGAATGATAGTTTGGAGGAAAAATAAAAAGATTCTTTTATTTTTAACCCCCTTATAGTTCTCTCTTCTCTTCCTTTGGAAGAATTAGTACAACAAGAAATGGCTCAGCCTCAAGAAAATTTACCCTCAGATATCATAAAGGATAAATCTGCTGCCCAAAATTCAGATTGTGAAGACGAGGCTGAATATTATGATATTTTGAGAAATGACAAGATGGGTAGAATGCCTAGTATGCATAATGATGATATTATTTCTACTGGAGACAAAGTAAGTATCCCTAGAAAAGAAAATCTCATGCCAGATGTAATGTCTTCCTTTTCTGAAATATTTCATAATGCTAAAAGTTGCATGAAAAATGATGATCTTGATAACATCAATTGCGAAACTTATTTAATCTTTCTTGAAGAGATCTCTAGGCATCCTTTCTTTCAGCCCAATGTTGGAAATTACTTGAGGAATGATATGCAAAAGATCCAGGAGAAATCAAAAGTTTACAATGAGTCTTGGCTCTTTGAGAAGGACTATTTTGTCACCAAATTGTTGCACACTATCAGTTTGGCATTCAGAAGAGAAGAAATCTATAAAAAAACATTGGTCTTGGGATACTTCACCTGCATACAATATTCTCCAAAGGAAGGGCTCCTATTTCTTGCAACCGGTTAATGGTCATGTATGAGTCTTTCTCACCTTGCTTCTTTTCATAGGAGTTTTTCCTACCTATGTATATATTTGTAAATATGTCCTTGCTTGGAAGATTTTGTTGTGCATAGATTAGTCCCATTTGTTTTAGCTTGTCTTTGGCTTGTTGTTCAGCCATGCTCCCCTCCACCCGCATTCTAAGAAACTCCCTTTTCTCTATATTTTTGTGACTCTATTGCTCAATGGTGCTAGGCACTTGTCTTTTTCAACCAAAGAATGCTGGACTTTTATATTTTTGTATAAAAAAGGTCTCCCTATAAAGCCAATGTTATCCCTCACATGGACATCCTATTTAAAATTTTAAAATTAATCTTTCTATCTCTGATTTTCATGTTGAGTATTGGTAAGTTCAAATGCAGCCAGGTTCAGTGCAGAGGTTCAAAGATTCAGAATTGAGGTTTGAAGCACAAGTTCACTTTGTTGAACCACTTTGAACAGAGTTCAAAATGGTTCAAAATGGTTCAATGCAGTTGATTGGTTAGATGGTTCAAGCTTGAAGGTTCAAAGATGTAGGTGAGATAGTACGGGTTGATATTCAAAGTTCAGAATTTCAAAGAATTCATAATTCTCAAAATGCGAGAAACATTAAAGAAATTTAAATGATAAAATCTCAGGGTTAGAGCATTCTTACAAGTGGTTTAGTCACAAATTATGAAGGAAATTTTGTACAAATTATGGAGGAAGGCTTTGGTAATTTGTGGATTCCACTTGCAATTTAAATATAGCTGATAAAGTTTGAAATCGGTATTGAACTAGTGAACCAAATTCAAGGTTCAATAACATTATCTTGGCCTATTTGATATCCTTTTTGTAAGAATGGTAAAGTTCCTTCATCACCAAGTTCAAAGGATGTGAAAGTTGGTGATAACATTAACACAACAAGTCTGATTATTTTTGACATTTTTCTATACCTCTACACAGAGCCACTTAACTTTTGACTCGGAAAGAATTTTCCCAATCTCTCAAGTGAGGTTGTGTGCAACTAGGACAGCACCAACATGTATGAAAATTAAGGAGATCCAACGGTGGGATAAAAAATTATGCCCCCCTTACCGAGACCTAATTTGACTGTCATGAATTATTCTAATCTGCCTGTGTGTGAATTATTACACCTTCATGAAATTAGGATGATTAGCTACAATTCTATGGAAAGAAACAAGCAATTTAATAAAAAAATTGAAATTAACATCCATAACATTCCATGGTTCTCTAACTAGGCTTTGCAAGTAGAGATCTCAGACTTAATCTCAACTAGTGACCATCATAGAATGAGAAAATATGATGAAAATGCTTGATCTAGCTCTAAATTCTCTCAAAAAGCTCTCAAAGATGAACTCAAATGCTCATGATAAATGGTAAAATCTTCACAATTTTCTCTCAAAATGCTCAAAATACTACTCAATTGCTCTCAAATTGCCTATAGTGATGATGCTATGCATTCGAGTTTTCTAGGATATATTATGCTTAGAAATGGCTCACATTTATAGTAAAATCCCAAGGGTAGGGGGTAGAGTGAATTGACCATGGGTTATTCCTTGGTTGAGTTTGATCCCTCAAATGGTTTCAAATGGGGGGACCATTTAAATGGTTTTCCTCAAAGGGTGGGATAAGAAGACAAAATCCTCAATTCTCATTGGTTGATCAAATTATGTTCAAAGAAAATAGGATTTATTTAATTCAATCATTTAATTAAATTAGCCATGTAAGGGGGAATAGGTTCAATTTGATTTTTGATTTAAAACTGTACAATTAATTGATTAAAATCAATTGCATAATTTTGATTGATCCCTTTTAGGATTAGATTTGATTATTTAATTAATCCTTTGATTTTATTTGATTTAATCCAATTTGATTGATAAATGTCCATTTAATTTGATTTTAATCCATTTTGAAGAATTTTAAGCATTTTGATGGGATTTTCTGATATTAAGACACCTGGTCAATTTTGGGTGTCTACAAATGCCCCTGTTTGAATTGATGTGCGAAGCACATTGATTTAAAAAAACTTGATGTCCTGATGTAGATTGGATATTGATTGTTTGATTGATGTAAAAACCTGATTGATTTGAAAATCTGATGTGAAACCTTGATGTGAAACTTGATGCGAAACCCTGATGCACAACTTGATGTGAAACTTTGATGCAAAACCCTGATGCAGAACTTGTTAGTAATAATTGAGAGGGGGGGTGAATCAGTGGCCTCAAAAATTTATCCTTTAATCACTAACCACCAATCAAATACATCTCAGATTATTAAGTCCCTACAAGATGCATGCCTTGAAATACTTATAATAATTAACTGTCTGCCGGTTTACCATGTCTGTCCTTATTCTCCTTGATTACCGATAAGAAGTAAAACTATTTACCAATACTCAGTAAATATGCAGAGTATACCAATCAATCCAAAAATGCATATGTGAAATGTAAAACAATAAAGTAATAAACCATACACACATAACAGATGGATTTTAACGTGGAAACCCTGTTAAGGGAAAAACCACTGGGACCGGTACCCCAAATTTTCACTCTTCTGAAGTGAGCCCTGTTAGGAGCCAACCCTGTTAAAGGTTACAAACACATTGTTAGGTGTGACCTTGTTA
>MU224522.1:2816852-2855840 GCA_018584345.1 Thuja plicata | reverse complement strand
TACATTTACATATTAATATAAATAAAATTAATATTATCACACCTAAATATATCTATATATATCTTTAAGTGATATATATTGATATATATGAAATTATGATCAATATATTATAACTACATATAAATGTTATTACTATATATTAATTATAACTATATATTAATATATATGTAATTATATTACATATACATTAATACATAATTATAATTATATATTATATTATACCGAACATTTTACATATATTGCTATCGGGCGTTAAACACAATACACCACCTTTCACCAATTAGTATCGGTTATGAGCTCACATTAAAAGTCGATAACAAATCGACTATAAAGTAAAACAATATACCAATCGACGTTTATAAAACTAGTCGATGGTAATCAGAATTGCATAATAAAGAAAACAAATTAATAAGAATGGTCACGACTTGATGTATCGTGACTCATTCATGAGTCACGATCCATCAAATCATGACCACTCAAATATATATATAATCAAAGCTGTGTGATTTCTTAAGACACAAAAAATATAGAAATTTGATAATATTACAAGGTGTCTTACAAATAAGAAATGATATTTTGAAAATAGCAAAGTATATGATATAGAATTATAATTTAATAGAAACTTTATCATCTTTTACAACACCTTTGTTCTAAATCATGTCAAGTTCCTTTACCCCCTTGTAGGCTTTCCACACGCACGAAAGTATGATTTTGTGCAATCCCGAAGGACTAATCGAGGAAGTGAGGATGACTTGCACACAACTTAGTCACTTTCCAATTAAGGTAAAGTGCATTTATTTATAGTGGGTTGGATGATATCATGGAAAAAGTGATTGTCTCCCACTTTGGATCATTCCCTCTCACCGCCTTCGTAAAGGAATTCTCGGGAGGTAGGCCCTCTAAAGTTCTATTTTAATATAGCATACATGGAAAGAGGAAAATGAACTTAGTCCAACAAGTTTGGGAATTTGATTCAATCAAAGAGTGAAGAGCATATCCCTATTGTCTTCCTTCGTTCCAAACACTTCAAACACACTTGTTCTTTTTCAACCCCTTGACAAGGAGGTTCTTATAAAGGAAATGTTTGGTTACTTCCTCCCTTTCTTTCTACCAAATTGAAGTCACACGTTTGGCTTTTTGATCCACTTTGAAAATTGGAGAGCATATGCCTAATGCTTTTTCAACTTGGACAATAATAGGGGTTTTCCTAGTAAAATATATTTAAATGAATGCCACAATTTAATCAATGCAAGCTTGATAAGATAAGTACCTCATTTTCAAAGCTAGCAAAGGCTAGGCTCATTTTTGATTGATTTTTGCTTTTTTTCTACTCACCTAGTGGCGATCGTTCCCTCTCCAGCTCCACCAGCAAGTTAGTCAACACAACCAAACAAAGTGAAGAAATCTCAAAGTGGAATTGACAATGCATTCAAGTTCCTTAGAAAAATTTGCAAAAAAAAACTTTAGGACTTAATGCATGAAATCACCTAGGAGATGGAATTTTTTTTCTTTTAAGCACTACTAATTTTAACAAAATGCTCAAATAATGCTTCCTCTTCTTTTAAAATTTCCAAAATAATTACATTAAATGTTTCTTTTGAATGATTGTTAAAGAGCATTACCTCTTTTCTTGACCTTTTGATGCGCACCTCTGGTTTCTGTTTATCTGCAAAAAACACAGTAACAGAAAGTTAGAAAACTTAATTTAATGATTTGACAACAATAAAACACAAAAAACTGTAGGCATCATTTAACAACTTATAGGTGTCATTTCACTATGTGTACGTGTCACTTTACAGTGTGTACACGTCATTTAATAGCTTGTATGCGTCACTTTACAGATTGTACGCGTCACTTTATAGCTTGTACGTGTCACTTTATAGCTTGTACGCGTCACTTAAAATCTTGTAAACGCCACTTTACAGCTTGTACATGTCATTTAATAGATTGTACATGTCATTTTACAACTTGTACGTGTCATTTTACAGCTTGTACACGTCATTTCCTGAGTCAGAGGTGATGCTTTACGCTCGCAGGCATCACACTTTATCTCATAGGCGGTGAAATAATTAGACAAGAAAAGAGAAGGAATTCTTAGGCATCATTTCACTATGCACAGGCGTCATTAGATTCTTCATACGTGACACTTCACCTATTTTCTACAAAATAGACATAAAAGTGAAGCAAAAACACACAAAAAATGATAAAAATGATGGAAAATGAGGCCTAAAGCCCCACGGTGGGCATCATTTGTGTGTGAATTATTACACCTTCATGAAATTAGGATGATTAGCTACAATTCTATGGAAAGAAACAAGAAATTTAATCTAAAAAATTGAAATTAACATCCATAACATTCCATGGTTCTCTAACTAGGCTTTGCAAGTAGAGCTCTCAGCCTTAATCTCCACTAGTGACCATCCTAGAATGAGAAAATATGATGAAAATGCTTGATCTAGCTCTAAATTCTCTCAAAAATCTCTCAAAGATGAACTCAAATGCTCATGATAAATGGTAAAATCTTCACAATTTTCTCTCAAAATACTCAAAATACTACTCAATTGCTCTCAAATTGCCTATAGTGATGATGCTATGTATTCAAATTTTCTAGGATATATTATGCTTAGAAATGGCTCATATTTATAGTAAAATCCCAAGGGTAGGGGGTAGAGTGAATTTACCATGGGTTAATCCTTGGTTGAGTTTGATCCCTCAAATGGTTTCAAATGGGGGGACCATTTAAATGGTTGTCCTAGAAGGGTGGGACAAGAAGACAAAATCCTCATTTCTCATTGGTTGATCAAATTATGTTGAAAGAAAATAGGATTTATTTAATTCAATCATTTAATTAAATTATCCATGTAAGGGTGAATAGGTTCAATTTGATTTTTGATTTAAAACTATACAATTAATTGATTAAAATCAATTGCATAATTTTGATTGATCCCTTTTAGGCTTAGATTTGATTATTTGAATTCATTATTTAATTAATCCTTTGAGTTTATTTGATTTAATCCAATTTGATTGATAAATGTCCATTTAATTTTATTTTAATCCATTTTGAAACATTTTAAGCATTTTGATGAGATTTGCTAATATTAAGACACCTGGTCAATTTTGGGTGTCTACACCACCCAACATCAAAAATATTGTTATTTGGGACTAATGTATTCATATCCCACCTGTCCAAATCTGCTTATAAATGTTATAAAATGATATTTATAAACTCTTTAATATAACATTTATAAATACTTGATGTTATAAAGAGGATTTATGGAGAAAGTGAAAAGGAAAGGTAAAGTAAAAAAAAAAATCAATTGGTTACATTTCAAGAATCATTTATAGCAACCAAACAAGTTGTGAGGAAATTATTTATGGGAGAAAAATTTTA
Source organism: Thuja plicata (assembly GCA_018584345.1). NCBI lineage: Eukaryota > Viridiplantae > Streptophyta > Pinopsida > Cupressales > Cupressaceae > Thuja > Thuja plicata. The sequence goes on along the minus strand of MU224522.1, from coordinate 2,852,449 downwards.
GTAGAGGGGGGTTCTTTGTTTTGGCAGCCTATGTGTTACAGAAAAGGGTGAGATTTTATGATTTTAATTGTATGGAGGGAGCATATTTTAACTTTCATTTAGTTTTATTGTACAGAATCTAAGTCTTTGAGCTCATATTGGATATTGAAATAATGGAGGAAGTCTCTATGGAAATTTGAATTCATTTTTGTTTTCTTCATATTTGTTTGAGCTTTGTCACATTGGAATCATTTTCAATACCATTGGTCATAATAAGTCGCACATGTAATTTTTATTATGAAACTTTGTTTTTCATATTAAATTATCTATTGGAAAGGGTACGCACTCTTCACATCATTATTTACATGGATTCCGTTTGTGAATATGGAGGAAGTGAGCTTTGTATCATTTTCTTATATTTATTTTATTTCTATATTTAATCTCTATACATCTACATCATGTTTATAGGTAGATGTTGGTGCCTTTGGTGCTTTCTGGTTAAAATCATATCAATATTTTAATTCATTGAATATCTGTTAAGAGGGAGTTGTACCTCTCAATTCAGAGGAATATTATCAATATCATGATAATCTATCCAACTGTTAGTGTTGATTATTCTTCATTGTGGGAATTTGGAGTCAGTTTGTGCATTTATGTTTGAAGGACAAATCTATTCACTAACAGAAAGATACCTTTGTATTTATACCTCTCCAAGCATATTTAAAGCCCAAAACTTGAAGAGAGATGACTAGGATTAAAATCCCTACTGAAAACCAAGATGGAAATTGCAAATTAAATTTTCTCGCAAGCTAAAGGGTATGGAGCAACTTTATAGGTAGTAGGCAAGTTAAAATCACCCTATACCAATAAAATTATTTTATACTAGAAATTTTGGGCTCAAATTCAAATTGGGAGTCCATCAAGCTACTCAAAGTCAAGGGTTGAAATTGAGATAAATAGAAAAGGCCACCCATTATTAAATATGGCCTATGCATACAAGAAGAAAAAAATGAGAGGAAATAATTAAAGAGGAAAACAAAAAATTAATGGCCTAGATAGAAATTAAATCTAGAGAAGAGCCAAATTTAAATATTAATTAATTGATTGAATAAAAAAAAAGCAAATGATGCATGCAATCCTTGGACACTATAATTGGGTATAGCTAAGGAAGAAAATTATACTACTTAAAATTTAGGATTCTACATCCTTAAAAATAACATGGTCACTATTTAATGTTCCTTGGTTTCAATAGCAAAGTATCCTTGGTCTATGAGGTATTGGATAATATTTTTCAATTTGAAACAATTGGAGATTTTTTGTCCTTTGGTTCTATGGTAATCACAAAAAATATGTTTCCTTCCACCATGTAGGTTTAACTTGAGGTTCAGATGGTATGATATTAGGAAGTGTGATGAAATTTGATTGTAGAAAATTTTGAATTGTTGATTGAATAGGTTCTCCCAAGGGTGTGTATTTACGTCTTTGAGTTGCAAATGTTCTAGGACCCCTTGGTGGATTATATTGAACAATGTTTGATGATTGAACATTGTTTGCACTTTAAGGATTATTTGATGTTTAAGAAAAAGGTGTGTAATCTCCTTGGAGGATAACCATAGGTTTTTTTATTATTGACAATCTTTGCATCTTCTAGACTATCATTGACTATGTTCTTGATCCATGACTATAATTTAGGTTTTTCAGTGTAAAAACTAGGGTTGTCTTTATAGATCTTTATAAGCCCTTGGGAAATGAGGGTTTTCTTTACAGTCCCATATTTTTCTATGAACTCTTATAATTTCTCAAGACATAGGACTTTTAATTTGTACAATATTCTCAAGACCATGTTTAATATGAAAATTTCAAGCAAATGTTTCTTAGGTACTTGGAATCAACATTTACTAGCAAAAATCCTCCATCTCTATAAGAAAGAGGCAAATAATTCACCATTATTTTGTTTCATGTTTCGAAGATCACTCATAGATACCTCATGTTCAATGTTATAGGAAAAATGAGAAATGAATTCTTTAGCGAGTTCTCAAAATTTTCTAATTTCATTGGGCATATGTGAGAACCATTCCATTTATTGTCCACTCAAGCTTCATGGAAATATGTGCATTAGGTATGTGTCATTGTAAGTTACTTTTAGGCATGGATCATATAATTCTCAAATGTGGTCTCTAGGATTGGTATTTCTCTTATAGTTGTAAAATTTTTGAATCTCAAGTTTTTGTGCAAAAGGAAGGATGTGTATACTCCTATCAAAGGGATATGGACAAATATCTTCAAAGGTATACATCCTTTGTGTTCCCCCCCATTCACAAGTTTGTGATTTGTTATTTAATATTATGCAATTGTTAAGTAATATGTATGTAGGGTTTGGGTTAGGGGTTTGGTATGTGTTGTTATAGGATGTTAAAATTTGGGGATCGATGCCATGATAGATAGGTTGTTTGTTTAAGGTTAGAGACATTTTATATTGTTTGTATGTTGGAGAGGGTATATAAGTAGGGTTTTGGTCATACCCAATTATTTTTGATGTTCCATTAGGTTTAGGTTTTGGTATGTAGGGTGTATGTTATGTTGCAAATTTCAAAAGATATTCAAAATATATGGGTTATGTAAATAACCAATTGAAGATGTGTTTTGGTGCTGATGTAGAGGGATAAATTTTTTATTTTGGTAGAGGATTGTTCATGTTTCAATTGATAATTGATGGTTTCAAGGGGTTGACATTTGTGTTTGAATGAGTTGTCAAGGAGTTGACATGGTTAGTGTTCTGTTGAGGTGGTTGATGTAATCACCTAAAATAGTCTAGCAAACCCATAGCCCACATTTCTGATTATTTGGTCTTAATAAATTCTAAATCTAAGACATTATCACTAGACTCTGATTATGAGAGCACTTAATTGAATTTTCTTTTATAATCCCAATCCTATGTTTTTGAATCAAATAATCAATCATCCAAGACTAAATCTTAAAATGCATAAAAATATTGGGATAAATCAAAAAGTCCTAAATTCCTTTCTAAAATAAAAAAGTGAACCCATTCATACATGGATGTGCACTCAAAAATCAAAATAAAAAAAATAAAAGGGAAAATACCAAATTTGTCTTATTCTCCACAAAGGTTGACCAATTAAATGCATTACACTTAGCTCACATGGATTGAGGGAAGCTACATCTCCACCATTGATAATTTCCTTTTGCCTCTTAATCTCAACCACTCATTTCTTGGAATCTCTTATAAAAGGGATAGCTCCCTTGCTCATTCATAAAAAGAATATTTAGAGTAGAGCTATAATGCTATTTTCATTCTAGGGTTTATTTGTACACTCATAGTTCTTACTTGCATAGTAGTTTACTTGCATTCTTGCATTGTTAAGCTTCATTCTCTTGCATAGTAGTTTAATGAAATTCTAGTTTCCTCTTATAGATTAATGCATATGCATTATTCTTCTCATTTGATAGCTTAATCTTGCATCTTATTTTTTGTTTCTTATAGTTGTTATGCATTTAGTTTGCTAGTTCATGTATTTTCATTTTCAAAGCTTTCAAGAGAAAAGTATACAAGTCTATGCATCTTGCTCCATCTTGCATTGAATCTTCCATTTTGGAGTAGTCAAGTCACTGATTTTCCATGCCCAATCTAATGGGCAACTCATGAGAATCACACTCGCTTCAACTAGGAAGCAATAAGCCGGTTTCAAGGGTTTTGTGCTATGTTTGATCTCCATTTTGATACTAACCCCTTTGATGTAATGGTTTATTGAAGTGTTTGGTTACAGATTATAATCACACATTTTACCACACACACACACATTTGGCACCCACCGTGGGGCAGAAAACTAATTTTTTGCCTCATTATTCATATTTTCCCATATTTTGACAAAACTGCGCTCACTGTCGTACGAAGTTTGTTGAAAGCTCGTACAACAATTCATGAGTTTGTAGTTTTTTCGTCTAGGTGATTTGTCATATGATTCTGCTTTCTACTTATTCTATCATTTTAGGACATCATATTTGTCGTACGAACTTTTACCACTGCCTATTTTATCATTTGGGAGGATATAAATTATCGTACAACTTTTGACTCTAGTATGTTCTTTGTGTTTTGTCATCTCAGAAATAGTGAGCATTTTTTAGGGTCTTATCGAGCTAATCTTGATTTTCTGACTTTTGGCATGTTTTGTGTGATCTTTTTTCTCTCTTGTTTTGGAACTTAATTGATTTTTGCCAGACTTTTTTGGCGAAGATTATCTTGTCAAAGTCTCACTAGAACACTTCTTTCTTGCAAAATTACTAACGGTTTTGTGCTTGTAGGACAATTTGAGAGAAGAAAAGTTGGGAAAATAATAATGTTTGTGCTTGTAGGTTGCCTTGACTTCATCAACCAAACAAATTGTGTGCTTTCTTAGATGATTTCTTAGGCACTTAGCTTAACTAGGGTGTTTTTTGTTTATGCAAATTTAGACATTAAGGGATTCTTCTCTTCTCTCTTTGGGAGAATCAAAACCCCAAATGTGTTTGATTGAGCTTGAGAAAGTAAAACTTTTCTTTTGGTAAATGAACATGTGCTTGATGTGTTTGGGAGATACTATGAAGTAGGGGAGTATTCTCTTTTCCTTTTGGAAAAATAGAAATCTTGACCTTTACTAGCTATCCATTTACTTTTCTTGCATTTACCTTTAGAGGGCTTGCCAAGAGAGTAATATTTTGGGAATGACCCAAGTGGGGAACAAACAAACCCGGCTACTCTGCCCCACTATAATGAAATGATTCCTCCAATCGAAAGAGAGGGAAGACATGACTATTTTCTATTCCTAATTCTTCTTCATGTGTAGGGCCTTGTTGCCTCAATCTTACTAAGCAAGACTACATTTGACTAGGTGCTTGTAGGGCCATTTTTGGTCTCAATCTTGTTTACAAGACTACAAGGTGAATAAATTCAACTTGTATAGGGACAAGAGGTCTCAATATTTCTTGCAAGACTATGCATTTTGGGTGCTTTTAGGGTTATACACCTTAGTTTTTCTTGCAAAAATACAAGGGATAGTCATGAATGAATGTCCTTACTAGACACCTTTAGATAGAGGCTACCCGATTCACCTCCAAAAGTATCATAATCTTTGTGCAAGGATCGATCCAAGTGGATTTAACCAGATCAACTGAAGATTTTACACTCACCATATGTATTCCCAAGGATGTTTTCAAGCATGAATGTGGCATGAGGGATCTTATGTGACTCAAGCATTGAGTCTCTTTTCAAAACCCGCAAAGTGCATAGTCCTAAAAAAATCCAATATCACTTTGTGTGAGGCAAAGGAATATCAAGCATGGGAAAATATTTTGATACAAAGACAATTTGAATTTAGGGGTAGAAAGTGTTTGATTATCTCCTCCTTGTGCTTGATTTTTTTGGAACACTTGACACTTGACCTTTGCAACAACAACACTTCTGACAATGTAACACATCATCCAAACTTGGCATTTGATACAAATAAAAAAAAGTGGCAAACTGTCTTGGGTATCCTTTTGCAATCTTATCACAAAAATTGCTAGTTCTTGACTACATGACTTGGATCACCCAACATCTCTCATCTTAGTTTCTTGTGTTATCTCGCTAGTCCTACACTTTTTCATCAACAATCTATTCCAAATCAACTTTCTCACAAGTGTCACCCAACAAGTATTTAGACCTCATAGTGTGATACCTTGTACCTTGTTCAACAAACCTTCTTATCTTCTTCTTTCAAGCTATTGAACAAAGAAATGATTCAAACACCTTTGACATTGATACCATCATCCTAGTTATTCCATAATTGTAACTATGATTGTCTTTCATGGTCCAAACAAGAAGTAAAAAATCCAATCTCGATTCCAAGGGAAAAGCTATCGAAATTTTTTCTCAAGGGCCACCCTCTTGTCACAAACACAAAACAATTTTGAAATATTGCAAAAGGACACTTAAATTCCACAACAGACAATGTCGTTGTTTGACTCATCAACCTTGGTTGCACACAACACATCTACCATGTCAACTTACGATTGGGGGTCCCAACATGACCACCAGAGTCAACACACCATTACCTCTTCCTGCATAGAAGAGCCTACTTTTGAAGGGATTAGGAAGTATAAAAAAGATAAACACTTTCAAAAGATGATGCACACTATTATGCAATTAGACAAAGACAAGTATTTCATGCATCTTGCGTCAACAGGTGTCAAACTTCCACCTGAATTTTACATTAAGGGACTCATACAACAAGATGAGGAGTCCCTCATTACCATTCTCAACCAACAACTGCAAGACATGAGATGAAAATTCAGGGAACTAAAGAAGGAAAAGGAACAACCTCATAGAAAATACTCATTGGAGTCTATATGTCCCTTCCTGTTCACTAAAAAATTGCACATGGCACCGTTTTCCCCAAAGGTTGAAATTCCTAAATATGACAAATACAAGGGGAAGGTGATCCTCAAGATCATGTAAGAGAATTTTGAGCCCTTAGTATGAAATTTATGCATGAAGGGACATATCTAATGAAATTATTCCCATGAAGCTTCAGTGGCCAAGCCTTGGAGTAGTTTACAAAGCTCACACCTAGTATTCAGACATTCAATGAGCTTGTGCAAAGGTTCATCCAACATTATTTATGTAACATCTTGCACACAGTTACAATGCCGAATCTATGCAACACTAAGAAGCATGATGGTGAACTATTTGTTAAATTTATTCAGAGATGCAGAAAGATATTTGCAAGATATCCCAGGCAAATCCCTGAACCAGAAAAGACTGACATCTTCATCAACAACCTGTCTCCTGAGATGAAATATGTAACACAAATGCAAAAACACACCTCTTTTAGTGACTTAGTCAACAACGCTACGAGGATTGAAGATTTTCTTGTAAAGAAAGGAGAGCTCACCTTGAACAAAGATGCTAAATCTTCTAATAATGGAAATAAAAAGGATAAGAGTAAATATTGGAATAAGAATCATAATGTGGTCAATGATAGTGTAGTTAACTCACCTGAGTACAAGCCTAAGGAACTAGTATTCAACCTCACTAGTAGCATACATGTTGCTAAGCTCAAATCGATTGTACTACCAATTCTCCTAAGAGCACCTAGGATGCTAAAAAAGATAAAGCACCTTGGATGCCACAACCTAAGAGAAATTTTAGTCCTCTTGGAGAGCCTTTGGAAGATGCGTTAAAGACATTGGTTTCCCATAAGATCATCATGATACCTAACTCAAAACCTTGGGAGCCTGAAGTCAAGCCTAAGTGGTGGAACAACAACCACTACTGTGAGTTCCATAAAAACAAGGGGCATTTGAGGAATGATTGTATGAAGCTAAAACATGTGATACAAGATCTGATTGACAATAAGACCATTATAGTTGGTACTCACAAATCAAACAAAGACCATAAAGCTTTCAAGAAACCTCTACCATCCTATGAGAAAGGAGAATCCTCAAAAACCACAGGAGCTATGGTGAATCATACCTGTACCAACACTGATAATGTGATTCACATGCTCAAACATTCTGACCGGCCAATCAATGTCATTATTGTTAAAGGAAATGAAACTGATTCTGCCAATGTGGTCACTTGTGATCAATCCAAGGTCACTCTTAAGGGGGTAGCATCAGCACCTAAGAAAACTATTGCGCCAACAGGAAATCCCTCATCATCAAAACAAGATTCTATATCACTCCCTACTATGAATTAAAATTTGGTTGATTAGTTACAATGGACTCCCACTTAGATCTCTATTCTAGAGTTTCTCAAATTGTCACCATCATATAAGGAGATCCTCGAGATTGCACTTTTGGAAACTAATATTCCCAAAGACCTTGATGTTGGTCAGTTCTAGACCATGGTAAATCACTTGAATTTTCCTCATTATCTGTCCTTCTTAGAAGAAGATGATAAGGCACTCATTCACCCTCATAACCAACATTTTCATATAGAGGTCCTAATCCATAAGAAGAGTCAAACACATTTTGATAGATGGAGGCATTAGTTTGAACATTTGTACTCTCAAGTTAGTGACAACATTATGTTTCTCCAAACATGCTATTGATCCCAGGAGGAAAATTACAATAAAAGCATATGATGAGGAGGAAAGGTCATCAAAAGGACTAGTAGTGCTACCTATTAGAGTGGGACCAATTGAATGAAATGTCATTTTCCAAGTATTAGACTTACCTTTGGCATACAATATCTTGCTAGGGAGACCTTGGATCCATGACATGCAGGATGTTCCCTCCACATATCACCAATGTGTGAAGTTCTCGCACAGCGGGGTGCAGATTTATATCTTATCTGATAGCACATACTCTTGTAATGCATTGAAAAAAGAAGAGAGCATGGTCCCTCATAACAAGGAAGCATCCCAAGGATCAACTTTTGAAAACTCTCACATAACACTCATGAAGAGTTTTGAGGAGAAATTGAAAATTAAGAAAATAAGAATGGGGGAGTACTAGTTGTCTGTGACTAACCTCCCTACATCCCCCTGGTAAGATAGGATGCCATCATCATCCTTCAAACCATCAAGCGATCATAAAATAGAGATACATGAAGGGTCTGGCATGGTCAAGGCTCGTGTCCCTCTCTCTAGATAAAATGAGGAGAAAGTCATCCTGGCATGGATTTACAAAGTTGAAGATCCAGACCAAGAGATTAAACATGTTGAAATTTTCCCAGAAAAATATGGCAAAGGTTACCAGATTGGAAAAAAATGGGATACAAAGGAAAAGGAACCTTGGGAAAGGATAAAGGATTACTAAAACTATACATATGGCATTCTAGAATCCCATGGACAAAAAATGAGTGGGATACCATGAACAAAGGTTTCATCCTTATGCTAGAAACATCCCTACTGGTGCTTGCATGGACATATCTGACAATGAGAGTGACGAAGAAATAGAACTCACCACACAATCTTTCAAAGGTTTCTTAATATTCAAGATCCTAGATATCAAGGGGAACCATACATCCCATAGTCATTCAGAAATGACTCTAGAGATCACTTTGAAGCAAATGAGGCCTCGTATCCTATCTTACAAGAAGATGGCCAAATGAATGAGGAAGATATAGAAAACCCCACTCAACAAGATGACTCGTGTATGAGAGAGATTGACCTAGAGAAAGAGACTAAGCCTAAAGTTAGGAATACAAATTGGGGGAAACTTGTTCCTATCTCTCACATGCTTGATCTTCCCCATTTCTCAAATGATCAAGTACATGCTCTCAAGGAGGATTTAGCTCCATCAAAAAATAGTGAGGTTAAACATGATGAAAATATCAATGACTCCAACAACAATGCTCTCTCAATACTTTGAAATGCTTGACCATAGTCACATTCAATATGACTATGGGGGAAATGTAGGACATGCTTTAGAGGAATGAAATCCTAACCATGGGAAAAATGTGGCTCCTACTCATGTGTTAGACTTACCTCACTCTGTTGAAACTAACTCTAATGAGTATGAGTGGGATTTATTCTCTGATGCTACCATTGACATTAAAATTGATGTTATCCATAAGTATGCTCCTCAATTTGAACTAGGATAAAGTTATAATACTACTCAAGATTCTAGAGAAGATTCTGACTCAGATTCTGAGGAGAATGACAAGCCTCGTCTTCCTCCTAATATAAACTGGCATTTTGGGGATAATAACATGAATACTCTTTCATAGGAAGTTTAGTATCAAGACTCAGAGGAGGAAGATGGAAGAACTTGGAGCCTTGTAGATCTTGGCATGAATCCTCATACACGTATCCCATCTTCAAGAATTGAATTTTTTCCAATGAGTGTTTTTTCTGGAATGGATGGATGCTCGAGAGGCAAGTGAGAACGCTAATGCTAGGTCAGTTAGGTCGAACTCACATAATACCAATAACGGTTCTCATAGTAATGATAGGATGAATCATGGTCTAGGAAGTCCTTCAGAGAGTGCTATAATAGATCTTCTCTTACCAGTCAAAAACCTCGACCTTGATAGCTCGGTGCTATCCTTGGAACCTATTGAATCTTTGCCTCTTGTCCATCCTGAGCTGATTGAATGGAACCCAAATGAACCTTTGAACCTAGTCTCCGCACCCAATGAATACACCTTGGCTTGCTACTTGAAAGACATTAATCCCTTCACCTCTTCCACCAGTGCAATGAGCATGAACATGACAGAGGGGGACATCAAGTTTCTCAGCCTAAAAAGGAAAGATAAAAAGAAAAAAAGGTCAGATGGTGAAAACCACTTTGTGGCAGTATCAAAACCAAAAATAGTAAAAAAGAAGGCGTATCCAATGGTGAAAACCTCTCTGAGGCACTGAAGGATGAGAAACTTTATCTCCTTCTTAATCACTTTTAGGAAAGATCCTTAGTACTAATAAAACCAATACAATCAGTTATTTTGGGAACAATGGAAGTACCTCAGTTGATCTACCTAGAATAGTCTCTATCTGAGCAAGAAAATAAATAATTCATCCAATTATTCATGAAAAAGAAAATCAAATTTTCTTGTTCCTATTTAGACATGCCAAGATTAGACACAGATTTGATTATGCATCACTTGTAATTTCTCCAGGAGTTAAACCGGTCAAGAAAAAGCTCTGAAAGATGCATCCTCATGTGGCACTGTTAGTCAAAGAAGAATTAGAAAAACTACTGAAGGTTGAATTCACCCATTCCATAGCATATGTTGATTGGATTTATAATATTTTTCCTATAACTAAACATGATAAGTCTATTCGGTTTTGCACAAACTTCAGAGTTTTAAACAAGGCTTTCCCTAAGTATGACTTTCTATTACCTAATATTGACATGATTGTGGACCTCACGGATGGTTACAAGATGTATTCTCTAATGGATGGATTTTTCGGCTACAACTAGATAAGGATAGCTCTTGAGGATCAAGAAAAAACCAATTTCACATGTCCTTGGGGCACTTTCTATTGGAATGTCATGCCTTTCAGTCTAAAAAATGCTAGAGCAACATACCAACGAGCTATGACTACTATATTTCATGATATGATGCACAAGAACATGGAAGACTATGTAGATGACACCCTAGAAAAATCAACAAGAACAGTTACTCATCTAGCATATTTAGAAAATATTCTGGACTGACTGGAATAATTCAAGCTTAGGCTAAATCCTAAAAAGTGTTCTTTTGGTGTAACATCTGGTAAACTTCTCGGGTACATTGTTTCAGAAAAATGAATTGAGGTTGACCCTGAAAAGGTAGCGGCAATAATAGAAATGAAAGCTCCTTGCCATATCAGTCAAGTTAGGACTCTGCATGGAAGGCTTTAATATATTAGATGGTTTATCTCCCAACTTGCAGATAAGGCACAACATTTCACGAGAACACTACACAAAGGAGTTACATTCAAATGGGTTGAAGGGTGTGAGAAATTTTTTCAAAAAAATAAGGAATATCTATCTAATCCACCTGTACTGATAGCACCAATACCAGGAAAGCATCTCCTCCTTTACATTTCAGCTACAGACACATCACTGGGAGCTTTGCTAGAACAACAAGATGCACTAATACATTTCACTCCTATTTTCGACCTAAATTTTTGATGAGGCATTATATTTATTTTTCTTGGTTGGATTATAGAAGGAAAATTTTGATTTTTTTTTAAGTAATGCCCATGTTCATCGGAATTTCGGCGAACACCAATGTTTTTTGGAATTTTGATGAACACAGGCATTACTTAAAAAAATATATTTCTATTCATTATGTTTCCTTACACGCAGTATTCAGAGACCATGAAGGGAACGAAGGGTGGAAGAAGTGAGGACACGAAGGCTGATGAGGGCTCTCAAGTAAGATCTATGATTTCTAAAGTGATGCTAGTAATCCCTATGATAGACCCAACAATCATTATCTCAGGAATGTAAATCCTTTTAATTACAAAGAAAATTAAATCTAGCAGAAAATATAAAGATTGACGTCTGGGAAAGATCTGACAATATTCTTTGATTTAATGTAATCACTTCTCAACTATGAAAGGACGAGTAGGGAACATTCTCTTTAAGCCAAACAGAGTGCAACCATTTACTTTAAATAGACGCACAATGGAAAATGGCTATGCAAATGCTCTGAATATCAAACACTAAATGCCCACTCAAAAGTAAAAAGATCCTATATTTATACCCTATTTCATCTGAATAGAAATCTGGGCAAATTCCCTTCTTTTAGGTTTTTCCATTTTATATTGTTTGTCAGAGAAGCTTGTTGTTGCTGGGATAATGCTATGTTTGATTTCTCTTAGGCACAATGGTAATGATATCAGCTATAATGGGATAATATTCTTATTTTAATGTTGTAGGGTTTTGAAAATGTTGTTGCAATTGTGATCGAGTAAGAGGGTGTGTTGTGATTTCAGTTATTTTTGCCCAATTTCAGTAGGATTTGATTTTGAGAGTGCTTGGCAACTGTGATTTTCAGATTTTATTTGGTCCATGAAGCCATGTCGGTAAGCAAGTAAAATTTTTATTTCTTAGGAATTAAGAATATAGAATAAAACTCGTGAAAATGAATACAATATACTTGGGCCTAGTTGAATGTTTGGAAAAAATACATGGCAACTTCGTTAATCCTAATTCCTTACTTCTAAATGGTAAACTCATCTCTCCAGATATTATGCTCAAATCACTTTTGTTTCATCTTTTACAGTCCATTGGAGGATATAACTAAAGATTGTGTTGCTCACAACTTCCCAAGATACTTTTCAAAATTTGGATATAGCTAAAGATTGATCCCTTCTCTCCCATGATGAGTAATCCATTTCTCTCACCTTATGATCTCAACCCATTTCTCTTCCCTCACGATATCTTCTAAACATTAAAGGATATACACTCTATAAGTGTACCTACAAATTCCACAATTAATGGACATTCATTCTGTAAGTGAGATTCTATTAATTGTAATCAACAAAATTTTATTTCCTTTCACAATAAACCAACTGCTACTTACTATAATTTATGTTTTTATTTAAATACTAATTTTAAAGATCATAAAATTTATATTAGCACATTGAAATAAATTCTAATCTCTTCCTTCTCTTTTTCCATAGGTTTCTTTAAGATATTTTCTTTTGGATGGGTTTCTTCAAGACCTTTTTTTTAAGATGAATCTATTCCAGAAAAAAGAAAAATTATGTTGACCAGTGTTGTTTTTGTGGGTCACTGTTCTTTTTCCATAAGTTTCTTTAATATCTTTTCTTTTTGGATGGGTTTCTTCAATTTTTTTTTTTAAAGATGAATCTATGCCAGAAAAAAAAAATTATGTTGACCAGTGTTGTTTTTGTGAGTCAGTGTGAAAGATGACTGGTGACCTTTCAGAAATGAAAATCCCAAGAAACAAATAAGCTTTCTTCTTTTGCATGATCAGATTAATTTACATAAATAATTGTTTAATCTTAGTTATTAAAACTATTCATTCATTCACTCAGATCAAATGTAGAAACAATTTTTTAGAATGCCCACATCAAAATTATGCCTCCTCCAAAAGCTTATTAATACATAGAATTTTCATTTCATAGCATGAATGGAATGACATATACAACTGGATAAAACAAATTTTCTGTACAGGGCAGTAGATGTCTTATAAAAGAGGAAAAAACAAGGGAATGGGTACAAAATAATAATTTTGCAACCCTGGTCTTATTTTTTTTCCACTTCCCAATATGATAAAAATACCCTAATTTGGGAGACAATAATCAGATCTCTATTTCATAGAGTGAAATCAGTGGGACAGAATGCTTATGGAACTCTATGAACAATCTCAAAATTGTACTTAATCCACATATACACATAGTGAGCAATCTCATTTGTACAGATTCCAGATGAGTTGCTTCATCTGGGCGAAACTCACTATGAATACAAACCTAGTACAGAGGAAAGAAGAGCTCAATTCTTATTCATCAGAGGATCTTCTCTTCCAATATTTTTCAATCTCTTCAGTGGCTTGACCAGGAAGCCTCCCTGCAATCAGAGCCCACCTGCAGAACATTTCAAATGATCAATAAAGTAGGGTAATTAGGGTTTCAAAACCCATGTCAAATTTTTATAGAATAGGGGAAATGCAATACCTGTCACCAAGTAGATTATATAGCCTTTTTATTGATTCTTTTTCATCTCTTGAGAAATAGTCCTCAGATTCACCATTCTTAACATTTCTTGCACTATTCATCACACGATCGGTCCTCATAATAGAATTTCTGAGAAAATTTCCATTATAACTACAAGTATTTATTACATCCATGTATGAGATAGCAAGCTAAGTGGGTTTGACCATAGGCAAACACAATTTATGAAAATGGGCTTGACTATGGGAAAACATGGAAAACTAAGTAGACATTGACAAAAATTCTTTGAGTTGAGTGACAAGTGAAGTGGAAACTCCATGATTAAGAATAGTCAAGTCAAGATAGTACTGGAAGATCGAATATTTTTGAGCTGAGTTAAATTCCATAGTTAAGAACACTTAGAGTCAAGATAATACTGGAAGATCAAAAATTCTTTGAACTAAGTTACAATCTAAATAACCTTGATTATAACTGAAACTCTGTGATTAAGAACATTTGAGTCAAGATAGTACTTGAACATTGAAATTCTTTGAGCTGAGTTACAAGATAAATGATCTTGATTAGAGCTGAAATTAAATGGTTAAGAACACTTGAGTCAAGATAGTACTGGAAGATTGAAAATTCTTAGAGCTTGAGTTATAAGCTATATGACCTTGATTAGAGATAAAAATCCATGTCTAAGAACACTTGAGCCAAGATGGTACTGGAAGATCAAAAATTATTAAACTTAAGTTACAAGCTAAATGACCTTGATTATAGCTTAAACTCTGTTATTAAGAACACGAGTCAGGATAGTACTGGAAGAGGTGATCTTCAGAGAAATTTGGGTTTCCTGATGTAATTACAGGTAGTGACAGATAGAGATATTCAAAGATATTTTCAGTTTTGTAATTTCAGTCCTAAAATCCCCTTTTGATCATCATATAATACTAGAAATTTATCAATCCTACAAATAACTTATTGAAAATCACTACACATGAAGAAGGGTCTCAGAAATTAGTTTATATTTTTTTATTCTAGAATGCAATGGCACTACATTTGGGCAATTGCAAACTTAAATGGGCTTGACCATAGGCAAACATATTTTTAAAAAAAGCAAATTTTATATGATATTGATGCAAAATAATCCTACACAGTTGAATCTGGAAATCCTATGAAATAAATTCCAATCCTACTTCTATTGTACATGTAAGCTATCAGATTACTTAGCACACCTTATTGTCTTTTATTTTGTGTTCAATACTCTGCCCAGTCTTCAACGTATGTAATTTGGAGAACCAATTTGTCTTCAATGTCCAGCTAAATCGATGTTCCTTGCTTTGAGCGTATGCAATCTAGAAATTGATGTTTCTTGTTTTGTCCATGTAAATCGCCCATCTATTAGAAACAAAGAAGACATTTTTTAAAAATAGCTTGGACATGTTAGATTTCAGGAATTTTCATTTATGACTAGCATTTACTATTGAACTTTGATGTGGAAATCATTAACAAACTTTAGTGTATCTTGATTAAAAGAAATGCATGCACAATGATACATGTAAAGTAGGAATTACAGTTCACTGAGATTAATCTGAAAAACTCACGTATGCCTGAGAAATAAATGTGAAGAAACACAAAAATATAAATAAAGCCCAAATCTCTACGATTTCTTTTTGACAGTTAACTAGAGTGCTTAGTGCATCAAGAGAAGAGAACCATTCTATCTCCACAGTTAATCAACATTTGTTCTCTGAGTGAACCCACAAATTCAAAAATTAATGGTCAATTCATTCTCTAAGTGAGCTTCTATAGTACATGTAAGGTGTCAGATTACTTAGCACACCTTATGGTCATATGTTTTGTGTCCAATCATCAATGTCTAGATTTCAATGTTCTGCCACCTAGTTTTATATCATCATCATAACCCTTTACTAAGCATGTTTTATTTTCTTGTATTTTGTGTTTAATGTTGAGATTCAATCAAATTTTATATATATCATCATGACCCTACCATAAAAATAAGTCTTTTTAAAAGCTTGTTAAGTCTTCCCTTCAAATTTTATAGTCAGATCTTTCAATCTTTTGATCTATAATATTGCATACTTTCTTGATATCACTTAAAATATGTCACACAAATTTTAGTTCTTTCATCTTATGTTTTAGAATAAGCAACATCAAACACCCAAAATGCTAAATTGATCCATTCAGAATGGTGAATTTATAAAGTAGTTCATTTTCATCAACATTGCTTTCCAAATATTAGGACTTCAACCTGTACTAAAAGTAATTGTAATTGTATTTTGTATTTTGTAGTTTATTTCATATGCTTGGGATTTCTACTGGTTGAGCGTATGTTTCATGTATGATTGAGTGGTTTGTAATGTGTATTTCAGTTGGTGGGCAAAGAGACTGACAAAGTAATAGCTATGTTTTGGGAAGGAGACATGCAGCTAGTGTTATGAAAGAAATGACAATTGTAATGGTCTTGAAGATTGAGTGTAGAATGCACAAGCAAGTGATTCTCAAAAGCCACTCCAAAATTTATCCCCACTTCTTAGAAAATAAAATTATTTAGAATGATAAGAAACCTATGATATGTATTTAATGTATTCATAGTTGCTAAGGATCTTATAGTTTTCAAAAATAGTTTTGATTAGTCAATGCTTAGTCTTTACACATTAAGCCCTTCTTTATCAAATATATTGTATCCTTCATCACCCATTTGCAAGTTTATTTTTAGCTTCAGTATTTTTAGACAATCATTTGATAGATAATTACTATAGATGCTTAGTTGTGATGGGCAATTTTATATCATATATATATATAATTTATTATATATAGTATTTAATTATTTCTTTATATTAAAGGTAGTAAATTTGGAAATCCTATTAGTAGAGAGAAATGTAATGCTTAAGTTGTCAGTTTAGTTCAAGACGTAAAATCTCTTTATGTAAAATAAAAAAATGTCTATGTTCTTATTTTTTTATGAACTTTATCCTCATAAAGCAATTATTATCCTAAATTTTTTTTTAAATTGATTTCAAAACTTTCTTATAATTAGTAGTTAAGTACAAAATTGAATCTAAATTCAAAACAAGGACACAGTGAAATAGAATCAACCAACATCACACACCCTGTATTTACAACAGGAGTTGTGGAGCGTGGGTTTATAAATACCATCAATATTTGACAAATACATTTTATGCATATCTTGTTAGCGCTCCCACATTTTGCGTGTTGGTTCCCATTCCTTCTAATATCTTCATTATGTGTTTCTTCCCATTTGAATGTTTCTATTTTATTCACTACCCCTTTTCTTTGACTCCACCTTTGGTCCTTATTAATATTTCTAAATTCTGCAAGCTCTGAAGTATTGTATTCCATACAACTTTACTAGAATCTCTTATATCATCTAGGATTCCATAGTTTTCAGAAGCTACGAGAATGTAGGGAGTCCATGCACTATATTTATGCATCCATATTTAACATATGTGCCCATTAATTTCATTTGTTTGAAAGCTTCTAAATCCCTAACTGCCAAATCCATCCTCTGCGTATCTTGCAATAATATTAGCAAATATAATACTTGATAAAAAAAACTCTTATCATTTATGCTTCGGTGAGTGTCCATTCATTGTTCCAAAGTTTCCCTTGTGCTTTGATGGATGTCTATAACTGCTCTGATAAAAATTCCACTAGCATCAAATTTTAAAAGTTCCTACTTTTTTAATTTTTTTAATCGTTTATCTAATCATTAAAAATAAACAAAAAATTATGAATCTATTAATAACAAAGCTGAAAACATATATGTAAAAGATTCTCTAAATCAAAGGAAATCAAAAGGGTGGATAGTAATTGTTACATCAACATGATTTCTTTGCATGTGTATGATTTCAAAAGGGTGGATAGTAATTGTTACATGAACATGATTTATTTGCATGTGTATGAGTATTTTGGAGAAATAACATAATATGTTCCTCCATGCTAGGAGGATTTTTCACCACATACATAGGAGGATTTTTCACTAGTTACATTCTAGGAGGATTTTTCACCACTTACATTTCCCTTCATGGGTAATATGCCATGGCTATGGTTTGGGCTTTTGTTTTTGGTTCTCCCTCTTTTTTTGGTGGAATTAGATGTTTAATTTCCCTGGGTATGCAATTCGTAGGAGGTGTTTTCTTGGGAAGGGCTTGATGCATTTAATGAAGGATTGTGTGAAAACATTTAAATATTTGATGGAGAAAGAGTAACCCTTTGCGTTCATGCTCTGTACTCCAGGGTATTTTATTACTATGCTACATGACTTGGTTATCGCTTGGGTGTTAATGGCAAGTGAACAAAGAGAATAGATGTTATTCCTTTGCAGGGACCTCTTCCTCTACAAACAATAGGTGAGACTAACAATTTTCTCATTGTCTTACAAATATGTTTCCCTTTTATTAGATGTGGCTTCCTTAAAAAATTATTAAAATTTATACTACTAGATATTCAAGGAAAACCCCTTGTGTGTAATATAGACACGATGCTCAATTCTCAGATTAGTTGAGAACGAAACTTCAATTATTTAATTAGGTTTTCCTGGGCACTTTCATGAACATTTTTTGTTAGGGTAACTTGTTTGGTTTTTAGAATTTAATATTGGCTTGAAAGAACTTTTGGGAGAGTGGGTATAATGAACCCTTGTGGATAACCCCTAAATTCAACTAATTATCATTTTACATAGCACTATAGTTAGTAATCTGTGTTGAATTTTCATGTCTACTGAAGAGTTTCAGAAATGAAATGGCAAATGAAAAACACATATGCAATCAGGACTCTTGAGGATATTTTATAATATTTACAACTTCAAAGCCCGTAAGGGAAATTGGTTCTCAATATTAATGTTTTAAATCATAACATGATGGTGATTCATGAAGAAGCGTTATTTTATTATAAAAATTTATAATATGAAGAATGGTTACACATGGAAGAAGTGAATACAGAAGTCAGAACTGAAAGGGAAAGGGGAGAAAACTCTTTAGATATGTAATCAAATGACACATCCATCAGTGTTCCAAGGACTTTCATATGTCAATAGACTTAACATTATCTAGATTACATAAACATCCAATCAAATAATTCATTACTTCCAAGGAGTACATTAATCTAGTAGTTCATACTACACTTTAGGTCTTACCATTGCAATCTACACTCAAAGCCAACAACTCACCATGTTCATTACCTTTTACTCTAAAATTATCCACCATTAAGGTCCTTTCACATAACCTTTCAAGTGACTTCATATTGTACCTATACTTCACTTGGAATATTTCCAAGAAGTCTTACCTTCGTCTCTGAAATCCTTATATGTTGACCATATCTCAAATGAACCCTGCTGCTCACACATGAGGATCTCAATGTTCATGTTAGTAACCATATTTATGAAGCCTAAAATAATTAAACTATAAACTCTAATCACAACAAAAGGATAAACATCATCAATTATATTCATATTCTAATCACAAATACCAGAAATCACACTTAACCAATCCTTACCAAATCCTTTTCTATTCAACCAACCAAAAACTCCACACAAGTAACAAATAACTAATCTAGCAACAAAGATGTGATGTGGTTGTAATTGTTCTTACATGTGAAAATTTTATTTCAAATGACCTTAAAAAATAAACAAGTTTCCACTATGATAATCACCATCCATATAAATCTGATCACAATTCAAACTTTCATAGGTATTCAGTATCATTGTTTAGAGACAATTAGACTCTACCTATTGAACCAGACCATCAAAGCTTAATGGATTCATTATCCATGTTTGTCACAGATTTTAAATACGTCATTGTGCCATTATCAAACCATTATTTTCCATTATTGAGTTCTCACTCTTAGGTAATTCAATGGCACTTTATTTGATGAAGAGTTTTAGTTTTACTAAGAAATGGTGATCATATGATTACCTGAACCAACTTTCATTACTCTATATATTTACTTTTTTTTTCTTTTCTCACTATTTTGTACCTTTTTATCCCTTATATAGGAACACACTCGTCTCAGGTTAACAAGTTCTGCAAATAAATATTCTCAACTTGTTGGGTTAAGGCGTGTATTCTTATATTTACGCTTTTTTTCCATTGTAGTTTACCTTTTCCCCTCTCATTTTGCTAAGCATAAATGTCAAATAAATGTATAATGTTTCAAGCATTTTTAATACATCTTGTATAAAAATCACGGCATGGTCAGCGGTTACTATTACAACATATTTTTGCATATGCCTTTACATTTTGCATGGTTAATCTAGCCATTTTAATATAGATTAAGAACTACGTGATACTTGTTTACTATCTTTAGATATATATTCCTTGCTATAATTTAAATAGCTTGTTTCTACTTATAATCCACATATAGCTTGCTACCCTGGTTTGAGAAAAGTGGCAATGCAGATTGTAGGCTAGTTTTTATGATATACTCTCGTACATTCCCTAACATCCCTCATTACCATTATTGTTGTATTTCAAAAAATTCTAGCATATTAGTTTAGTTTCCATTCTAAGTTTTGAACTGATTATGAGACTTAATTATCAGAGGCTTCCAGAATGGTAGGGGATTTTATCATTTTCCAATCCCATTGGCTTTAGGAATGGTAGGGGAGCCCTTTCTTACGTGGAATAGAAATATATATTTGAGGTGTTACGAAGTGGGGATGATTTAAATTAAACCCAAATATAAGAGATAAGCATCATGAAATGGTAAGAGCTTATCCAAATATTGGTCATTAGATGTGATTGGTAATGTCAGATAGCTTTATATTGTAAAGAAAGGAAACTAGAAAATATTGCGTCACCTACCTACAAGTTGTTGATGAAGCATTTAGAAGGCTAAATAACATCTTTTGGAGTAGTCGAATGGATCTTAATTGCCTTATTTCATTTCTATCTGAACCTAGAAACTTTCTCAGTCACTAGAGTGTATAATAACATGTCCTATAATGATGGAAAGTGGTGGAAAACAAATGAGCACATCTAGGGATATTTTTTGATCAAGTTATTAGCAATTCAAAATATCTAGGGTTTCTTTAAAGACTTTCATAGGTATATACTTGGTCAAGAGGCAATTTTTAAAGTATTCACGAGTCAGTTTGGAGTAGTTTGGAGGGCCTTAAATGACCATTTTTAGTGGCATTTGACCCAGCAAGAGAAAAGGGACTTCTTTAGTAACCAAAGTAGGGACACATGTCAAATTTTCTTGATTGCACATGTTGTATCTTGTAAGAGCTATGAAATATATAAATGTCTAGCCTTTAGGCCTCTATTTTTTTAGTTCTTACTTCTTTTTGTAGTAGTTGTAGCTATCTACAAATCTTCTGTCGCAAAGTATGGAAGTTTATAACTTAAATCAGTCATTTTTGTACTGATTTTTTATTGTGACAAGATCTTTTTATAAGAATTTCAATCCTTTCTAGACTTATATTGTTGTAAGAAAGTTTTCATTGATCAATATGAAGCTAATTTTTCCATCCATAAAGTTGTTCATAACTGTGTAATATTTTATGTGCATGTTTCATTTTTTGTTTCATAATTAAACCTCTTCAAAAAACATGTGTCAATGAAAGCCTTTATGAGAAAAAATAATTGCATTCTTATGCTATTTTTAGTTTGTGAAGAGCTGATATATAATTGTTTAGTAGTGAAAGTAAACTCTTTCCTTCTCAAATAGAAATAAAGGTTGTCCTTTCTACAAAATGTTTAAGTGAAGAATATGTAAAGCCTGTAGTTGTGCAAAAAATAAAGCTTCATGTTACCAAATTTTTTTAGGAGGTTTCAGATGGATTAAAAGGGCCAGATTTTAATGCTTGTCATTAGAATCATATTGAATAAGAAAATAAACCATTAAAATGATCTCTTGTATGTAATACGTTGAATTCCAAAGTACAAATATGATAAATAAAAGTAATTTCTATTGTTTAACATTAAAATCTTGAAGAGGTTTTATATCAGCGTACTTTTGCCACATTTTTCAAAGATGATGCATTATTTTTAATTATGCTTATTTTGCATGAAATGTTTATTTAAAGGAAAATATTTTTAAACCAAGTAATGGAGGGAAGTTTGAATCAACTCAAGTAGGAAACTCAAGTTTGAGTGTGTAGTGAAGGGCATGGAAGAACTAATCATGCACGTGCCTCAGTCATGAACAACAAGAAGAGCTTAAAAGTGGCAGCTAAGAGCAAGACAACATATTTTTGGCATGTATAGTGAATTTCTAAGAACACATAATAGCATATTGAATAGAGACATAGATGGAGAATGCATGGAGTCATAAAAGAACCAACATTTTAATGAATAAACAAAGGTTTTCATGATGAATAACAATATATCTAAGGAACATCACACTTCAAAAGGGTAATCAACAGTTTGGTTTCCATAGGACAGAGGGTTAAAGCGATTAAAGAGGCATTCAATGCAAAGAAAATGTAGTGTTCACAAAATATTTATAATAGAAGGAACAATTTTAAAGAGGGTATCAAGTTTTATTGTAAGAAAAACATGTTGATGAAGTGTAGACTCCACATTTCAATAAGGAAAAATCAAGTTTTCAAGCATGGAAAGAAGAGTAATAAAAGATCAAATAAGTAGAGGTAGTGTTTCAAGTTAAAACCTACACACTCTATTCCACTAATGTACTATTTGAGTTTATGAGAACCACCAAACCTTTCTCAGAATAGTCACTTTATCTTCAATAGTGTCGAAGTGGATATTTTATATTTTCATTTTCATTTTATTTTCTTAGCATTCCTATCAAATATGAATAGCATTCCTATCAAATATGAATCATGATTAGATTAAATGTGCAATGCTTTGCAGTCAAAATTTATTTAATGGATTTATGCTTGATTTTATACAAGATAGTACTAATGCTACTATGTTTATATTTGACAGATTACAACATTAATATCTTAATTCGGAGTATGGGAGACAAGTTTTTGGTATAATTATAGCCCGAGTATTTTCCTATGAAGAAAGACCATGTCTAACAATATGAACCCAGAACAAAATAAGGAGACAATTGCTAGATTGTGGGCTAATTTTAAAAGAAAAGGTGATGGAAAATGTTATTTTCCCTGCAAATATTGCAAGAATTTAAATAATCGAAGACTTCTAGTCAAAACAACTGAGAAACATTGTAGATAGCATGGTCACATTGAAGGGGGTACAATTTTTGTCTATTGGTAAGTATTCCAATATATTTTTTTAACAATTTATATACATAATAAATCAATTGATGATGAGATCATGGTCATGGTTAATTTAATGTCATCATTTTGATATAGGGTAACCACCCTGGGTTACATGTTATGGAATATAACAATTCGGAGAATGTGAATTTCCAAGTGGAGGAACATGGAGGTGTGAATATCCAAGGAGAAGATGATGATTCCATGGAAGAAGATGATCCCACGACAAAGAACACAATTGAAGATGATGGTATTGTTGCAGCTGATCATGTGTCAGAGATTATGATTAAAGATGATAGTACTAGTGCAACTGATCATGATGATGAAGATGACCTTGATTTACCTATACTTGAGAAGGCATATGAGCCCCTATACGAAGGCTCTTAAATAACTCTTCTCTCTATTGTATTATTGTTGGTGAAATTCAAGGTTTTGAATGGTTTATCCAATGTAGCAATGTTACGAATGTTAAGGTATGTCATATATGTCATCTTTTTTACCTATTTTAGTCATAATTTTCTTATTGTTAACAAAGGGTGAATCATGTATGTTAATTATATCTTTTTCCGTAGGTTGATAGGTGAGTGTTTGTTACCACCATCAAACATTCTACCTCACTCATACCAAGAACTATCTACCATTCTGAAAGATATTAGGATGGAGTATCAAATTATACATGCATGTCTCAATGATCATATTATATATCATAAAAAATATGAATTTGAAATAGAATGCCCTGATTGTCATATTAGTAGATATCGAATAGATCAAATAACAAAAAATGTGTCTTGCAAGGTTCTCTGGTATATTCCCATTATTCCACGTCTGCAACGATTACTCAGGTGCGCTATCTTGGCACAATTTATGGATTACCATGCACGCAATACAAGTTGAGATGAAATTATGTGAATGCCTATGAATGGTTCTACATTTAAGGACATAGAGGAAACTTGGCCACACTTTAAAGAAGAACCCTGTAATCTCAAGATTGCATTGGTAGCGGACGGTGTCAATCCATTTGGAGAGATGAGATCTGTTTACTCAGTGTGGCCTGTTTTTGTTATCAACAATAATATTCCTCCTTGGATGTCCATAAAGTGGGAGCACATAATGTTGGCAATGATTGTTCCAGGTATTTTTTCATTCAATAGTCATCTAAATTTATTTATAAATACCGCATCAAAATGATAATAATTATGTAATGTTTCTGTTCATTCAACAAGGTAAGTACCAACTTAAAGATATGAATATATATATTGAGCCCATTATCGATGATTTTTTAGATTTATAGAATGAGGTCACTATATATGACATCTCTAGACCAATAGGATAAAGACAGTTTCAATTCTATGCAATGCTTGTATTGACAATACATGATGCCCCTGGGCTAACACATTTTTGTGGTATGTTATATTGTTAACACATATTTATTGTATGTTATAGTTCTAACACATCTTTGTTGTATGTCTATGTTTGCGCATGATAATTGTAATTATCAAAATTAACATATTCAATCCAATTATACATGATCTTGTAGGTCTTCAGACAAAGGAAAAATTTGCATACCCAGTTTGTGGTCCAAAGATGAAATCTTGTCATTCAAAAAATTTAGGAAAGTAGGTGTTCGATGAGTATATAAATTTTCTCCATAGAAATCATAAGTATCAAATTACCGAAAAACATTGTTTCAATGGGAAAGAAGAGACTGCATCAAAGCCACAAAGAATGACACCTCGCCTATGGAAGTTGGAATACAATAGAATAAATCGACGAGGTAATGTCATTTAATTTGATGGTTTTTGTTTGAAATTTATATTTTGATATTGTCTTTTGTTTACTGATGATGTAATTGATGCTCGTGAAGGTCGTCAAGCCGTCAATGACCAACTTCCAAAAGGACTATAAAGTTATCGTAGACAATTTAGTAGGTTGTTGTACTACAAGAACCTTCCAATCATGCATTTGTTTGATGCTATGCATATTAGAAAGAATGTAGAAGACACATTATGGAAATTATTGGACGAAAGGCGTGATAAAGAATATATTGTCAAAGTTCGTAGTAAAATTGAGGATTCCAACCATGCATTGAAAAATGTCATTCGATCAAATAAAAATGGAGACCATATTGATATAAGTTCCTTTACTTGGTTATTATCGAAGCAACAAAACAATGTTATAAAATAAGTCATACAAAAAATTCAATTTCCCACAGGGTTTGTTGCGAACATAAACAATCTCATATCAAAGAAAAGTGAATTTGGGCCAGGGATGAAAAAATATGATTGGCATACCTTTATTAAGGTAATTCATGTTATTTTGTATTCTTTATATATTTGTATACTGCATGTAGTTTTCATTGTATTATTCTCTAAAATATTGAAATGATCATTTTATAGTTATTGCATAACGTTCTACCTCTATCTCTCCCACACCACTTCGACAACAGTGTCAAAAAATTTATATATGATCTTGGAAAATACATGAGGTTAGAAGCATTATTTTTTAGATTTGTTGTATAGATATTATATTTGCGACTTATTTTACCTTTTCAATAATTTATTGTACATTTTTTGTAAAGTATCATTTATATATTTTTACGTGTTGAATCACTTCTAGGTGGTTGTCATCGAAAGAAATCAATAAACAAGATATAAAATATTGGAAGAGAAAAATTCCTCATCTTATGTGTAAAATGCAAAAGTGTTTACCTTGTAGTTTTTTCAATGCACAAGAAAACTACCTCATACATCAAGTTGAGGAGATTGAATTGTGTGGACCTTTACAAACTAGGTCAATGTTGATGGTTGAGAGGCACCCAAATTTTTTGAAGGGTTTGGTTTAACAAAAAGCACATTCTGAGGGTTCTATGGTGGAGGGATATATGGTATACCAGACCATGGTGTACATTAGTGAATATCTTCATAAGTTTTCAGCAAAGATTCATGTAGATCGTATTTGGGACCCCAACGCCATTAAAAAATTTGAAGGGGAGTACTTGATGGGAAAAGGTAGATTAAGGAAAGTGAGAGGTAATTATAAGATGTTATTGTTGTTAATTAATTCTTATAAATATTCAATTGAAGTTGTTTGTAAGTGGTCTTATTTTTTATATAGTTTGTCGAGAGTGGGATGCACTACATTTTTATATTGCAAACAATCTTGATTGGACTTATAGCATGAATTGAACTATGTCAACAAAATGGTCACTCATTAACATCGGAAGGTGTTGCTTCATTGGTTAAAGAAGCTCATCGTAATGGAGATTCCAATGTTACGCCAATGGTAATTGATCTAGAAAATGGTTTAAGAGGTAGATAGGTACATATAAATTTATTAATCACAACCCATATGTTTAATATCAACTCATGATGCAAATGATTTTCACATGTTTGAAAAATTGCATGTTAAGCACCACAAAGCTATGTACTACCATGGCCATAAATTTTACATAAAAAAGTTGGATGACACAAAGAACACTTGTGATTTTGGGATAAATGTAGTATTCAAGGTCACTAATATTTCATCTAGAAATGACATGCATCCTCAAGAATCTCAAAATTGATACTATGGCATTTTGGATGATATACTTGAGTGTGACTTTGAGTCCTTCAAATTAGTTCTATTCGTCGTCAAAGGGTACAGGCTATGATTGAATCAAAATGATATTGATAGAACTGTTATTCAACATGATAATGAATTTACAATGATTAATAAAAGGTCATTTGAGCCAGTTGGAGATGAGCCCTATGTTCTTCCAAGCCAATGTGAGAAAGCGTTTTACATAGAGGTTCCACAAAAACTGGGTTGGTCATTTGTTGTTAGACATGATCCAAGAGGAAGGCTAGTAAAGTATAACGTGATGGAAGAAGAAGAAACCGAAGATGATGATGAAGAAGAAGATGAAGAAGAAGAAGAAGATGGTGGTGGTGGTGGTGGTGGTGATGATGGTGATGGTGATGGTGATGGTGATGGTGATGATGACGATGACGATGGCCATGATGGTGGTGGTGGTGGTGATGTTGATGATGATGTTGATGATGAAGATGATGATCATGTTGAGGATGATGATGCCAATGATGGTCATGATGATGATGGTAATATTGATCTAGTCATACAAATTTATTTGATTTGTATGTTTTCATAATTAATTTATTATGTATTAAACTTTATACCATGGTACAATTAAATTAATGTGTTCATTTCTAATGATTATAACATATGTGATTTATGATACATGTGTTTTAGTTATTACTCGTATATTTAATGTATTTATTGTTTAACAAATTACCAATGTATTGCTTATGATGCTCAATTGTTGGTGCTTATTACATGCATATAATTTGTGTGATTTTAACTCTTTGTAGAAATAGGCAATTGACTGTACAGACATTATCACCCCTTTTGTTGACAATCCTTTATAGCACACATAAAGTAAAGGTAAGGAATCAAAAAATATACAATGATTATGATGAATGCATATTTTTCATGTTGTCTTCTATGTAATTTGTAGCATAGGTATCATGTAATTTTTGGATAACTTAAGATAAATGATTCACATATGCAAGAAATTTAACCCCTTTTACGAGGATCCTGCATAGTGACATGGATCAGCAAGTATAAGTCAATACACCCTATAGAATACATCAGCATTACCCTCATTTAGAAAAATATCTTGCTCCTTACCAACTATATCTATCATTTGATGGACTCCAGAACCACCTAATATGTACTTGTCAGGTCTGTCTTCCTCGAGTCAGGGAAATGCAGGAATAAAAGACGAAAGTGAGACGTAGTAGGCCTAAAATAGGGAAATCAATCAGAGGTCAAAAGATTAGAAGAAAATTCAATAAATGCATGCACTTTTTCCTTGTTGAAGGGGGTTCATGTTCTTATGACGATGAGACCATAGATGGCATTGAGGTGCCCTTGAGGTACACACATCTTCTGAAAGAATGGGTACCCAAGGAACTACCTCCAATTAACACTGATTTTTGTGTTAGTGAGAGGATATATCGTATAGCTCCATTGTCATTACATGGTTTGGGCTTATTTTCCATGGATGACATAAATATACATTACAATAAAGTTGTTGAATTGATGGAGTTTGTCAGACCTTGTTACTATTACAATAATTGGATGCAGATTGTTTGATATAAAAAAAAGTATGCGTAGGTATGCATTGTCAGCAAATTATATATAATGGAAAGAAAAAGATCAAAGTAAAGGATTTACTATGTACATTGATGAAAGGCCAAAATAAACAGGGAATATTGCGGGTTTTATAAATAGTACGTGACCTGGGTCAACTAATAAGAGTCCCAATTGCATATTTGATGCACGTGAGGGGAATCATGTTTTTGTATGTGTGATAAAATCAATAAGTATGGGGCAATAACTACTAATAGATCACCAGTTGAATTGAATAGATACAAAAAAGAAACTATCATGGGGGTGATAAGTACTATATACCATTTAAACTAACCTCCAATTTATGACTCCAATATACCATTTTATTAATAAGTTTTTTTTGTTAAGTCTATTGCTTTCATTTCGCTAAATTTTTTATATTTAATCTTTGTCACAGGATGACATGGATCCACCACGTGATGATGGAGGCGGGGATTTTACACCCACTCATTCTTCAGCAAAGGTAAACCTTATTGTAATTGTACAAATAATATAGAAGAAAAATGTTATATTATTATGTTTTTCCTTTAGGGTTTTGGGGTTTTTCTCATAGTTTTACTAATATTCCTATCACAAATTGATGTTCAGGGAAAGGGAAAAGTGCCTGTAGCAACAATGACAATAGTGTTAGATATGGATGACGCCATCCCAGATATCCCTAACCCTGTGAATATGGTTAAGAAGAAATTACAAAGAATCAATTCATAAATTCTTGGCACTTTGCTCGATCCAAATCCAAGTGAGGAGATGATGGCGAGGAAAGAGGAATTGATGCAACAAGAACGTACTTTGGAAGTAAGCAGTAATGAATCTTTAGTTATAACAAAAGTTCAATAAAGTTTTATATTTTATACTCTTTTATGTCATGAACTAAAATATGTATGTGTTCTTATAGGATTTTTTGTGTGCTCAAGCAACTGCTCATGGACATTGTGGTGAGGCTGGTACTAGTACAACTCCCATTGGTAAAGTAATCCTTAAGTTAACAAGTTACAAACTTTATTGTTCTTAATGATTAGAAATCTACATTTTCATTGGATTTACTAGTTGTTTTATTCAAACTCACATATATATCTTGACTCCTCACTTCAAACTATACATTTAGGTTATGATGTACTCCAGATGCCTCCTCCTATGAGGATGTCATTTCTGACTACAATGTTGGCAACAAGGAGCATACAAAAATCCACATTTGCACGGTCTATACCTGGTAGGTCCTTGTTTTGCTATATTAGATTATGTATTAGTTATGATTTGATTTGTACATTAATCTTGGATGCATTTCATAGTGGAATAATTTTGTGCAGTACAAGATACACATCCTCAGGATATAGAGACCAGTAATGGTGATAATTCAACATCATTTCCTGGATCTACCTATGTTGCTAGTATGGGAAAATTGCAGACGTCATTGTTGTTGACCAATGACAATATGATTCGCTTAAAATTACCTAAGCTTCTAGGTACTTTAAAATTATTATTATTTATATTCTAATTTTAATTTACTTATTCATTACTCATTTTGGATTGATGATCCCATGATGTGTTTGCAGGGAACGATGTTTTTTTATGAAAAGCTTAATGAAATCACATTGTCGCTATTTGGGCCCACCATACGTACAAGGTGGAACATCATATGTTAACTAACCCCATTCCACTGCTTTGATTTCATATCATTGCTAGAATATTTTTCCTTCCATCTATTTATTGTACTATATTCAAGGTACGCAGCTTCAGTTAATTTTTCTAGCTAACAACTTGGTTTTTTCTTAAAAGGTGGAATTTACAAGATAAAAAATTAAAAGATCAGCTCATTAAATCTTTAGAGGAGCTCTTTGGAAGTAACATTTTTTACAGCACCAAATTTCTTTAGAGAGCTTGCAAACATATAAATATTGTGAGGGACGCATAAAGAAGGAATCTAGTGAACAACCCAAAGTACAAGCATCCTCCCATGATTCCAGAGAAGCAGTGGAAGGAATTCATTTTGGATGCAAAGGAGAAAGCGCAAAGCCAAAAAGGAATTACACCAATAAAAGACAATAGAAAGTATGTGATATTATTAAGTAGAACATAATTATGCACTAATTAGTGATCTTTATATTTATATAATCTAACATATTTCAAACTTTTCATAGACTGCAGGATACATCAAAGGCTACAAAGGCCAAAATAGAAAAGTTTGGCCAACACAAACTTGGATCTGGTGGTTATCTGAAACTTCAAGCAAGAATTGTAAGTAGCAGTAAATGAAATTTTGAATCAAATTTTTATAAATTGCAAACAATTTTGTTTAATCAAACAATACCTACAGAATTGATGATATTAAGCCAAAAATGCAGGGCTCGGATTTTAATGTAGCGCCCACAGAAGAAGATAGAAAGATTGGCTTAAAGGAAGGCTATAACATCGTGGCTACATGCCTTTGCCAAAGCCAACATTATACTACATTGGTTCACACACAGGTAAGTAGGCCAAATGAAAATTATTGCAAATTGAATACTTGAGCAATAATCTATTTGATATTTATTTAACCCCTTTAGCACATAACATTGAAATGTAGCCTTCTAATCCTAGCACAAAACCTCCACATGACGAAGACCTTGATGTGCATCGAAGTGATGGAGGTATTCATTTTCTATTGAACATTAATTGTGTAATTTTTAATACAAGTTAACATTTTAAATTGAAATTGGTGTAACCTTTCTTGTGTACATTTTAGAGCATGCAAAATGTCATGGTGAACGAGTGGAGGATGATCCGAGTGTTCACCATATTCGAGATGATGTGGCATTGTCAGGTAAAGAAAATCTCTGTTATGTTATTTTAATTTTTTTGATCGGTTGTTATATTCTTTTAATTAATGAAATACTTGTAACACTAATATAAAATGTTGTGCATCTAACCCATTTAGTTGTTATTGCAACAGACCCCACTTTTGCGCACCAGCATCCTCCTACACATAAGAGGAGGCATTTATTGAGTTCACAAGAAGAAGAGGAGGGGAATGACAAAGATCTTGATGCTCCACTTAGCCATTACATGCAAAAACTAAGGAAAAAACAAAAAAAGAAATGATTGCAATAAACCTTTTTTGATAATATATTTATGTTGTCTTAATGAATGTAATTTTGTGCTACTTAATGTTGATGAATTATTGATGAATGTCCAATTGTTAATTAATTTTAGGTGTTATTGAATGTTATGTGATTATAATTATTGAATGTTATATTTCATAAATGGGTGAATGAATGAATGAATTTTAGATGTTAATGGGGAATTTAGAGTGATGTTAGGGAGAGGCTGGGGCCAAATGAGCTTCCACCTTCATGTGGTTGGCCTTGTTAAGTAGAGAATAGTAAACTATTCTCAAAACCAAGTGAAGCTCGAGCTAAACTGATGCAGAGCCCTAGTTTACTATCCTCTTAAGGAACCCAACTCAACTTAAGGATTCTACAAGTGTCTTGGAACTCACTCAAGGAGTTAGTCTCAACTCAAGGGTTAAATAGAGTGATATGACTTTAGACAACTAACACCTCAAAATGTTTGAACAAACTAACTTCCTCTGATCACTTATTCCAACTTCTCTTGACATCAAACATCCACTCAAGTATCTCAATCTAGGCTTCACCCAATGCACCTAGGGCCTCCAATATGTCAAATATTTTAACAAGCCTTCTCACCTTGTTCCAATACCATAGAATACTTTAACATGGTCAATACACCATGTTCCACCAGTCCTCCAAGTATGGGCAATAGTTTTGCAACACAATACACTCCATGTAGAGGTCTTCTTTGGCCTGGACTTCATACAGATGTTTGGCCAACATTGATTTTTTAGAACCATGATCCAAGTTCCTATTTTTTTATTTAAAACTGGTTTACTTTCATACCTAGATGCAATGAGTGATAAGTATCTCATTCAGTCTTATAAGAGATGGGTTCTTGTGAACCACTAATGATGAAATATGAGTCAATAAATTTAACTCAAAAACTACATAATTGAATCCTGACAACAACATCATAAGTGGATTGACTGTAAAAAAATATCTCCTATATAATCATTTCAAAGCTTTAGAAATAACTATAAAGATTTTTTTTGGATTGTAAATATTTGTCACGCGATTTTTTTGGTTGGTAAATGTTTGTCACAAGCTTCTCTTTATCTTAACTTTGATTCTCAAATCATCCTCAACACTAGCTACTGAGAATCTAAATTTTCTTCCAATCATGGGGCTCATCTCATCTTCTTGGATTTTTTAATCTGAATTATAGGTTTCCTAAGTTATTTAGCCTTCTTGTGTTTTTTCCTTTGCAACTAAGTTTCATCTAGGTATTGTAGATAGATAGGTTTTATTTTATAGATATATTATGAATGCATAAAACCCTCTCTCTCTTCATCTCAGTCAGGTATTTGTTCCCCATCATTACATAATTGGGGTCCTAATTCATTGGTTAGTCATTGAGGCAAGATAAAAACTCACTTGCCCAAGAAACCTATGGTAGGGGACAACATAGTGTCTGTCCTCAAGGAACACAATATAGCCAAATTGATTTCTTTAAGTCTAATATTGTATTTTACTCATATTCACATATTTTGGGAATTTCACTATATCCTGATTTCTTTTTCGGTATCATAGTTGTTATTTGTGTTTAAGCAATGCTAATTTGTTTATGTTTCTTTTGCCTCTAAATGGCTATTTTTATTCATGGATGTTTGACCTTGTCTATGCCTTTGTTTCTCTTTATTCTATTCCTTAATCACTTTATTCTAGTTTATTAAATTGTGTTAAACAATAAATGATTTGAGATTGAATTCTAAAGAATGTAAATTGAAAACAATTGTTGACTTAATCTCCTGAATATTATTTGATTTATATTTATAGAATGACACCTACCTGGGAAATGGACCAGGAAAGTTTCATGTAGGTGACTACAATTTCAGACACCTTTTCGATGGGTACATATTCATCCTATTAAATTTCCTATATTTTAAGTTCTCGCAATGGAGATTCGAGCTACTTTTTTTATTTATATCAAGGGAATATCTATATTTTGATGGGTGTATGGTTTTCCATTTCAGATATTCTACTCTAGTTTGCCTTCACTTTGAGAAGGGGAGATTAATATCAGGGCATGCATAGTTAGAATATGGGGCTTACAAGACTGCTAAAAAGAACAACAAAATCTGTTATAATAAATTTTATGAAGTTCCAAGGTCAGAAAACATCTTTGAATATGTTGGGGACCTTGCAAGACTCTTCTCTAGTTCTTCAATAACAGACAATGCCAACACAAGATTCATATGGTCAATTACCTATTCTTGATTTGATTCAGTTTGATGTTATGGAAAAAATGAGCACCCATAAATCCATTTGCATTCAATACTCATTCAACCATGTGGGTTTCACAGGTTAGGTGATGGGAGAGTTGTTTGCTTGACTGAAACAATGAAATGATCTATTCAAATCAATCCTACCACTTTGGAGACCATGGGAAAGTTTGAATACATAGACAATCTGGGAGTAATTTAACCACCCCACTTATCAAATTTATTTGATCTACAACTATCATGATATTTTTCTCTTTTTCATACACAACTTTGATTCACAGAAATGTTTGAATTATGAGCTTGAGTATGACAATTTTTTTTGTGTTTTTTTATCAGGGGTTGATCCATTCAGCACATCGTATAGTGTTTGATACATAATTCATTACATTACTCCCAGATCTAATCTTCTTTTTGATGTTCATTTTGTGAATGCAAGTAGAAGAATGACAAATTTTATGAGTTGCACAGATACATTATAGGCATGTATGAGTTTAATGATTATCATGGTTTCAATTATCCCAAATGGACTTGCAACATCTATAACAGTGAGTGATTTAGCAGAATGAGGAGTACATAACTCTCTCTTTTTGGAGTTTTTCCCTTTTAGGTTGTCTTCAGGGTAAATTCCTCATTGCCATATTATGTGTTTGTTTCTATGTAAGTTATATCTCTGGTTTCATATTTCCTTTATGTTTGCATCATGTTTGACTAAGACTATAGTTGGCATCCATTTTATGGTAGTAAAGAGTGATTTGAAGGTTAGTAGAGTTGACATTGTGATATCTGTAGTTGATTACTTGGAGACTAACTCGAGTGTTTTATGGATCACTTAGAGAAGAGAAAACCTGTTCCTTGGTAAAACTAGTGTGGTTTCCTTATTCTAAATTTGAATTCTCTTTTGATTTTGTTATTAATTAGGATGGCAGCTGCAAACTGGTCAATCAACCCCCAGAATGTCACGGGGAGTCTTGTTAGAAATTATTTTTTCTTGTTCTCACTTTAGTCAGACCTTAAAGGGGGCCCATTTTTTCATAGTTACATATTTTTTTATGACACCTAGTACTTTTAATTTTTTCCAATGACTGCAGACTGATCTTTCATATCATCCAATCATGAGTAGCTGTGTGATGCCTTTAAAACAAAATATGTAGGAAACACCAGTGGTTTTAATTCATGGATTTGAAAGGTATTGTAGGTCTATATAATTCAATCCCAACTCCTAATACACTAATATCTTCAATATTATCAACCAAGACCCACTAACAATACCTCATTGTCTAATTAATACAGTCACACATCTCTTCAAAATAGTTAAGATTTTGCCCACGCCTTGGTCCCAAAACCTTCTCCACAACTCTTGGAATCTCTTAGTCTCACTAACATCCTTCTTTCACCCCTTATGAAATTCATCTCACATGCTTGTATGGGAATAACCCTCACCTTACTCATATTTCTGTCTATTATCACAAAGACAGTTACAGTCTCATCCTACTATACCAAAACTCGTGCAAAATGTTGCATGGCATCCTGGGATTCCAGGAGGTTGTTGTTGTTAGAATAGTCCCAAAGGATAACTGAGAGGGGGGGGGGTGAATCAGTTATCAGTTACTTAATTCCTTTTTACTTCTTTAACTTTAGTATACAAAAAATTAAATGCATAATCAGATAACACAGTACTCAACACACAATTTGATTATGGGGAAACCAAATGGTAAAAACCCCAGTGGGAATTAGCACCCACAATAAACTATACTTGTTTGTAGTAATCCCTGTTAGA
>MU224522.1:2772676-2812045 GCA_018584345.1 Thuja plicata | reverse complement strand
ACTTGTCCATTATATCTTCTTCTAATATTTCACCACCATTGTTCCTGATTCCAGATACTGCTTCATTTATCCTTTGATTGTAAGCTCTAATGTTCTCTTCAGGTAACATCTCAAGACTGTTGTATTTATTCTTCCATGTCTTCCTGTGTTCATTCTTTGCTTGAACATCTCCTTCAAACATGTCTTCTAAATACTTCCATATGGTATATGCTCTATCAATCTTCTTGATTTCAGAAAATTCACTGTCAAATAAGGCGCTGATTAGGGCTTCTTTGGCAATTGCATTATGTGTAAATATGTCCTTTCATCTATTGGTAGCATCATCCTTTGCAAGGTCTTTCAGAGATGGAATTACAATCTCTTGTATGGAAATTTCAAAGATCTCAAAGCCAATACACTATAGATGTGTTATCATTTTTACTTTTTCCAATCCAAATAATTCTCTCCATCAAACTTAGGGCTTTCTTTTATGAAGTAAGACATCTGATCTACCTTAAGCTATTAGGCTTCTTCTCCAAGGCACTTGGCTCTAATACCAATTGTTAGAATAGTCCCAAAGGATAACTGAGAGGGGGGGGGGTGAATCAGTTATCAGTTACTTAAGTCCTTTTTACTTC
Organism: Thuja plicata; assembly: GCA_018584345.1. Lineage (NCBI taxonomy): Eukaryota > Viridiplantae > Streptophyta > Pinopsida > Cupressales > Cupressaceae > Thuja > Thuja plicata. The sequence continues at coordinate 2,811,428 of MU224522.1, read as the reverse complement.
TTTAACTTTAGTATACAACAAAGTAAATACATAATCAGATAACACAATACTCAACACATAATTTGATTACGGGGAAACCAAATGGTAAAAAACCCTGTGGGAATTAGCACCCACAATAAACTATACTTGTTTGTAGTAATCCCTATTAGAAGATATTTCAACCCTGTTAGGAGTTGTACAATACAATGCAATAAGTATAGTGACCTGGTTAAGGGTCGAACCCTGTTAGGAGTCTTTTATAAATAACCCTTTTAGGGGTGGTGGACTTGTTTTCCAAAAGCTCACTGCTTGATAGTGAAGGCTACAACCTTCTGTATAACAGATATGCACTATATCTGATGATGAACTATAGAGTAGACCTACTGTCTTGATCAGTTTCAGTTTATTACAATCATTCACTTCTTTTTCACATAGACACTTGATGAATGAACCAACTCTGATAATATGCTCTATACATCTTTCTTCACATTTCGTATCATTCACACTTAGCGTATCACAATTGAAATACTATAAGTATCTTCACCAGATTAGAAGGTCATGTCAGCTCTTAGAAACACTTCATCAATATCTTAGTCGGCTTAACTAAGCACGCAAACAATATTAAGTCTGCGCAAGTCAATGTTGTACGTGACACGACGCTTCACTGAGTCGGCCTCACCAAATTAACCATAACTTTGCAATTATCTTGAAACATGTTTGGTGCCTTTGGATTTATATCCTCAACTCATAATTAATCATGCATATACACACGCATATCCTGAAGATAGGTGCAACTCATAAAACATGTTATATATGTCGGCCCTAAACCGTTATACTTCTAGAACTGTAACTGCTAATAACAGAATTGCAGAACTTTACTGAAACATCATATCTAGGTCTGCGTGTATGAACATAACATAATAAACATGTCAACAACATGTATCTATCCACGCAAGTCTTCATGTCATCATTCAGATAAGTTCATATAGAATTACTATTGTGTATTATATGTTGTCATCAATGACAAACATACAAACAATCAACTCTCATAATCAAATCTCCAACAGTTGTATATGTCCTTCCCCATCCTCCTGTCCAATATGGAGCTAGACAATACATGGAACAACAAAGAAAATGCATTTTTCTATTATCAGATACCGTAGATGAGGGTTTAAACCAGTTCTGGTTCAAAACACGATTTCCTTTCCTATGGTCAACCAAATGCAACAATATAAAAACTAAAATAATCTTAGTTCAATGTAGTAACATGCCCAATCAAAGAGATCTTAAAACAATAGCATTAAGACCCAAGAAAAAATGATTAAAGATGACTATAACAGGGAACGGAACATGGAATTCACAGGAAACACAAGTACCGGGTCTTGTTTTTATATAATATGACAAAAACAATAAAAATAAAGTACAAGAAAATCGGACAACACTTCAATGAAATATCAAATTAAATCTACATCTTGATATTGTTGAGATGATTGAAAATAAAACTATGTACTGGTAATTTAAAAAAAATAGTGAAATATATAAAATAACAGGATCTAAATTACCTTTAACATAAAGTGAACAAGTAAGTTAAACAATTTTAATGAGACAAGCCAAGAAAGATATAAAAGTCTATAAGAAAACTTAAGATCGCTAAAAATCTTCCCTTTTTGAAAATCATATACTCCAACTCACTCAAAATATTGTGAGTAGAATTGACATCTTGAAGTTGGTTGGTTCTAATAACAAGTTAGGTAGGGAAGAAATCTACAAAATCACGTTACAATAAACTCTGAAACTATCATTGATTGTAATATATTTATAACAGTAACATGTCTGAATATTTCAATAAAAACATCGTACAAGATGTAAAAATCAATTAGTGCATGTTTAGAGAAGAAGAGAGTTGAGAGATCAATCTGGATTGTGCACCAAATTATAATTGACAGACCCCCAAATTAAAATGTCTCGGTTTAACCATTTCTTGTTTTTTGCACATCGAGAAAAATAATTTTCAGAATCCCAATAATAATTGCTGACATCAACTGATCCATTTAACTTGGTAGACTGCAACAATTGACATAAGAAAAATTTATATGTACTCTATATCATTAGAAAAATTCTTATCAGAACTTTGTTACATGCGCTACGTTCTACTAAGTAAAAACCACATCTAATATGTATTTAAAACATACTGAGCAATTCTTCATGAAATGTGTTCCAAAAGCCTCAGTTTATTCCATTAACATTGTACCATATCTTGTCCAAAGAAGAGCTCATTAAAAACCACAAAATACAAGGAGAGAGACATGTTTTCATAGGATTAAGATCGCCCCATTGAATCTTCTCAGTATCCAACTCCCACAATACAAGACCAAAGTTGTAAACATCAGACCTATTCATACACTGACTTCACACATTATTGCTGATCTTTGCATATACAAAAACTTGAAACGGATGCAATCAATCAGACAACGCAATGATTACAAGATACAAAATTTTTAAAGACTTATGCTCATCACACATCATAAATGCTACAATAACATGATTTGGTTTTGTAGAATAATAATGGATGACATCGCAGAAGTTGAAGAGAAAGGGGGAGTTATTTCTAGAGATGGCACCAAACTATCATTTGTATGCAACCAAGCTGCAAATACTACACTACGCTCTGATTTTGAGTAGTTTTTTTGTGAAGTCTATGATTTTTCTGAAAGTTGTGAGAATGAGGAATATTTTGGGGACACTGAAAGTTCTGAGAAGGAGGAATATTTTGGAGACTGTGAAAGTTTTGACATCTTCTATTCTATTCTATTTGAGATCTTCTCATGCCATATGTAGCATTCGGGGTATATAACTCTAGAAGGGGAAACTTTTAGTGACCCCATCAATGCTCTACACCTGAAGAAGTTCTACACTTAAGGCATTCTTGTTGGCCAACAACATGTACATACATATATGATCCTAAAAAAATATCAAAAACAACAAAAGCAGAAAAGTAAAAAACATTTCAAAAAAATCCTGAAAAAATGGTCATCCTGGTGAAAACCTGGCAATAGACACCTTGATGCATCAATAAAAAAAAAAAGAAGAAAAGAAGAAAAGAAAAGAAAAAATGAAAAAAAGAACAAAAAAATTGAAAAATCAAGAAAGTGCCCTAGTGAAAACATGGAAATAAACGCCTTGGTAGAAAAAAAAAAGAAATCCTGCCAAGTGGTAAAATCCTAGCAAGTAGGCATCACTTGTAATCAACGCTCCATCTATCAATGCGTCGCTTGACTATCTTGACCTTGCACGAATAGTGAAGCTGACCTCTTATGTTTGGAACCAATCATCCTCTTGAGTCCTAGGGTTGCATCCTGGTTCCTCCATCTACATACCTAGTCAGTTGTCCTGCCCCTCATTTGCTATCATGGTCTTCTAGCCATCTAGATAGTTTTCCACTAACACACTAGTATTTCTCAACACCTTAATCAAACAATGTTTCTCAACACTCTCTTTCAGACAAACCTATGTTTTTCAACACACATCAGACAAAACTTACAAACTTTGCACAAATACCATACAAACCAACATAGAGGTGTTTCTCAACATACACATCAACAACTTACACAGATTAAATTCTTGATGATCTTTTTCTTGGATGTTGTCTTTTATCAATGAATTTCATACTATTTTCTTTGATTTCTGCTTGTTGGTGTGGTCCCAATGATCCTTGCATCAAGTAACTAAGCTATATGTGGTAAGAGCTTCCATATTCATGTGGATAAGCCTCACATCCCTTTATCCTACTTACTTGTGCACTAAGGTGAGGTTGGAGCTATCTCCTTGTCTGTTATTTATGCATGTTTATGTAAAGATACACTCGTGGTTATCTTGGTTCTAAATGCCTTGGTACTGGTGTCTCTTTAAAAAATCAACTAGAGACAATATTCAGGTCATCCTGGTTCCTATAGCTAGATGCTTATGTTGTCTCCCATATTTCATCTGAAGAAACGATATTCACATTCTTATGGTAGCAGTGGCACCAGTAAGGGTTGTATCAGCTCCAATGTCCCAAAATCCCCATGATGAAAACAAGGACTACCAGAATCAATGACTTGATTACTAGGTGTCATAGGGTGCACTTAATTCCTAGGTTTGCATTCTAGCATTATAACAAAAAAAACACAAATAACAACAAGGGAGCTATTCCTCTTTTCACCCTTGGCTAATTGGATGGCTCTGAATCCATTTTCGGGACGAAAATTGAAATCCGACAATATTTTATTACTCAAAAATGTGTTTTATCCTATTTTTTGCAAATGCAGTTGATCACTGACGCTCTCTCACAAGATTTCAATTTGAGATTCCTCTTGATCAATTTCCTCACACATTTCCCTCTCCAATCCAAAAAAGTCAACTTAAGTCAATTCTAGTCAAACTTGGTCAACCAGACCTTCAACAGGCTTGCATCTCAAAATTATCAATATTTTTTTATCTATCGAGCTTGTGCCTCCCCTCCTTTCGATTTCGTTCCCGAGGGGGAAGTACCATTATATCAACAATTTGATTCTCATCATCAAGTTCAATCTCTAGGGGCATATCAGGTTCAACGCACCATATCAATTTGATAACTCCTCTCAGTCTGGTAATTAGCTTCATCAGGATGCATATCGAGTCATTATCTCAATCAATCAATCAAATGGAATTCAGTCTCATCACACCACATCAGGTTGATTTTTCATTCAAACTCAATCCAAAATCGGGAAATCTTCTTGGAAGACAAACATTTAGTTTCATCGCTTCACGTCAAGTTGATTGCTCAGACTCTTTTATCAGTCTTCTCTCAATCAAGCCCAGAGTTTATATCCTCAGATCTCTTCTACCAGTCTTCGCTCAATAAAGCTTAGAGCTGATAACTACAAATATTTATCGATCTTCTCCCAATTAAGCTCAGAATCGGTACTATCAGTCTTTGCTCAATCATGTCCAGAGTTGATATATTCAAAATTTCAATCGATCTTCATTCAATCAAGTTCGGAATCAGTTCTGATCCATGAGATAGTTTCATCGCGTGACATCAAGTTATTTCCTAATCCAATCAAGTTTGAAATCAATTATGATCCATGAGATAGTTTCATCATGTGACATCAAGTTATTACCTAATCCAATCAAGATTCACATGTTCTTTGACTCAATGTGTTCCCAGATCAATCACACATTAGTCAAAGAGGGGAAAATATAATCAAAATATTGGTCTAGCAAACCTATAGCCCCTATTTATGATTATTTGGTCTTAATAAATCCCATATCTAAGACATTATCGGTAGATGCTGATTATGAGGGCACTTAATCAAATTTTTTTTTATAATCCCAATCCTATCTTATTGAATCAAATAATCAATCATCCACACCTAAATCTTAAAATGTGTAAAAAAATTGGGATAAATCAAAAAGTCCTAAATTCTTTCTAAAATAAAAAAGTGAACCCATTCACACATGGGTGTGCACTCAAAAATCAAAATAAAACAAATAAAAGGGAAAATACCAATTTTGTCTTATTCTCCACAAAGGTTGACCAATCAAATGCATTACACTTAGCTCACATGGATTGAGGGAAGTTGCATCTCCACCATTGATCATTCCCTTTTGCCTCTTAATCTCAACCACTCATTTCTCAGAATCTCTTATAAAAGGGATATCTCCCTTGCTCATTCATAACAAGAAGATTTGGAGTAGAGTTATAATGTTGTTTTCATTCTAGGGTTTATTTGTGCACTCATAGTTCTTATTTGAATAGTATTTTACTTGCATTCTTGCATTGTTAAGATTCATTCTCTTAGTTTAATGGCCTTCTAGTTTCCTTTCATAGCTTAATGTAGATTCATTGTTCTTCTCATTTGATAGCTTATTCTTGCATCTTAGTTTCATTTCTTATAGTTTTTATGCATTTAGTTTGCTAGTTCATGTATTTTCATTTTCAAAGCTTTCAAGAGCAAAGTATGCAAGTTTATGCATCTTGCTCCATATTGCATTGAATCTTTCATTTTAGAGTAGTCAAGTCACTAATTTTCTATGCCCAATCTGATGGGAAACTCATGAGAATCACACCCGCTTCAAATAGGAAGAAATAAGTCAGTTTCAAGGGTTTTATTCTATGTTTGATCTCCATTTTGATACTAACCCCTTTGATGTAATGGTTTATTGAAGAGTTTGGTTGCATATTATAATCACACATTTTACCACACACATAGTTGATTGTTGATTAGGGGAGGGTTTTGACTTGAAAATGATGCCAATATGGAATTCAATTGATTTTGACTAGGCGATGGGTTTTAGTTTGTTTGGTTTTGGTTTGGTGGCAACAAATTTGAGTTTAGATATGGTACATTAAAGTTTGAAGGTGACACATTCAAATTTAATGGTGGCACAAGGAAGTTTGAAGGTGGCACATTTGAATTTGAAGTTTTTATATTTTTATCAATGAGTGAGATATTGGAATTGGAAGATGTATTTCTCTTGGGTGTAGATGAAAAATTGAAGAAGGGATTATTACATTGGAGGTCAAATGTTGAGGATGATGTAATTTTTTGGGTTTGATTTGACACATTTGATGTAGTTGTAAAGTTGGTAAGGTCTATGCTTTCCTTGATGTTTAAATGATCAAAATCTTAGGGTAGTTTGTCTCCTTGTTGTGATAAAAATAAAAATATTGATTTCCTCCATTTCATCTTGTATCTAAGATGAGTTATATCTTGGGATCTTGTAAGTAAACCTTCCTCAATTTCCTCTTGGTTCAAACTAGAATGGACTACTTCTATACAAAAATTAGGAGGTGGTGGTGGTGGTGGATATTCTAGTATTTTTTTTAGGATTACATTTCTCATAGTACCTACTCATGGGGTTGAACATTGAATCTAATTGAAAAGGTTATTTTTTCTAACTTAATTTGATACTTAGTCATGGGAGGCATGAAAGAGAATTTAAAAACTTGGAAATAATGTGCAATTTCTAAAACCTATACCTATGTTTTTGGGGGTTTTTTGCATGTTATAAATTTTTTTGGTATTATTTTATGGTTTTGCAATTTTTTTTGGGATTTTTGATAAAATTGGAATGCAATAGTGAAAATGAAATTAAATCCAAGACTTGGTAAATGTTGAGTTTAAGACCTTGGGTAATGAAAAATGGAGAAATATTGATTGGTCAAACTTGAGATAGACTAATGAGTACAATCCTAACAAAAGATAGATTAAATAAAATGACCTTAGACGAAGGCCAAATTAGTGACGAATAAGATGTAAGGCTCAGTGAAAGATGTCAAAGTCTGGATTCAAGTGGTGCTAGATTGATCTAAGTAACTAATTTTGATTATCCTAAACATGTAAGCAAATGCAAGGAACTAAAAAGGAAATTCTACGAATCTCAGTCTCAACCTCAAGTATGTATTCTAGCAATTGTAAGGTACTAATTTAATTTTTTCAAGGTTTGTCTCAAGCAATTTGGACTTGTTCTTTAGAATGTTTGGCAAGTTTTGATAATGTTTTGAAGCAACATAAAACAAAAATAACACAAAAGACATATTAGTTTGGGCGTTGACTTAGAATTTTTGAATAATCAAAATCAAATTGGGGTCCTTGAGGAGCCCCAAAAAGAGATTTTTTTTCTATTTCAGCACAATTGTAAAGACACTTCAAGTACTCTTCAACCTAAAAGTCATGGCTTATTGTAGTGAAATCAGGCCCACACTTGGTACTTCATCAACTCAAATGTGCAATACCTTAAGGATTTCTTGACATTCTTATCTTTACAAGAGAAAGATATGTAAGGGATACCAAGACTAGAGGCATAACCCAATCGACCTCTTTCTAGAAGCCGCAATTAGCTTATAAAAGTCTTGAAACTCAATGAAGTACAAATGGTGAGTACCTTCAAGGAGTGATGCACATCCCTTGCACTGAAATCACCAAAAAAACATAAACAAAAAGGGGGGCTACTAAAACAAGGCGCCTATGCACAATTTGGGTACACCTATGTATGTACATTCAGGGTCAAACATAGAAGTATCTAGTCAACCACTTTAGGGTGTATGCATCCCCTACACAATTGAAATAATTGGTACGTAGTCACAAGTTTGAGCTCCAACTTTCCCTTTTATAGTGGCCTAAAGGAAATACTATTTTGGGTCGTTCCCCTTGGAGTGATCACATCTCCAAAGGTATACCCTCTAAAAAAAAATGAAGATATTGTGACTTCTCATGTACCTAATATCCATGAAGGTGAGGAGAGAGGACACTTTTACAAAACTTGGGGCAACACATAACATTGAGCGTGCAAGAACACAAGAGACGATAAACAATGTTCTTTTTAAAGCACAAAACTCAAATGTTATCTACTATATAAAATCCAAACAATGAAAAAGAGACAAACACTACAAAACCATGAATTAGTAGTTTTAACTTGCAACCCCTTTTCCACACTTGGTCCTAAAAAAAAAATTTTAAGAGGTTTGGGGGGTCTTCAATAAGTGAGAAGAAAAATACACAACTTGATTAGTATAAATTTGATGTCAACATTCAAGTTAGTGTAGGAAAAAAGCTCAAATCCAACAAATTATCCTCCAAAATGTAAACCAAACAAAAAGTTTCTAGTATATTCGAGAGAAGCACCTTTTTGTTAAATAGAAGCACATGTTTGCTACATATAAGCACCCTTATATTAGTCAAAATTTCCCTTATACACCACAAAAGTGTCCTTCCTCAATAGATGTTCCCTTCTACATAAGAACAAGGTATATTTTTGTTGCACAAGCACCTTTGTAAAAAATAGAAGCGTCCGTCCACTGGGAAACCTGCAAGCTCAACAAAAAATATGAAAATGAGATAAAATCTAGGACATGGGATCCCACAGGGTGTGCCAAAATGTAAGCCTAAAATCCTAAACACTATGACTTCCTACAATCGACCACTAAATCCTCCAATCAATTAAAAAAGTCTAGACTTATCAATGAAGAACAAGTAAATCAACAAACATGATGAACATGAGAAAATAAAGCATTCAAATAATCCCCTTGTTGTATCTCTCCATTTCTCATGAATCTCCTTCAAAATTGAAAGTTCTATTGACCTAAAAAATCTTCAAGCACTATGTCAAACTGATAAAATGAAAGCTCATGAAGTATGGGTAAAGAAACTATGGAATGAAATGTTGACTTTATACATTTTGAGGGAGTGAGATGGATAGAGGAGTTCGAATTCAACTTGGAAGGGATGAGAAACCAAGATCACATAAGGAAAAAGTGGTCAAAGATAGGGTAACAATGATAGAGTGGAAGAAAGAAATTCAATGAAAGGTGTCCAACCTTGTAAGAAAGTGGGAATGTGACTGGGAAAAGGAGGAATACATAATAACTATTATTTATTTTCATGAGCAAGTTATGAGTAAATAAATATTTACTCATTCTTTTGATAAAATTAGGGATATTGAAGAATATTAAATGATAACATTATTTAATTTTTGTAGAAAGCCATGAATAAATAAAAATTTCTTCATTTTACATGAACAGTGGAATAAATCAAAATGATTTACCTGACTATAGTAGAAAGTCAGATAATTGAATAATTAACATAATTTAATTATAAAGAGATAGAAGATGTTAGGTAATTAACCAAAATTGATTATATTGAAAAATAACCAATGAATCAAATAATTAAATTATTTAATTAATGTTAGTAAGGGGTAAGACAAATATTAGGGTCAATTAGGTTCAATTAGGAAGCAATTGGGACTAATTAGGGAGGATTAGAGACAATTAAGAAAGATTAGGAATGATTAGGGATGGATTAGGGAATATTGGTAAAAGTAATTAAATAAATAAAAATTATTTAATTAATGAAGGAAATTGATGACATAAGAAAAGTCAAATTTTGATGTCTAAAAAAATAATGTTGAAAAATGCATTGCCTCAAAGAGGGGAAAAATGTAAACATTAAAAAATTGTCCATCGGTGACTTGCGACATTTTACTAATTATCCCTTTAAATTAATTAAATAATTTTATTATTCAATTAAGCTAACATCATTCTTCTAAATCACATTCAAAATTCAATTTTCCATGTTCTCTTATAACTAAATAATTTTTTAATTAATTGTTTTCTTCTAGCCTCCTATAATTGAATAGTTATTTTCATTATTTAATTAGCTACATCTTCTATAATTAAATAAACTATTTAATTATTTAATAATTCACTTTTCTAATCATATATTTCTTCTAGACATAAATAATGTCTTTATTTTATTTTATTTTATCTTCCCATACACATGATTAAATAGTTTTTAGTTATTAGCTAATTATATCTCAACTTTCTTTTATTTACTATCTCTAACTTTGAATTCTCTGATTAATCAATTCAATTCAACTACATCATGCAAATTTTTTTTATCGGTAATAGGTTATATTTTATTCATATAAAGATGATTACATTTCGTATCCATAGAGTCATTTCCAGACTCATTTTTTGAACAACTATTTCTACCCTATTACATTTATCATTATAACTTCCCATACTAAAACTCTATTTTCAATACTATGCTATTATAATCTTAGCATTAACATTAATGGACAATTACATTGCTTCAAAATTCCCAGAAGGCAAACTGTAAACTTTCCAAAATTCAAAAAGCTCGATAACTTCAAATGTTGGTCATAGCTGTATCTTTAAATGACTTTGGCAAAAACCTCCAGACCTTCATTCATCGCTTTGGCTTCTCCACCTTCCAGGCTTTGTCATTCAAAAAGGATCCATTGCAGGTGCTGCATTTCTCCTTACCTTTTCAAAATTTTAGATTTTGCATAAAAAATGCACAAAATTTGGAACTTTCTTCCTCATTAATTTTTCACAGCCCTTCCTTTCCTAAGCCTTACAGTCCTCCTTCTCCTTGGAAACACTAGGCGCATTACCACCCTTAATTTTTCTGCCTGAGCTTCTCGGATGGATTTCCCTAATTTTATCCAAGTCGTCTTCATTTCCCTGGTGTATGCTTCTTTCTACACCCTTTTTGGCCAATTCACAAATAGGATTATGCCTACTTCACTGCCTTCCTCGTCATCCTGAAACATTTCACTATAATCAAATTCCCACCCTGGGTGAGATCATTTCAGAAGGGATTCCATCTTGTTTGTCAAAGCAGCCTTGAAAAGGGAATTCATAACCCATTTCACATTATCTTCATGCTCCCCCATTTTTAATCCCCACGTCATTACCATAGCTGCAATATTGACCTGCAACTTCCACCTTCGCTGGATTAAATTCCATATTATCATAGTCTATTCTTCTCATTCCTTCTCATCCATTGATCTTGAGATATATTACATCTGATCTCCATCATTGATGGATATTAGTTAATCTATAAAATCATCTTCAATCATCAATCATTTGAAACCACAATCTTTGAGATTTTATGTGATCGCAATGAGAAAATAGTGCAACACATGATTTTGAGACCAACATATCTACAAGTCAAGAAAGCTATAAAGCGTAAGCGTAATGGAGGTAAACACAGTGAATGGTTGAAGGTATTATGCATATTATTAATGTTTATTGTATTCATCTTACATACTTCATTATCAATATTAGGATTCCGTGTATTTTCTTTGGGTTTTTGGCTAACCTTCTTAATATTTATAGTAATTTAATCTCAATCTTACAAATTTTGATATCAAGTTTTCCTTTGATCACTATTTTAGATCCAATATTACATTAATAATAGTTGGGCTAACCCTACCCTTACTATTCTATTCCATATCTTCTATAGTGGGTTGTTCTGGTGGGCATGTTACATATAGAATCTGCCTTTAGAACCATTGTCCCCCTACTATAGCACTAGGTCGAGTATCTTATGATTAATAACATTATATACATTAATTAGGATACATACCCTATAGGAGCTATCATTGACCTTAATTGATCAACTTATGAAATTAGAAGATCAACTTAATTAGTCTAGAAAATGTCTAAATTCCATTTAATCTCAAGTTAAGTCCAAACTTAGGAATAAAATACACTAAAATTATGAAAATGTCTATGATCTCAAACATGGTGTAACAGAAAGAAAATAGTTTAATCCTAGGTTGGTAATGATATCCAATAAGGCGAAAAAAGAATATGGTAAGGACTCAATTATTCAAGGTGTAAATTAATATGCAAAAATAAATAAAGAATATAGCAAGAACTCAATCATTCAAGGTGTAAATGCATGTGAGAGAATAAATAAGATGAAAATATAGATATTGGCTCCAAGGATCTATTGGAAAGGGAAATCAAGAAACTAAAATATCATGATAAGAAAATTAGTTGAGATACCCAATATGAAATACAATTTTTAAATTTTTAAATCCATTCAAACACAAAAGTGAACCAGTTTAAAATTTAACTCTATTCAAATTATGAAATAGACATAATCAAATCTAGGTAGTCAACAAAAAACTAGACAAAACCAAGTCACTAAATTATGAGAAGAATAGGATAACCAAGCGAAAAAAAGAAAACAATAAAGTAGGTAAAAATAAAGTCAATAGGACAACGAATGACCTTAATATAAAAAAAATTGGGATGTTAGAATCCGACATTTCATGTATAAAAGATGAGATTGCACATGTAGAATAAACTTTTAAAAAAAATTGGGATGTTAGAATCTGACATTTCGTGTATAAAAGATGAGATTGCACATGTAGAATAAACTTTTGGAAATATAATGGATCATGGACATAATTTTATCCCCTATCATAGAAAAAAAATTATTGTCATGGTGTCTACCAGAATTGTTTTTACAAATCAAATATCTACCCTACATCTACATAAATGCAACAATCTCAAGGGACAAGAAGGAACATTAAAATAGGTAACTGATATTTTTTTAATTATTCATTTATTATTTACATGTAATCACTTGAGCCTTATATTTATTTTAGTTGTGTTTAATTGATTTACCATGTAATTTTCCATATGAAATATATGTTGGCAATATGTGTTATCATTGATGTCAACTTGATGTCTACTAATATGTATTGTCACTAAGGAGATAATTGGAGTATATGTAGAGGACACTAATGTGTTTGGTGATGCATATTTATGTTGAAGGTATTTGAGAGTAGTTGTGCCAATAATCATAGATGAAGAAGATAGCCCAAAGATTCACTCGATGACACTATTTTGGTCTAGAATAGATGACATAAACAACTAGTATGTAATGACTCCTTTTGATTTTTGATTTTTCTATATGGCATAGTTATATTGGTCTAAGCCTATATGTTTTGAATATTAGTATTTAGATGGATAAGTTCAATATTTTGATTGGGTGCCCGAGGAAATTCATCTAAGTACAAAACTGTCTGATTCCCTATATGTGTATTGATGTTTTTACTCCACATTCTTCCACCCTACATGTTGTAGCCATGTGGTTTAAGAATCATGTCAAGGATTATGTCAGACTCCATTCTACAAAGTTTTAGGAGTTAATCATTTGTACAAAGAAAATTGTAAGTGTTTGTACTCTGTTGCTCATTCTGTCAGAATATTGTATCTTAGATGCTCTGCATTCTATTGTGATGATGTCCATATGACTTTGTGATTTTGAAAAATGATTGAAACAATATGTTGGATCATAAGCATGATTTTTAGGGTTTTTGGTATTTCGGTGCATGATATATGTTGATTTGATGTGGTACAATTTGTCCAGTCTACGCAATAGTTGCCTTGCACTTTATGCTTGGTGTCTTTAGGAATCATTGTGGAAAGGTTGTAGATGGTTTCTAGTACTATCCTTTTGGTCCATATAATGTTTTGGATATTGTTCCAAGCATATGAAGGCTATTTGAAAAAAATATATTATTTTTGGGTCAACTAGTTATGTTCCTTCAATTAAGATTGATCTCATCCTATTGCATTGGCTTAAAGAAAGTGTTATTATATGTATAAGGATTAGATAAGAACTAGGTTGGTTTGCAACCTAATTTGCCAATTGAGGTATATATGTTTGGAATTGGTAGGTTGGGATATCGATCTCGTTGTTTGAGAGATAGAATTTGAAGGAGAAATCCATACTACTCTTGGTGATTTGGATAATGCTAGAGCTAAAGCGAAGCTTACAAAAATGTACTCAACAAAGTTGAAAGGACAATCATCAAACTATAGGCATAGATATCTGAAAATGAGGAATGCAAAGAAAAAGTAAAAATAGAAGAGAATGAAATTAACAAGTTTAAAATGTAAATGAAAAAGGTAGAGTCCTAATGATAAGTACAAAAGATAGAAAATGAAATAGTAAATATGAAAGTCAAGGTTGAAGAGGGAAAGAAGAATGTTGAGTACCTAGAAGCCAAACTGAAGATTACAAAAAAGAATGTACCCAACTTGAAGGAGAAATTTTTTCTCTAAAGAAGGAATTGGAAGAAGGAAAAGAAAAAATTGAAAATGGGTTAAAACTCAAAGGTGGAAATGATTTGCTTGATGAGATACTAAATTTCTAGAAACCTTAGAAGGACGTGTAGTCTTGGCTTTGAAAAGGGAGAAATTTCCAAAACCTACAGTAAGGTTGAAAAAGGAAAAGGAAAATTCAAGTAACAATCCAAGAAGAAAAAAAGAGATCAAAATAATCTCACTCCAGCCTAGAACAAGAGAAAATACTTCAAAAAACTAGTTCCCATGCATACTCAATCTAGGTATAATTTACTATTCTTTGAAAAATTATTTCTATAATAAATTTGGGCATAAGGCTACTAAATGTAGGACTAGAAAAATCATGAATACTATGAAGCCCTCTTGGTCTCAACCTTTTAATGATCAGTGCTATAATTGCAAAAAAATTGGACACAAACTTAGTGAATGCGAAAGTATAAAGAGGAATGGTTTCACAAATGCTAGAAGTAAACCATTCAATGATTGTTTCTATAATATAGCAAGTTTGGACTTAAGGAAGTTGACTATAGATCAAATGCAAAAAGGAATAGAAATGCTCAATAGTATGGCATGGCATATATAATTTTTGAGAGATAAGGACATACTACTAAGTTTTGTGGAGGAAAGAATAAGATCTTTTGTTCCACAAAAAATAATTGACATAGAACAAGAGAATAAGAAAATACAAATGACATGGGTAAAGAAATCAAAAGATAAGGAAGATAAAGGGGTAAAAGTTGGATATGTACCCCAATATGTTGTAGATAGTTCCTCCATAAACTAAATCAAAAGAGATAGTGACTTAAGGGAAATTATATCTACAAATTTTTAGAACCCCTAATAAGAAAAGATGTTAAAATCTTCAGCACATTGATCCAAGAAGTTGAGAACATGATGGATGGATTATACAAAGAAGATTGATCTATTTTTCGAAGCAAATATTTGTCCTGTGAAGGATTACAAAGTGTTTGTGCTCACTTCTATAACATAAGGGTTAAAAAGTTGTTGAAACAAGTTGGATATGTAATACAAAAATTGCTAGGGAAGATAGGAGAGATATATGGACCACTTAGTCAATTTTAATCTTATTCGGAAAATTCAAGTACTAGAGAAATTCTAAGGAGTGAAAAATATTACAAGTGTGTCCATGTGTCCATGTGCTAACCATTACCATTAGTTTTTCAAGTACTATTAAAAAAAGCTAAGCTTGGAAAATTGATAATCACCACTTCTAGGGTTATTGATGTGATAGACAAACCTTAACCAATTTTCAAGAAATTCCCATACAAATCCTCTATTAATGACACCACTTGTGCATTTTCTCGAGTGCCCATTAATGTTATTCACATGGAAGATGCTCGTATCTAATCCATGCTCCACTAGAGGACTAAAATCACTTAAAAATTGTTGAATTCAAAGAGGATAACTTGGTAGATGACAAATATAAGTTATTTCATGAAGTTTTCGGCATAAGAGAAAAGAATTTGGACATGTAGAGTTATTTTCCCATCTTTTATGAGGAAGAGATAATACAATTGTGTTGATTCATATACATGAAGAATTCATCTGGCTAGAGCAACCATATATGATAAATAAGGAGGCTATAAGGGAAGTTACTAGCTTATGGTCTACATGCGATGTTCCAACACTTCAATCACTGAAGAATGATGTGGTCACAAAGTTAACCCAAGCCACATTTGATAATAGAGCACTAAAAATTGGTGACATTATTGATTTTGTTGTAAGATATGTTGCCATGGACATTTCATATAAAATCATCTTTACCAATAGAGATGGTTACTCATATATGACTACCATTTATACAACATATTAGATGGTTAAAGAAGGAAAGGACATTGATCTGTATGAACTTATAAGGTAGAAACTAATGGATAATCTTGATAGGACAATGAAGACTATGTACTCTTTCTAGTATGGTCATTGATTGTTTATTTAGTGCTTTATCTTCTAAGAGAACTACCTTGTAGGAATGCAGTGCCCCACCAAGGAATCATCAAGGATAATATCTAAAAAAGCATAAAATAACATGGAATAATTTTTTTTTCAACATTAAATTCATTCAAATGCAATATGCAAAGTTATAAAGCTCAACCCTTAGACTAAGTTCACATGTCGCTAAGCAACACTTGCACAACTAGAAAACTAAACTTAAAAACTGAATTGAGAAAGAAAAAAAGGTCTTCCAACACCTAAAAATGATATAAAGGGTTATTTAAGTCATCCAAAAGCTTTCATGAAGTTTTGGAATTTAACTCAAAAACTGGACCATCTCCTAGGTCCTCAACATCATGAATAAGCTCTATTGAGAATTGACTTGTACTCTTATGCCTCAATCACCATCCAAACAAACTCTAGACCTTCATAAACCTCCTCTAAGTGTTTTGTGACTCTCTTAGCTTCATAAAAAAACTAGAATCGAGTTAATCAGCTACTTTGAGCTCCCAAAATCCTCTCTGCACTAGACTACATGCAAAGGTGCTAAAATATAGGTGCATACACTAAAAATCTCATGCATTGATCCATAGGTGCATTCATTGATTTATTGAATCAGTCTAGACAAAGACCACACATGCATTGGTTTATAGATGCATGTGTTACTTAGACCTATTTTAATTTAATTATTTGTGGCACCTATTTAAGTTAGCCAACTATCATGTTTGATTCACTTTGTATTTCATATATGTATCGGTTGTGGAAGAGATTATTCTACATAGATTAACTTTGCATTCACTTGTCGTTGAGATTCTGTATTGGAATTCATTGGGAGATTACAATTTTAGAGGTGAGATATCCTCTATAGTCTACTATTAATCCCAATTTTCTTAAGTCTCTTTGAGACCAAATTGGATTGATAGATTTGCAACTTTGCCAACATTACATACTTCTTTTCCTTGCAATTTGAGGATAGTCATTCATATTTTCAATAATTCATCACAAGATCAACACCCATCCTTGGATTACCAACATCATACTTGGATCATAGTTCACTAGCGACACACTTGGACCAGTGATATACCTAGTGATCAATGATGTCCATCCTACCCCGACATCACACTTCAAACATTTGGCATATTGTGGTAGGGATTGTGAAAAATGTCACAGTTGCTTCAAATATTGTGCCTACATGCATTTACATCACTACATCCATTTATATCACTATGGTGGAAATGAAAGGAGAAGCTCCAAGATGTGAAGATGGAGAAAATGAAAAACTTGAAAGTGAGGATACTAAAGCAGATCTTGAGAAAGAACTTACAATTAATATTGGAGAAATCAAGATATCAAGAAAAGGAACTCAAAGTTGAAAGATCAAATTTGAGAGGATGGTGGAAAATCCAATAAGAAAATTATGGACTTAAAGGATCAAGATGAAGAATCCAAATGTATTGAGAATGTCTTGAAAGAGCAAGTAAAAGAGAAAATCTCAAAATGTGAGAAACTTGAGTCAGAGTTTGTTTCCCTAAGTGATGCAAGAGAATCTTGGGATCTTAGCAAACTTGCATCAACCAAAAATATTTGTTTTCCTCTTTTCTTGTTTGATCGGTATTTGTGTTTCTTTCTGCGATCGTTCTGTGCATATTCTTGGTGGCTACTATCCTTACAATGTGTTCGTGGCATCATGATGGACCTTCTCCTAGATTCACGCATCATTTGGTTACTTCGCGGATGAGATCTCTTGCTTATTCTTGGAGGACTATCTTGTTCTTCATGTTTTCCAACCAATTTTGGGTGTTTCCGATCTCGCGAAGGTTTTCCCGATCGATGAAGCTTAACGACTTATTTATCGATGATGATACTTTTGTGGCCGACCTACTTGAGGGATTGTGGTTCTTATTTCATTAATTGTAGGAAGATCCTTATGATTTAAGGTCCTGACCTATTTGTTGTAATATGTTTTCCTTTCATCAGGGAATGTAATATTTCTTGTTCGACCTGATGTTTGCGAAGGCTTTATATACTCTTGTAATTCATTTCCTTGGAGAGAGAATAGAGATAGCATAAAACGAAACCTTAGCACTTGTTGAGATCCGGTCTATAGATCGAACGGAAGAAAGTACCTAAGGAAGGTTCATGTAATTGTTGTTGTAGTAGATCATATGGAAATATAACCTATTGAAGGTTCCAATCAGGCCTGTATGCCTGGAATTTATTGTTGTTTATAGTAGATGGATGTAACTAGTTTACCATAATAAGAAGGTTGATCTTGCATTCATTTCTTTTTTCTTTGATGGCTTCTGTTGTGTGACTCTTGCTGCAAGGATTTATTTGAAATCTATGAGTTCCCACTATCCTTGACTGCATCAAGTGGTATCAGAGCAAGGTTCGCATCCTAGGGTTTCCTTGTGGGGTTGCGAAAGAGAGGTTCTGACCTACAGTTGTTGAAGATTGTGAAGATGACCAGAAGAAATGCTAGAGGTGGAGAAAGGAATGTAGATCTAACTGTCTTGGATATGTTGAGA
Organism: Thuja plicata; assembly: GCA_018584345.1. Taxonomy (NCBI): domain Eukaryota; kingdom Viridiplantae; phylum Streptophyta; class Pinopsida; order Cupressales; family Cupressaceae; genus Thuja; species Thuja plicata. Next base: position 2,792,534 of record MU224522.1, on the reverse strand, counting down.
CAAATTGATGCTAGATTGGAAGTGGTGGAAACATTTTAGAGGAAAGGACAACACATTGAAAATACAAGTGATGAAGAAGGAGAGAAACAAAACCAGGCAAGGGAATGAGTGAACAATGAGGAACAATCGGAGTTGAGAAATAAGAAGAGAGGTTCATCCGAGTCTTGACCAATGTGAGCAGGAGACCTCATTTCAACCCACCAGACTACCATGGTAACCTTGATTTAGATGAATTGATAGATTGGATCACAAAGATGGACAGGTACTTTGAAATTGAAGGAAATAGTGAGGAGAAGAAGTTAATATGCCTGCACTAAGTTAAAAGGGAATGCATCCTTATGGTGGGAACATTTGCAAATAGATCGACTGAGAAGAGGTAAAGACAAGATCAAATCTTGGGATAGAATGATGAATAAATTAAAGGCTAAGTTTTTGACTAAGGATTACTAAGTAATTTTGTTTCAGAAGCTGCGGAACTTGAAGTAGAGAGACTTAAGTATTAAGAGTTATACTGAGGAATTTTACAAGATAAACATCAGATTTGGTCACGTACATGATGAAGTTGAATAAGAGCTCATTACCTTATGGTTTAAGGGTGTCAATATAGGATGAAATTTGTCTAATACATATTAGGAGTGTGAAAGAATCTTACAAGTGGGCTTTGAAGGCTGAAGAAAAGTTGAACCAAAAGTATGAACAAAGGCAAAGAGGTAGAGGAGGAAAGTTTCAGAGAGGCCGATCCGGTAATAATGCTGGAGGAGGAAGATCTTCTGCAAATCAGGGCAGAAGTGAGTCAGAAGAAAAGGATAATGATTTCTACAGGAGAAATGACAGAGGTCCCTATAACAATGAAGGAAAAATTAGTGGTAATAGAAGGAAATTCAGTGCCACTTGTTTCAAATGTGGTGAAGCAGGACATCGAGCCTTTGAATGCAAACAAGGCAACTCTGAGAAGAAGGAAAAAAATAGTAGGTGAACAACATTTGTAGATGAAGAGTCCTTTGGATCAGTAAACAACAATCAAGCAGAGGATGGATCAACCTTGATAACTTGGAGAACCCTCTACCAAGATATGGAACCATTGTAGAGGAAGGACTTGTTCCGAACTAGATGCTAGGTACAAGACAAGGTGTGTAAAGTTTCCATAGATAGTGGCAGTTATGATAATCTTGCCTCAGAGGAGTTGGTGGATAAAATGAAGTTGCAAAGATTGAAGCATCCTAAACCCTGTCAGATCGTATGGATACAAAATGAATACAAGGTAATGGTAAGTGAATAATGCCTAGTTAAATTTAAGATTGGGAAGTATTACGATGAAGTTTTGTGTGATATTATGCCTATGGATGTGTGTCATATCTTGTTGGGTACACCATGGTAGTATGATAGGAAATCTATACATGAGGGTAGCAAGAATGATACACCATTGTTGCTAATCGAATAAAGCAAAATTTGTTACCTTTAGAATAACCCCTTAAGAGTGAAGTGTGTACCAGTGCTCGCATTTGCCTAGTGGATGGTAGAAAGTTCTTGGATGGCATGAGGCATGATAATGTGTGTTTTTCTCTAGTACCCAAGAAGTCTAAGGAGGTTGTGTCAGAAGAAGAACATCCAACAGAAATCACAGGATCGTTGAATGAGTATGCAAATGTCATATCAGATAATGCCCCTGATGGATTACCACTTGTGAGGAGTATTATCCACTGTATGGATTTGATACAAGGGGCTGGTTTTCCTAACAAGGCAGCCTATTGGATGACACCAGCAGAGAACGAAGAACACAATAGGCAAGTGCAAGTTTTGTTGCAACGAGGATTGATCAGAGAAAGTCTGAGTCCGTGTGCAGTGCCTATGTAATGATTCTAGAGCCATCAACCAGATCACAATCAAGTACCAGTTTCCTTTGCCAAGGATGGATGATTTGATGAACTGTTTGAGTGGAGCTAGATATTTCACCAAGATAGATTTGAAGAGTGGATATCATCAGATTCGAGTAAGAGAAGGTGATGAGTGCAAGACTGCATTCAAGACAAATGAAGGATTGTATGAATGGTTGGTAATGCCTTTTGGATTGTCTAATGCACTAAGTACTTTCATGAGGTTATTGAATGAAGTTCTGAAGAAATTCTTAGGTAAGTTTGTCATTGTGTATTTGGACGACATCTTGATTTTAAGTAAGAGAAAAGAGGAGCATTTGATGCATGTTAGACAAGTGTTGCAGAGGTTAAGAGAAGAGAAGTTGCTAATCAACATCAAGAAGTGTACTTTCATGAAGGATGAATTAGGATACTTGGGATTTATGATATCTACTGAAGGATTGAAGATGGATTTTGAGAAAGTGAAAGCCATTGTTGAGTGGCCTACACCGAAGAATGTTGGGGAGGTAAGATCATTCCATGGGTTGGCTAGTTTTTACCGAGAGTTCATTAGAAACTTTATCTCAGTTTGTGGACCGATGACTGAAACTATGAGAGGAGATAGGAAGGAATTCAAGGGGACACATGGAGCACAAAGGAGTTTTGAATTGCTGAAGTAGAAGATGACAGAACAACAAGTGTTAGCTTTACCTAATTTCAATAAGGTATTTCAAGTAAATTGTGATGCTATTGGAAATGCAATTGGAGATGTCTTGAGTCAAGAAGGGAGACCTATTGCATATTTCAGTGAAAAGTTGAATGATGCTAAATGAAAGTATTCAGTGTATGATCAGAAGTTTTATGCCATAATTCAAGCATTGAAGAAATTGAGACTTTATTTGTTACCTAGGGAGTTTGTACTGTATATGATCATCAAGCATTGAAGTATTTGAGTAGCCAAGGTAAGTTAAATCAGAGACATGAGATGGATGGAGTTCATACAGAGCTATACATTTCTGTTGAAACATAAGAGTGGTGTGTCAAATAGAGTTGTTGATGCTTTGAGCAGGAGGAGAGCTTTGTTGACTAAAATGAAGATTGCAGTATTGGGCTTTGATGAGTTGAAAACATTGTATGAGGATGATCTAGACTTCATCAAACCTTGGAAAGCTTGCATATAACCTATTTTTGTAGACATAAGTAAGTGGTTAGATTCCCTTATTCAAGATGAAATGTTGTTCAAAGGGAGCCAGTTATGTATACCTAGAAGTTCTATGAGAGATAATATTTAGGAGAAACATAGTGGAGGATTGACAAGGCATTTTGGCATTCATAAGACGATAGCTTTGGTAAGTGAGAATTACTTTTGGCCGCAAGTTCAGAAGGATGTACAAAGTTTTTTTTAGCATTGTAAAGTGTGTCAAGTTGCAAAAGGTAGTAGTCAAAATGTGGGATTGTATACACATTTAATAGTACCAATCAAACCTTGGGAAGATATCAACATGGATTTTGTACTCGGTTTTCCAAAAACACAGAGAGGAGATGAGTCAATCTTTGTGGTTGTAGACAAATTTTCTAAGATGACACATTTCATACCTTGTAAGAAAACTACAGATGCAATGCATGTAGCAGATCTATTTTTCAAGGAGATTGTGAGATTAGATGGATTACCTAAAATCATTGTTTCAGACAGGGATAGTAGGTTTGTTGGCTATTTTTTGGAGAACACTTTGGAAGAAGATGAAGGTTGATTTGAAGTACAGTTCTACTTTTCATCCATAGACAGATGGACATACTGAAGTTGTGAACAAGAGTTTAGGGAATTTGTTAAGGTGTTTAGTTGGAGACAAGCCAAAAAATTGGGATTTAGTTTTGCATCAAGAAGAGTTTGCATCTAACAGTTCAATAAATAGGAGCACATGAAAGACACCATTTGAGATAGTTACTCGTTTTAATCCTAAGGGAGTGACAGAATTGACAGATATCAGTCATGATGTTAATAAGAGTGCTAAAGGAGAAGAATTTGTTGAGGTTATGAATTCATTGCATGGAGCTAAGAAACATTTGGAGAAGATGAATCAAACTTACAAAAAGAGAGAAGACATAAAGCGAAGACAAGGAATTTCAGGAAGGAGATGAAGTCATGGTGTACTTATAGAAGGGTAGATTTCATGTTGGTACTTACAACAAGTTAAGGATGAAGAAATTTGGACCTTGTAAGATCTTAAGGAGATTTGATTCAGGGAATGCATATGAAGTGGAGTTACCCGAAGACATGAATATATCACCTATATTCAATGTTGTTGACTTGCTTGAGTATCATGAATCATATTTCAGTAGTAGTGATGGATCAGATAGAGAAGGTTTTGGATAGCAGAGTTGGTAGAAGTACAAGAGGTAAGTAGTATATGGAGTATCTTGTCAAATGGAAAGATAGACCGGTAGAATATTCTTCATGGATTTGTCAGGCTGAGGTTGACCATTTTGGTTTTCCTTTGGCCCCAACAAAGTGAGAGGCTCACTTTTCAAATAACCATGGGTTTTTTATGCAAGAGCATCTTGGGATCTTGGCAATCTTGCATCAACCAAAAATATTTTTTTTCTTGTTTGATAAGTCTCTGTGTTTCTTTATGCGATCGTTCAATGCATATTTTTGGTGGTTGTGATCCTTACACCGTGTTCATGGCATCATGTTGGACCTTCTACTAGGTTCACGCATTATTTGGTTACTCCATGCATGAAATCTTTCTTATTCTTGGAGGACTATCTTGTTCTTCATGTTTTTCGGCTAGTTTTGGGTTTTTCCAATCTCACGAAGGTTTTCCCGATCAACGAAGCTTAACGACTCATTTCTCGATGATGTTACATTTGTGGCCAACCTACTTGAGGGATCACGATTCTTATTTCATTCATCGGAGGAAGATACTTATGATTTTGGTTCCTAACCTATTTTTTGTAATACGTATTCCTTTCATTCAGGAATATAATCTTTCTTGTCCGACCTGATGTTTGCGAAGGCTTTATATACTCTTGTAATTGATTTCCTTGGAGAGAGAATAGAGATAGAACATAATAGAACCTTAGCACTTTTTGAGATCTGATCTATAGATTAGACAAAACAAAGTACCTAAGGAAGGTTCATTGAATTGTTGTTGTAGTAGATCGTATGGAAAGATAACCTATTGAAGGTTCTAATCAGGCATGTATGCCTGGAATGTATTGTTGTTTACAGTAGTTGCATGTAATTGGTTTATCATAATAAGAAGGTTGATCTTGCATTCATTTCTTTATTCTTTGATGGCTTCTGTTGTATGACTTGTTGCAAGGATTTGTTTCAACTCTATGAGTTCCCATTGTCCTTGACTGCATCACTGAGGAAGGCACTATAAGGGACCAAAGAGCAATTCAACAAAAACATAAAGATTGACAATAGCTCGTAAATCTTGGGAGACCTCATTAGTTCACAAAGATCAACCTTTGTCAAAAGTGGTCTTCGTTTTAATGATGAAATTTTGCATACTAAAAAATAGTTGGATGGAAAGAATTATGTTGCAACTCTGAAAAGTTACAAGTAAGAAAGAAGGTGAACAAAGAAAAGAATCAAAAGGAACCAAGAAAGGAGGATTTCCCCACTATTTCAAAGAACCAACAAGGACAATCTCAAATGGACATTTCCTAAAAAAGAGCCACACACTACTGAGTTCAACTAATATTTTCATGGTTGTTTTCCATACAATCAATATGGTCATAGAGTATTAAAATGTAAAAGAATATGATAAATGATTTCAGATTTTCAAAGACAAGCCTCAACTCAAATGCTCCTCTAATGGATTATAACATCATATGTGTAACAACTTTGGACACAACTAAGTTCCATAGAAGAGCCTTCACTACATTGCAAAAACAAAATAAGAATGAGGATATTCGTGACAAGAAGGATGAACCAAACAAAGTATGGAAAAAGGTGCAAGAGATAAATGAGAGTGCTATGCTCGCACAAGTTGCTTTAGATGCTCAAGATGAGAGAAACCAATGGTATTTTGAAAACAAATGCACAACTCACATGGATGACCACGAGAAAATTCCTCTCTTTGAAGAAGGTGGATGAATGGAAAAATTCAAAGACAATGTTACAACAAACATAGGAGGCAAAGGTACAATAAATCTGGATAACAAAAGAACCAAAACAAAAGACGTTTTATATGTAGAAGGACTAAAGAATAATCTACTAAGTTGAGTCAAATATGTGATGAAGGGCACACCTTTACAATTCATTACACAAGATGAAAAATTATGAAAGATGGAAAACTAATAGCTGATGCCGATATAATAGATGGAAATGTCTATATTCTTAATGAGGCCAGAAGTGAAAATTGACATAAGGAAACAAGATGAGAGTCAATTGTGGCACAAGAGGACGCAACACTTAAATTTTGATAACATTATGAATATTAGCAAAAGGGAAGTTGTAAGAGACACCAAAAATAACAAAACCATCAAATACCATTTGCAAAAAGTGTCAATATGAGAAATAGACAAGGACAAAGCTTCAAATTGAAGGAATATTCTACATCAAAACCTTTCAAACTTGTTCACACTAATTTGTGTGGATCCACAAGGATAAAAATTTGGTAAGGTACGTGTTATTTCATGTTGTTAATTGATGATTCTTCTAGATGAAGTGGGCAGTTTTTCTCAAAGAAAATTTTAAAAATATTAGAGATTTTTAAGGCATGCAAAGCTTTAGTAGAGAATGAAACATGGCTGAAGATTAAGGGCCTTAGATCCAACATAGGAGAAGAATTTATATCAAATGAGTTTGAAGAATATTATGAAATACAATATTCAACCACAAGAACTGCACGAGAAAATGGAGACTAGAGAGAAAGAATAAAACCATAGAAGGAATGGAAAGAGCCCTGCTCAATGAATCCAAGATAGCGACGCATTTTAGAAAGAAGTGGTTCCTATAGCTATTCACATCTCCAATTGAACTCAATTAGGATAAACACCAATAAAACTCCATATAAACTTTGGAAATGAAGGCCTGCATTAGTGATGTATTTCACAATTTTAAGAAGAAATGATATATAAGGAGGGATGAGTAAGATTTGGTTGAATTTGATTCCAACATCCATGAAGGTATCTTCGTTGGATATTCCACAAAGAGCAAAGCTTACAAGTGCTATAACAAGAGATTGCACAAAGTTGTTGAAAGTGCAAATGTGAGAGTGGACACAGAAATGAATCAACATAAGATAATACAAGAGATTGATTATTAGAATGAAGAAAGTTGTAAAGAAGAAGAAATAAAGGAATAAAATGAAACTTAAGAACTTGAGCAAGGAAATCCAAAAACACCATTAAAGGCACCACCCAAGAAACCATCTAGATTTGTCCAAAGAACCATCTTGGAGATTTGATTATCAGTGGCAAAGACACAAAAATTCAAACAAGAAGACTTGCAAACATGAATTGGATCAAATAGAGAAAATGAGACTTGGGACCTTGTCCCAAGACTGAAGGACAAGAAAGCTATTAGAACCGGGAGAGTGTTTTGTAACAAGTTGAATGAAGATGGAGAAGTCACAAAGAATAAAGCAAGGCTTCTGTGCAAAGGATATGCACATGTTTAAGGAATAGACTTCAAGAAACACTTGGTCTTGTTGCAAGATTAAAAGCTATCTGAATGTTCTCAACTCTTGAAAGTTTCAAGAACTTCAAAGTGTATTAGATGGACATCAAATCAACTTTTCTAAATGTAAATCTTGAAGAAGTGTATTTTAAACAACATGAAGGATTCATTTTATTAGAGAATGAGGACTATGTAAGCAAACTGAAGTAAGCCCCAAAGGTTTGGTATTCAAGGTTAGACAAATATCTCCAAGAACAAGGCTTCAAAAGAGGAATAACAGATAGCAATCTATATATTAAGTGCGAAGGAGATACATTACTAATTGTTATGGTGTGTCAATGACATCATTTTTGGAAGTGACCATGATAAGATGTGCCAGGACTTTGCCTCAAATATGTAGAAGGAAATTGAGATGTCAACATTAGGTGATCTATCTTTCTTGCTTTGTAAATATCCCAATCCGATAAACAAACTTTCATTTCTCAAACCAAACATGTTAAACAAATGTTGGATAAGTTTATAACTGAAGATTGTGATCTAATGAGTACTACCATGTTTACTTTTTGCAAGTTGAGCAAAGATGATAAATCCCCTATAGCAAATCAAACTTTCTATAGATCCATAATTGGAAGCTTGCTATATCGAACAAGGATGAGGCCCAACATTATGCAAGCAGTTGGTTTAGTGGCAAAGTTTCAAGGAGCTCCAAATAAAAAACCATGTTAATACAATCAAAAGGATATTGAAATATTTGAATGGGACTATGGATTTTGGATTATGGTATTCGAGAAAAAATGTTTAGTCTTATAACATACATGAATGCAGATTGGGCTAGTAGTATTGATGATAAAAGAAATACCTGTGGAGGTGCATTCTTTCTTAGCAATTGTCTTGTAACTTGGCTTAGCAAGATACAAGCATCAGTTTCACTATCAACAATAGAGGCATATTGCATAGCAACAATTATATGTTGAATCGAGTAGTGTGGGTGTTCCCCTTGTTGATTCTATCCAAGTGCTAGTTTCAGATTCTGTTGGCTCTGCTGGAAATGTCTTTGCGGTGATGGATGGTTCCAGATCTCCTGCTAGTACGATAGTTGTAGCTGGCTCTGCAAGTCCTCTTGCCTCTCCCTCTGTTGATGTTGTTTCTGGTAGGGTTTCGAACTCTGGGTCTCTGCTGGTTGTGCCTGTGCTAGATGCTGAAAATTCAATGGTTTCTGGGAATTCGGTTTTGGATTCCCTATGCTGGCAGGAAGAGGTTGCTAAAGTGGAAGAAGGATGGATTATAGTTAAAGGTAAATCCTTCAAAAAATCTTTGCCTTCTTTTGATATGACACTTTGATCCCATAAGAAGGGGTATAAGGGATAATCTTGTTGTTGGTTTTATTACGTTGTTGTATTCTAAGCTTCATCTTTGTCAGCGTTTTCTTGGGCGTTTCTTGGGGGGACTAGCCTTATGGTTTGGCTGGATTGTTGTGTCTTAGGATTCTTTTTTGATCTATCCTAAGTTTCTTCTTTGTACAGGGTTTCAGGGCCCCTTCAAAACCTATTTTTACCTAATTCGAAAACAGTATGTTGTATGTAATTTCTATTGATGAAACAAACATTGAAAGATATTAAGGTTGAATATGAACATATAATTCCAATAGTCTGTTATAATACAAGTGTCATTAACATACCAAAGAATATAGTCATGCATTTTAGGACAAAGCATGGCATTCCAACCAAGTATCATTTCTTGAGGGAGAAAGTGTTTGAGCAACATGTTAAGTTAGAGTATGTTGCTACAAAGGAGCAAATTATTGACATCTTTACAAAGACTCTTCCAAAAGTGATCTTTGAGTACTTGAGAGACAAATTGGGGTGATGCCACTCTCATCCATTAACCAAGTTCTCATGAGATGCATGTGTCTAGGGGGAGCTATTCATTGTCTTATTCTATTAGCCCCAATAACCTTTTCCATTGATGTTAAAGGGGGTGAAGTTGATTAAGGGGGAACATTTCAATCAAGGGGAGTTGGTTGATCTAGTTGCACTCAAAAGATTAATCTTTTACAAGGTTTTCATCAATGTCAAAGGGGGAGATTGTTGGATTATATTGCCAGTGATGTCAAAGGAAATGTTAAGAAGACAACAAAGTAGATCCAAAGAAATATATATATATTGTTTGACCTATAACTATTAGTTGTGGCCAATCTAGTCAAATTAAAATAATTTTTAATTATTGCTCCTTAAAATAGGGTCGACCCCCTTTGGTTTAAGTGCCCATATTGGGCAAGAAAATTATTAAATAAAAACAGCCCGACCTAAGTTTCAGCACCTATTTTTGGGTGAAATAAAATTAAAGAAAAATATATATTATCTTCAGTAGTCAACCTCATTAAAGAGGCATAAAAATATGAGATCTTTGGAGGCCATTTATCACCAAATTCATTGCATATATATTTTCCATCAAGAGAAGACATAAGGAGTAGATTTAGAGTAGAGGTAAAGAGTAGACAAGGAGGAAGACTTATGCAGAAATATTAGACCTTAGAAAGTGAATTATAGGAGTAGATAATCAAACCTTTAAGAGATCAGAAGAACACAAATCATATGTTTTAAGTATAGATCCAAAAGCTAAATTCAAGCACTTAAGGAAATAGAAACCAGAGCAAACATTGGGCATATTTATGAACTTCCTTTGAAGATTTTATGTCAAATATGAGTGGAGATTTAGAGTAGATTTTCAAGAGAAGTGGGCAGATTTTGAAGTCCTTAAAGGTATCTAGGGTAGATCAAACAACATCATTATCACCTACATTTCAAAGTTTGGAGCCTTTTACTTGGCCTTATTCAAGAGATTGGAGTCTCTTGCTAAGTTGGAGATTAGTGGAGAGGATTGGTGTCTCTGGTTGGTTGGAGCCTATGAAGTCGTAAGAAATTATATATAAAAAGCAATATTTTTCCATGGTTTTCTTCTGCAAGGGTTTCCATGTAAAATAGTGTTTAAAGATCTTGTCTTATTTTGTTAAGTTTTAATAGTGTGAATGCTTGTTTATTGCTTTGAGATTACTAAAATTAAAAGTTAAGAATGTTCATCATAAACTGATTCACTTTCTCTCTCAATATATGAGTGCATTCTCTTCATATAGTACATATCATGTCATTCCTTGGTAGTGAAGATATCCCTTATCAGCGATGCGGGATATTTTATAAAGTATTTATTCTCATATTTAAAATGCAAAGAAATTTCTTCAGACAATGTGAATATAAGCATTGCAATGAGGCTTAATGAAGAACATTGAGTTCTACATTCTTTTATTTCAAATGAAATGGAAGTCATGTACACTTGTGAAATTAGAATTAATTGATTGTGTGCACAAGTTGTTTCTTTTGCAAATATAAATTATTACATGTTTCATTTTCTATATATATTTATTTTCTTTGAAAATCTTATTATACATTTTACTTTTATTGGTGAATGTAACATGAGAGCCAAAAATCATCCATACAAAACATTTCTAGCAAAAGTTCTCGTGTGGAGCATGTCACAATTCTTGATAATTGTTATATTTGTTTACAAGAGTATGATAAATTATCATGATTATAGGACAATAAGTTGTACACATTGATCCAATACAATATCTTTCTCCTTTGAATAGAAAAGGGTATAAAATGACCCCATAACAACATAAAACAAACCTAAAAAATAAATTTCATATTTTTTCTTTTTTATATTTTATTACCTAGAGAAGGTTTAGGCTTCACTATTAACTTCACACTACTCACTACTGGTTACATATTTGGATTTGTATGAGATTTATTTTTTATACGACTCGACTCAAACAATGATTCCTTACTATTTTCTATTCTATATCTATTTAATAATTTCTAAAGTTTTAATTGTTACCCTAAGCCCACTCTTTTATGTTAGAGTCAATTTGACTACAACATTCATAGTCATCTAACTCAATAACATAATATATAACAATAAATACTAAAAAAATTGACCTTGATATTATCCAAAGTGAATTTTTACAGTTGTTAACAGTTGTTACCATCAAATTCATAATTCTTTACCCCATAAAAAACTTCAAAACCTCGAAGTCTTCCTATCATAATTTTTTCAGTCTATCATCATTTTATTATCGTTGTTATTACCAGTAGTTATTAGAAGATGAATTGTTGCTACTATTAGCTGTGTAGAAGACTCCAAGGAATGCATTTCAAGTAAACATGCATAAGATAAATAATGAGCTCACATAATTATAATATAATAATTATACGTGGTTCGCGTTCAAAAATATTTTCATATGCACTCGTTACTTTTGTATGACAAACAGAATAAATCCAGATGCTTTTCCTCTTACAACTTGTATTTCTCTGGATACCATTTCTTCATTTTTTTAAAGAGAAGATGGTATAATCAGTGATATATTTACCTGTTATCCCAAGCTTGATATCTGTCTTGTAAAAAAATGTTGCGGTTTTCTCTCTCTTCCCAAGATGTTTGGGAGGCTTTGCTTTCTTCTTCTTCATCGTCATGATGAATGGAAAGTTGTTGCAGTCGGATGGCTCGTTGCTGCTGACCAAGATCAATACCAATTCCAGTTCCAATTCCTTTTCCTTTTGCTAAATGTGTTGACAACTGAAAAGAAGTATGTTTGGGGCGAAGCCAATGTTTTATAGCCTTTCCAGAGATTCGAATTTTCCCATATGCCTCGTTCCCTTGATACGATAGCTTCAATCTCCTCAACAAACTTGCTACTGCTTGCCCACTTCTGTTTATACTAACCTAAAAATGTGAGTATAGGGAAAAAACACCAGTATATATCAAATTAATTTTCATTCCATACACAAAGAAAGGTTGTATTGATTATTCAATAATGGAAATGATTTTGCTATAAATTCGTATGTTCTCTCCACCTGCTGAGCACAACAGTTTACACAGCACATCTCATTTTGAATTAATTGCTGCAAATTTGGAATGTTCTGAATCCTGATATTCCTTGAGTTTTTAGGATTTGAATTTGAGAAAAAAATTGGTAGCGGCTCTTAGTAGGTCAAATTGTTTGTCAAGCAGTGTTGAAATGTTGCGGATGGCATTTAAGGCTGTCATTTGGCATTTTTGATTGAGTTGCTGCAACTAAGTGTTGCGATAACCAAATGTTCTGACTGACTGGTAATCAGTGATTGAATTTGGCATTTCGTACCACTTGTAGGGTTCCATCGTGCCTGGAAGTTATTGTTGAAATAATGACAAATTGTTTGCCTGATTTTCTTTAAAATATGTGCTTCGAATTTGAACTTTTGTGATCCATTTCTAGGGTTTAAATCTAAATTGGAAGCACTAGGGTTTGAAACTACCAGTCCAAGAATTTCAAACGTTTCTAACTAAATTTCTAGGTCCAGGTAACAAGAGAATTATTTCTTGCGATTTAATAAATCATACAGGTTTGAAATAAGAAGAGAGACACTGATTAAATTATACATGTTTGAAATACGAAGCAATCAAGATGTATCATCGAGGTTGTTACCAGCTAAACACAAGGAAGAACCGGTGAAACCTTAACAAAATCTTCAAATAAAAAATGAAACAGAGAATCGGAAACACTTGTTGAAATGTGAAGCTAGATACAGCTTGAAACTCATTAAAAAGAGTAACATATTGCTGAAAACATAAAAATGTGTTTTTTAAGAAGATTGCAGCAAATAAAGTATAATAAGTTTGATTTTATTCCTTTTGTTTTATGTAGATAAGAGTATATAGGCAAAGAATCATACATATAGGTAATCAGTGACAATAATTAGTCATCTTAAGTGTCTTAGCTGATTATTGTATTCAATTGATAAATTAATTTCTTGGTATTTATATAGAAGAAAAAATAAAAGAAATAACTTTGCCATTATATAGAAGGTATTAAAAATTAATTTTGATTAATATTTAGTTTGTTTATTAAACTATTTAAAAAAATTAATAAAGTGAATATTATAATTAGAATAAGGATTATAATTAGGGTTGGTATTCAGTTAGATTTAGAAATATTGTTGGAATATAATATTAATTTCAATAACAATTAGTAATAATTATAATAATAATAGTACTTATTAAATTTAAATTATTAGTAATAAATATCATTTAACATTAATCTAATTAAAAATTAAAAATTATTAGAATTAATTTAATTTATAATAATTTATCTTACTAAAATTTTAATTATTCCACATTAAGACTGAATATGCAAAGATTTGAGCCTGCAAATGGTACGAAATACTGCCAACTAAACAAAAAAAAAACTTCATCATCCCTAGAATTGTCATCGAGGCAAATGTCATACCACTGGGTAATGGCCCAAACAAGGCAGAGAAAATCCTCAAATGGAGAAGAAAAAGGTTGCAGCGAAACACAAGGCAAGAAGACAGGAATTGGGTTAATGGATTTGCAAAAATGGATAATCGACCTCCTACAAACAGAAGCATCAACAATAAGAAAGCTCTGAGGAAAGGATTATTCAATGGCAGGACACACTATTCAAGGGCAGAGTAAGCACCAAATCCTTGACTAATGGATTTTTTTGATAGATTGCATAGACAAGCATCTCAAGAAATCAATTTTATTCGGGAAACCATTATTCTTCGAAGGTTTCCATTTTTATAGAATAGATTGGGAGCACAATTACAAATCCATTTAATCACAGACCTAGGAGATTTCCTAGATATATTAGGTTAAAGAATCTCCCCTCAGACTATTGGAATTTCAACGCTTTGGAGAAAATAGGGGAAGCCCTAGGTTCCCTAATAAGAGCATAATTTTTTTGCATTGGTAGACTGGGGGCAGAGCCAAAAATCCTTATTGATCTGGACACGGATTTATGTTGTTTAACAACTTGGAGATTATAACTAAACAAGCTAAATGGATCCAAAGAGTGGGAATCAATCTGGGGAAATATGGGGGAAATTGTGTTTTAGGGCAAGGCCATGTTGTCAACTACTCAAAATATATTGAAGGAGAGTCAATCCCTAATAAAGACGCCAATATTTGCTCAAACCTGCAAATCCCTATTAATCAGATTGAAGAAGGGGAAATTATTGCAGGAGATAATTGCTAGAAGATCCCTCAAGATACTTGTGAGCACAAAAAAGGAAATCCAATTTAGAAAGATAACACTAGAAATCAATAATGAAGGGTTAGAAATTGAAAACCATCAAGAATTTAGCTGGATAGTTCAAAAACTGAGGCTCTTCACAAAGAACTTGGTGATCATTTAATCAAATTGGCTCCTAAATATAAAGAAAGAGTATTTCTAGATCTGGAGTATTTTGCAAGGAGCAAGGTAGACATAACTAACATAACATGCCTTCTTGGAAATAGATATCCATCACAAACTATCCCAAAATAGGACAAGTGAAGTGCCAACAAGTCTAGATGAGCAACTTCACTATGAGGGGATTGATAATACATAAGATCTCCATACTGGAAAGGATGAAATTGGGAATCATAAAGAAAACCACCCTAGTATGGAATTGGAGGCAGTTTGTGAGTTTATGAGAATTTAACAGTTCCTTGTAAAGGAAGATGAAGCTACCTGCAGGGAGAAATTAGAACTGATACAGAAATTCATGGAGCTTATGAAATGGAGGGTGTCCACTTCGAAGTTACCCTTGGTAAGTAAGAACTAGAATTCAATCCAAGCCTAGGTAGGATTGGAATCCATCAAATCCCCTCAAACAAAATGAAACTTGATTGTGGTAAGAGTTCTGGCAAAAAGGTTGGAAGATAGTCACTACAAGAGTTAATGATCAAATATGGAAAGCCAAAAGGACAACTAAAAATAACTACCTTAATGGATTCGAGGAAGGGAAGCCCCATTCCCCAAGGGCCATGATGCTCCTATCTTGGAATGTTATGGGGCTTAAATGCCCCTAACAAGAGGCGCCTAGTCAAGCAAAGGATCGGCTTGACCAGGGCAAATGTAGTCTTGATCCAAGAGACCAAACAATCAAAGGCTAAGGTTAAGTTGGCTTTCAAGAGCTTTAAGTATTGGAAGATAGAAGCGGTTCAAGTAGACAAGGCTTCTGGGGGATTAGCAGTTTGTTGGAATTCTGCCTCAGTATGTTTTGAAGCCTTGGCAAATGCAAGGAATTGGATTGGTGGAAAGTTAGCAAGCAGCTCATCTAATCTAAAACTCATTCCGGTGAATGTATATGGGCCAATCTCCAGTGTCAACAAAAAGGATCTTTGGGCAGAAATAGATGTCTTTCTGGCCCTCTTCCCTACATGATACATTATCTTGGGCAGGGATTTCAATGCTACTCTATACATGCATGATAAAAAGGGGGTATTTGCAGACCAGGACACAGAGATTTTGAAGAGTGGGTATTAAGAAACAACTTTCTAGACATTGAATTGAAAAATGGAACTTATACCTGGAATAATAGGAGATTGGGGTTCAACAATATTGCAGAAAATCTAGATAGATTCTTTTTTGGTGGAGATCTATCCTCCTTCCCTTTAACCCTTGAGGGAGCAAGCCTTCCATGCTTTGGTTCAGATCATTATCCGATCCAACTCAATATCCTTGAGGAGGAGAAACCATTAGGATCACCCTTCAAGTTTAAAAATATGCAGCTCAAAGATGAGAACTTCCTCGCATTCATAAGAGCCTGGAGGGATGAGGAAACCTTTATGGGATCCAAGTTATTCTACTTCATATCAAAATTAAAGCATATCAAGAAAAGGCTCCTAGAATGGAATAGAGAACATTTCAAAAACACATTTGAAACAAAGACAAGGATTGAAGAGGAATTGGCAGATTTGAATGAGGAAGTCATACGGGCTGGCATGAATGCTGACAACTACCTGAAAGAAAAAGACCTCCTCAAAGATTATGAGGATGTGTTATCCAAGGAAGTATACTAGAAACAAAAATCCATAGAGACATGGCTTGAAGTAGGGGACAAAAACAGAAAATATTTCCACAATATCACTAGGCAAAGAAGAGATCTCAATCACATATGTGAATTGGAGAATGTGGATGGGTCATACACTAAAGATCCTAAAGAAATTAAGGTTGAGAGAGTCAATTAACTGAAGACCATTGGTTGAGAGAGTCAATTAACTGAACTAACCGATTAGTCATTCGGGAAACTTCTAAAATCGAAAGAGGAGTTAACTGAGTCAGCTTTCAGTTAACTGGACTGTTTCCAAAATGAGAAGCAAAAGAGACTTAGTTAATTGAACAACAAAAAAATGTTTCTAATTTGATGTTCAGTCAACTGAAATGATTACACATAAATGCATTTTTGAATATTAAAATGATTTAAATGCACTTTTACTCAATTTATTAATTTTAATTCCTTTTGCATTTAATTGACAATTATCTATTTATTTAATCAACATACTAGGATATTAATTATATAAATGACATAAGGTTCATTTGCCAATACCTTGGGATTTAGGAATTAAATAATTAAATCAAGTGCGATGATAAATTAGGATCTAGGGTTTAGGTCAAATCAGACTGAAGATGTTGAATTGCCTTTAGGTTAGGACTTAAGGTGATCAAGATTAAGGTTTTCTTGATGAGAGATCGAGATTTAGGGGCTTAGGGTTTAGTTGACCATTTTTAGGTGATTACAACTTCTTCCACAGTCTTTGGTTCAATCTCTGAAAGTATACATAATAATACTTTTTCCTGAGTAGCTCTACACGTAATGTCTTTATTCTTGTCACCCATGATCTAATTTTCAGAATGATTTGTTTGTACATACCTTGGGGTCTTGGTTGTAGATGTCAGAGTTTGTCTTGTCTCTTCTTCTTCTTTCTTGTCTTCTTTTCCTTTGTCTTCGGTATCAAATTCAGATTCAATATGCTTTTCAGAAGTTCTCTGAATTTCTTCATCAACCTTCTCATTCACACTTTCAACAATCTTGTTCAATTTTTTGTTGTAACACCGGTATGCCTTGCTCTTCGTAAAATATATTAGAAATATGCCTTCATCATCATTGCTCTCAAACTTTCCAAGGTTGTCTTCATCTCTTTGAATGTAGCACTTGCTTCAAAAAATCTTGAAGTATTTTACTGTAGGAACCCTTCCATGCCATAAAACATATGATGCCTTGCCATATTTCTTCTGGTAAAGAACTCTGTTAAGTTCATATATCGATGTATGTCTTGCTTCTCTAGTAAACCTTCTTCCTTGATCATTGTCCTTGTTGCTTCATGTACTGTCTGATTCATCCTTTCCACTACACCATTCTACTGTGGTGTTCTAGGGGCTGATAATTGTCTTTTAATGCCATATTTCTCACAAAAAATGTTAAATTCATCAGAAGTAAATTCTCCTCTATCAGATCTCAAACATTTAATCTTCCTACCAACTTCATTCTCAACTCTTGCTTTAAATATCTTGAACTTCTCAAATTCTTCTGATTTCTCTTTTAAAAATGCAACCCAAGATAATCTAGAATAATCATCAATAAAAAGCATGAAATATCTCCCACCTTGTAAGCTGCTTGTTCTTGTAGGACCACATAGGTCAGTATGCACAAGATCCAACATACCGATAGATGAATGCTCTTTTGCCTTGAATGACTCTCTTGTTTGCTTTCCTTCTTAACATCCTTTATAGATAATGTTGTTTGGTTTACACAGCCTTAGCAAATATCTTAGTGCACTTGTTGAATTTATCCTTACAAGGTTGTCGAAGTGACATCCTCCGATGCTAAAGCCAATTGTCATCGGTCTGAGATAACAAGCAACTCTTTGTAGTTCCTTCAAGTTGATACACGTTCCTTCCTATTCTTTTGCTAACTACAAGAACTGTTCCAGACTTCTTCCAGATCTCACAAACTTCATTCTTAAATACAACATCATTGCCATTTTCATACATTTGTCCAACACTCAAAAAATTATGACATAAACCCTTCACATAGTAAACCTTGTCAGTGTTATGCTTTCCATCAAAAGTAATAGAACCAATTCCAACAATATGTGTTTCTTTATCATCACCAAATCTAACAAGACATCCATCATATTTCTCAAGTTTCACAAATTTTCTTCTATCATTAGTCATATGATTTGAAGATCCACTATCAATCAACCATTCATTCTTATTTCTTCTAACAAACAATGCAGTCTCAATATTATCATCAAGTTCCGAACAAATGTTAGAAATGTCAAATCTAGGTATTTCTTGTTTTGCCAAAAACAAACAGTCTTCTCGATTTGATTTATCATCTGATATTCTAGCATCTTCATTTACATAATAGGCCTTATTATTGAACTTCTTAAACTTTTGTTGGTTTGTCTTTTCCGGACACCTAGTTGCTAAATGATCAATCTTTCCACATTGTTTAAGGGGTAACATACCTTTGTATTTGTCAATACCTTTCTTTAGCTTCCTTGCAAAGTTCGCTTCCAACTCATCTGAACTGTCATCTTTCGGATCCTCTTCTGTCTTTGTGGCTTTAAAGTTTGTCTCGGATCTGTTCTTTTCTTTTACAAATTTCTTCAACTCAAACGCGGGCATGGTGCCAAACAACTGCTCTCTGGTAAACTTCTTCGGATCATAAACTTCCTCAAATAGCCAAGATCTTGTCACTATAGATCTCCGGTAGGGTCATCAAGATCTTCTCCATAACATCTTCATCAATAATAGTAGCTCCTTGATTCTTGACTTCATTCACAACACTGCCAGCCCTCTGAAAGTAACTTGCAATATCTTCACCTTCTTCCATCATTAGGTTCGCATATTGACATTTAGTTGTTAGCTTCTTCGATAACTTGACTCTATCATTTCCTTCATAGATCTCTTTATAATTTTTCCAAACTTCAAAAGCAGTATTCAATAAAATAAGCTTGGTCAACTCAGTTTTTGATAAAGTGATAAATATTGTATACCTTGCTTTCTTATTCTCCTCATAGACTAGAATTTCATCTTGAGTAGTAGGGCCTTTCTAAGATGCAACATACTTTGTCTCCACAACTTTCCAAGTAGTATAAATGATAGAAATCATGTATCCGCTCATCTGCACTTTCCAGTAACTATAATTGATCCATCAAACATAGGGATAGTCAATTTGTGTGCCATCTGTTCTACCTCAAGTGGTTAAGCTCTCTCCAAGCAACCAATGCTCTGATACCAATTGTTGAACAGGACGCATAACTAAGAGGGGGGCTGAATCAGTTATAAATAAACAATTTCCTTGACTTCAATTAATTCAGTGAAAATTTAAAGCAATCAGAAACTTATAACATATATGTGTTGGCTAAATATTTTGCAAGTCACTAAGACTACAACTTGCAAAACGTGTGTTTTAGGTAGCAGTATGTGAGATTTCTCTCTCCTCTCAGCAATAGGGGAGGCTCCCTTCTTACCGCAGGTGGC
>MU224522.1:2751681-2764912 GCA_018584345.1 Thuja plicata | reverse complement strand
AATCACCTGGACCACATTCTCACTACCCACCATCTCTATGGCCTCAATGAGAATTCTAGAAATGAAATTTGCATCCTTCACCTCCCCTTCACAATCAACTGCCTTAAAAAACATTGCCCCTTTGGGGACATTGCAATCACATTAATCAATGGCCGGTTTCTTGTATCTTTCCATCCATCGGACACAATAGATATACCTGAAGTTTTCCAAGAAGCTCTAATTGGTTGAAAAGCTTTGTCTACAGAAGTCTTCTTTTTTTGCAAAAGAGTGGTACGCACCTTTTCATACCCGGGACTTGCGTAATCAGCTGGTGCTTTATTGATGGCTGCCAACATTTCCTTCCAATATGGTGATCTTACCAAGTTGAAAGTAAGACCATTGGCATAGAGGCAACGTGCAATGGCTTCATCAACACGCTCTCTTGCCTCCATTTGAAAAGCAGTGTCCAATGGACCTCTTTTGCGGGCTATCATTTCTACTTCTTCCTCATTCTCTTCGGGTATAGGCACTTGCAAGAATGGATGTTTGGAGGATTGAATTGGTTCAATGGGTAATTGTGTTTTACTTTTATTCTTTCCGGATGGAGGTTGATAAAAACCTTTTTTGGATCTTTTAACCATATTATCAGCAGCCTCTTGTTCTTTTACATATGACGCTATTTGTGTGTCTGACATTCCTTTCCCACTTGTGCCTTTGCACATAGCCATCCCTTTACCAACAGGGCCCATAAAATAAAGTTTGCCCCAGGAATATGAGCTATTGAATGCTTTGCCTTTGTTACTTTCACAATATTTACACTTCCAAAAATATGAACCACCTCCTGCAACCTGTTGTATTCTTGTGGTATGTCTCCATAAAAGAGATCCTACATCAATTTTGAAATTATCACCTCCTTCCCCTGCCACTGAACTTTGACTACTGGTGGTGGCCATTCTTGCACATACAATGTAATTTTTTGCTTTGCTAATAAAATATTAAGAAATTAAATAAACTTAATTTAGAAAACAACTATGAACATCAACCAAACAAGTGCAAAAACATGATACAAAATACTAAAATGGATAGCTAAACTTGTTTCTTTACTTCTTTTAAAAAAATTAAAATTAAAAAAACTTGAAAGATTTCTTCCCAAACTTGAAACAATTCATCAAAATCTCAAAAAAGTCGATTAAAGGACTCAAGAATGGGATCAAATGCTTACCTTAGATGCACAAAATTCCTTTGTGGAAGCAATCTCTTGCCCTACGAACGATTCTTTTCGAAAAGAATCACTTTGCCTTCAACATGCAAAAATGGAGACCAAATGAGAATACACTGCAGCTGCAAAAAAAATGAGATAAGAATAGTTTGAAAGACCTCTTTTAGGGTTGTTTTAGGGTTTACGAGAAAAAAATAGATTAAAAAAATCTATTTTGCACATGTTTTAAAGTGCTTTTAGTGGCAAAAATGAATAAAAAACATTTTTTATTGGTTTTTGTGGGCAGTCGTCCGTTGATTCTCCCAGATGCACCCGAATGCCTTGTGGATGCCGCCCAGAAGCGCATCCTAGGCATCTGGATGCGTCTGGATGCCTGCCACAAGCATCCAGACGCATCTAGATGCCTGGGATGCGCTTCCGGGCGGCATCCACAGGGCATCCACACCGGCTTCTCCACCAGCCCGCATCTGCTCCTGCATCCAGCGCTCAGGAGGGCGCATCGGTATCTTAGTTGAAAAATATCAAGTTGCAGAGGGATGAACGACAAAGGATTCTGGAGGCATTAAAACAGTGAAAAGGTGAACGAGGTTGAAGTAAGCGAGTATTTTTTCATCCTCTTATGTTTAGCAGGTAGGCTGAAAGAATCAATTTTTAGGGCTTCATTCACAGGATTAGATGTGATTGAATTCATTCAATACCGATAATGGAGTCCCCCATTTTATTCAAAGTTGAGAGACCCAAAAGACAAGTAACTTTTCTAGGGGTTGTGATTCAGCAAAGGATGCAAGAAATTCTGATAGACTCGCATATCATGTTGGTTAAAATTATTTTGGGTATTCTGGGAAGGGATTTTATCACAGTTGATCACAAGTATAGGGTCAATACTGAGAGCCCAGCAGTGTTTCTAGCCATCCTATTGCATGTGGGCTTGAATAAAATGATTGCAAAGAAACTTTGTCAAAAGATGTTTCATAGGAATTTCTTGATAGATATGACCAGCATTCTTAGAAATATTGGTGAGAACCTCATGATTCTGAGACAAAAATATTATGACATAGAAATCATAAATGGTCAATCATCCTAAAAGATATCCAAGCTTGGATATAGAAGATCACAGAGTATTTAAAAGCAAGAGATTTGGTATCAAAAAGAAGATTGACTTCTTGATGACGCTTTATAAACTCAGACATAATGAAGGACCAACTTGGGTTTGAGATTTCCTCAAAAAAGAGAACTTGGTGTCTGAGAATGAAGGGGAGCTGGGACTTTGCAGTATGGAAGTCGGGCTTTTTAGTATATTTGATTCACAAGGGCCTCCACCTTAGGGCGTAGAAGAATGGGATCTGGACTAGATAGCTGAAGAAGTAGCATTGAGAACTCAAGAGGAATTGAGAAGGATCCAAGAACAAAGAGGCCAATCAACAGTCTTCATGCAAAGGACAATAGATTGGGAAGAGGTCGTGGTGGTTGAAGCTCTGTAGCTGGATCTTCTTCTAGGAATCCAAGATAAGAATATTTAGGGATCATAATGTTTACTCTTCAACTGGGTAGTAGTTGCAGCTCTTTTATGTGGTCTAAAGACTGATATTAGTAGCATGGATTTTTAGTATTTTGCGCTTTCTGATCACTCATTTTGGTCTCAGAGTGATTAGATCTTATAGTTACTTATAGTTTTAGTTTTCAGCAGACTTTTATCTTTAGATCTTTCCTTGTCTCCAGACATGATGCTATAATCTTCAGACTTGTTTTGCTGTTTTTAGGTAGTTAATTTATGTATATTCTGAACTACTTTTTAATAAAATTTTGGCTCTAGCCTTTTATTGATTAAAAAAAAGAAAATCATATTGAAATGAATTGCAATGTATTCATTGTACTTGAGGTTTTACTT
The DNA here is from genome assembly GCA_018584345.1 of Thuja plicata. Lineage (NCBI taxonomy): Eukaryota > Viridiplantae > Streptophyta > Pinopsida > Cupressales > Cupressaceae > Thuja > Thuja plicata. Next base: position 2,761,826 of record MU224522.1, on the reverse strand, counting down.
GCTATATGTTATAAAAATAATACACGTTAAATACGAAAAACTCTAGGTTCGGTTTTAGTGATTGTAGCAAGGATCTGCTAATCTAGAACTTCAAGGCAAACCTTGGGATATTTCATGGAACTTGCAACGTGCAAAGCACTATTTTCAAACACTACACTTACCATGACTTTGCACCAAAGAATCAACAACCATCATAATAGTTTGCAAGCATAAATAGTATTCTTTGGAATTTTACTTTCATAACAAAATCTTCGTAATATTAAAAAAAAACTGAGTTACCAGATTCGCTCCTGGATCTGGGAATTCCTGGTTCGATTCTCTCAAAAGTCTAGTCCTTGTCAGATTCTGTCAAAAGTCTTCCGCAGAGACCGAATTTCGCTGGGAATTCTCTGAGGAACCGTGGTAGAATTCAGACGACTTTTGGGCGTCTTTGGTTTCCAGCAGAGGAAACCGGACAGAATTTCGGAGAATTTTGAGAGAATTTATTCGAAAAACACCTTTTGTTGACTTTTTCAAAAAGATTTTTTTTTGCAAATTAGGCTCAAGCACATGATTAGACTCAAATTACTAATCATATTTAATTTGAATTAAATGCTACTTGAGAAGAAGAATCGGGATGTATAAAAGTGTCGTGCATCTATTATGGAATGTATGTTATACACCATAATTCGTGCATATAGCCTAACATGTATAGAAAACTATGGATTGAACAGAATCTGAAAAGATCTTTACTGTGGATAATTCTGGATCCAAAGCCTGCTTTCTTGGCTTCATCCAGTCTGTTCCAAAGCCTGCTTTCTTGGCTTCATCCAGTCTGATAATTAATGTGTGAAGCTTACAATATGGCAACAATCACAACCTTGGCCTTAAACGGGCCTATAGCGTTACTTTTGTGCTTCTAATTTGCAACAATAGAATGGTGATGATTTGCTTGATGGTTTTTGATGATATTTGATCAGTGATGGCTGATTATTAATGTTGACATTATTGTTCAATGTTTTTGAACTGAAAACATTCATATGGTGGTGTATTTTACTATGTTGCTTTAATATTAGCATAGTGGTGTATGAACTTATTTGCTGCTGCATATATATATATATATATATTAAAACAAAACATATATTCTTGTACGGACAAACCCAAAACGAATCCGAACCCAACCCCAAAAAATTTGAACGAATTTCGAACCCGAATTCGTACCCAAATCTGAACCGGCAACTTAGGAAAAAAAACATATGGTTTTCATCTAAAAGGTTATGGATTGTTTTCCACTTGGAAGTGTTCAGAAGTTGATTCTTACCTCCAAAAAAACAATTTCTTGCATTTCTATGTTGAATGTTTGATTTCTCGATCAACATTCCAGTGATATATACAAATATATAGAGACACACACTTGCACATACAGAGGCATATTGTGAGTTAGTATTTCATTAGTCTAAGTAATATTGGAAGGAGAATGGGTTGTACAGTTACAAAATAAAGCATGTAATTTTTTACTTTAACAACTATATGAAAATCTAAAATCCTAACTTGAATTTAATTTTCTAAGAACGATTAGAATTTATAACCAAGATTCGTTATTTTTGCAAAATATAAAATAAAGGGATAGAATTAAACCTTCCACTAATATTGACTGACATTTGACCCTGTTTTGAGTTAACCACCGCCTTCTCTACTGGCAAAAGAAATGTTATATTAAACAGTTGTGCACCTACAAGGAAAGTAACCAAAACTTAAGTCATTGTCAATTTAAAGTCCCTTTCTAAAAATAAGGTAACATTATTTCCATTTTCTATTACTTGCATTGAAAGTTTGATTTATGACAAATAACATATCTAATAAATTTCATCTATATATGAACATGTTTAATCAGTGCACAAAGCAATTTAACTGTTTCTTGACTCACCAGCAGCAAGCCTATGTTTGAGTCCCTTCAGAATAGTAAGTAGGTAAACCTGAAGAGATTTTAAAATTAACAAAGAAGACATTTAGTATTGGTAACAAAATAGCCTCAGTTTTTCAAAAGAAGAAAAGAGGAAAATCAGCGGCAAAGATTTGGTATCCTATCAAAGCAAATGAATGCATTTCAAATTTTGTAATATGAATGTTGACACAATAATCTTCCTTTAAGAACAAAAATCACAAATTGACAATAGGAACCATAAAATAGAATAAATCACTAATCCATGTTTAATTTCCATAGATGAAAACACAACTCTAATAAAATTGCATTCAAGATAGGAAAAACAAAGAGTCCAAATGAAGATCGTAGAAGAGAACTTACCATATCGAAGATAACAAAGAGATAAAGGACGATCCACAATTAGGAGGATAGATATTTAATTCAACAATACAAAATTTGAACAAGCTAAATTTTGATATTAGTGCTATTGTTTTTCTTTGAAATCTTTTACAAACAGAAATTATCCTTCCAATTTTTTACTTTAAATTGCTGAAAATTGATAAGGTGGTACATCATAAAATTAATCACTAAAAGTCACAAAACAGCACATCAAATGAGAAATCAGTACAAAATCTACTATATAGAGACAGAATGTGGTCAAATTCTAGAATAGCGAGGTAGCGTTTCCTCATCTCCACCATCATCATGTAATATCTACGATCCATTTGCTTTAATAAATCCTCAAAGAACATTGTGGAATTGTTGAAGCACTACTACAGGACAAGATTTCCTTGGACTGAAAACTGTCTCAAACAACTTGATTTGCTACTCTACTCGGCTGTACACACATTCTACAACTCCCAAATGACCCAACGGTTATATTAATACAAATGTATGAGAAACTATATGGGACAAAGAACCCAAATACCGAAAGAACCAAAGAGATGGAAAGGGAAACATTTTGCATTCTGTTTCAGATTTAGTTTTATCCTCTACAAGGTGGAATTTGTTCGATTCAATGGTCCAAACAACCCCAATTTCTACAATGGATTCAGCTCTAGCTGATTTAGTATAGTTAACTCCTTTTGATACAGAGGAATTCAAGACAAATCTAACATTTGAATTTGGCTTTAAACAAATTGGATCATGACAACTGATTTACAAACATTTTGAGCTCCTTAATGATCAAACATCCTTGAGCCTCTCTGCACCCATCTTATGAATCTAATATTCTTCATAAAGTGCTGTGAGAAGACCTTAGATATCTCATTAGTCATACAAACTATAAGAATGGCATGATTACCTAGGGAAAAATGAAGTTCAACATTCATGGTATAATTTAGATCAATGGACAATTACTGTGTAAAAGGCAAAATATGGTTTGTTTCCTCATGAATTTTTCATGTTTGCAAGCTTCTAGAAATTGATCTAAAATTGTTATTGGAGACAAGTATCCTTCTCTTATCCTGGTTTGTTTGATTTTATGTATCTAAAGAAACTCAAGCATGGGCTGATTTATGGAATATCCCCAACCAGAATATTTTTACCAAACTTGGAATTTCACAATTTATAATGCCCAAGCATTTTGTGAAACAGTTAGCAGTAGACTGATCAGGAATAGTTTTTCACTTGTTTTGAAAGGAAATTGCAAATCATTTACTTAGCATTAACTTTTCCAGTTTGCATTTTGCTAATAGTATCAGTAACATCAGATTTGATAGCTCAATATGGCCCCAAATTTTTTATTTATGATTTTCTGTAGTGCTGTCATTAAAAATGTATTACACAGAATTTTTAAACAGCAATAAACTTCCAAGTTAATACTCAGAAATTATACAATATAATTTTGGCTGACCTGTCAATATTTTCCTCATCTCCTTAACAATATTTTTAATATTCCAAACACTCATAATAATACGACAGTCCCTAAGAAGGGTATGGTAGGACAAAGACTTGTACAACTATTAGCTTGACTGCAAACTCTTAATCATCTGCTACTTTGGCTCCTTTTCTTGTCTTCTGGTTGCGCTAGAAACCAAGGAAGCCTTGTACAACCTTTAATATGCCAATTGACCCATCCTTATTGTGGTACGATAGCCTTGGGGGTACAGCTGGGCTATAAGCTCAGCAACATATATATAATATTGTACTTTTAATTTCTTGATTCACATGCACACACTACACAAAGGTCTCTGTCAATCTCACATTGCACACACACACACACACAAATATTTCCTGGTTATTCAACTACAAATCCTTACAATAACAAATTTTGACCAAAACAAGAAAACAATCATTTTCCATTTGCCTGCCAACCTCCAGAAATTAGCAAACTGCAACCTCAAATTGATCACTCTCACATTCGTCTAAACAAAACTCAGAAAACCATGAAACACCTTCCAAAAAAATCAAATAACACCTCCCTACATTACCTGACAGCAACACACACCTCCAATGCCACAAAGCAGCAACAAAGGGTTAAAGAAATGTAGGCTAAACACACTCAGCATTTCACTTCTTCCAGAAGGTACGGCTTGTACCTGAGTTACACTATTCACGTTGGAATCCTCTGATACTCCTCCATACTCACACGGCTGGGCTAGAAATAAACTTCAATTGAGGCATCTAGTGTAGATTGAGCAATACTGCCAATATTGGTGACCAAACAAGGGCATAAAAATTTCCATGAGCAATGTACAACTAAATGCCTAGTATATAAATGGCCAAGAAATAACTCTCTCGAATCGCCTTCAAAGAACTCAACAACAAACACCAAGAAATCCTGACAAACTGAAAACAACTATCCAACCTCTACAAATTAAAAAACATCAAGAACCTCCATAGTTGGAAGCAATAAACTGAAAGATCAATTTGCAAAATGATGATTCTTGAAATGAAACCACACTCGTCCAGTTTGGAATTATCTTTTGAATCCAAAACTAGAAAAAGAGGGTCTTTCGTCTTGAAGACTGTGGAAGAACTTGAAGGTTCAATGCGACAATATTACAATATAAATCAACAACACATGCAAATGAGCTCCCCTCAACCTCCTTCTCTAGCTTTTGGAGCAAATATAACCAATTACTAATTTAAAATAATTCATTTATCCCTCAAAAGATCTCTTTTGAAATAATAATAATATTTTATGTACAAAGGCCCCTTATCTAGGCATGCCATTTGTAAAACACTTAGTTACCTTTACAATGAGCTATTACACTAATTTGTCCTTTAATTATTTCTTAAAATTAGACAACTTTAGTGAAATATTAATTAATAACTCAATAACTCAGCCAGGTTGTGGAGAGCACCAAAACTAAATCAGAAACAAACTCTGATATACCAGCATGATTTGGAAGACTTGGGATGAAGATAGGAGCCAACCAGTTGTTAAAAACAGACGTGCTCTCCAAGAAGCTTGAAGAACACTCCAAGACTCAGAAAAAATGTTAAAAAAGTGTCTTAATGCTCCATATTGTGAGCACATTGCCAAGAGAAAAACCCCTGCAACACTAAACCTGCACATTCCGAGAAAATTGTAGTTCCCGAAAGCACACCAACTAGCCTTTGGAAGAGCTTGGAAACAAATATAATTTAGCACAAATCACGTTTGCTAAAAATGGGGACATTATAGCTAAGATGAGAAAGGATGACATAGTTAACTATAATGAAGCTCACCTAATGAATTTACAAGTGTTGATCATGATACCCTGTAATATCCCCAAATTCTGAACATAAAGATAAATTGATAAACGATTTAAAATAAGTTTAAATTAGAGATTTAAACGTATTATATAAGGAATATAAAATATGATAGACAACAACTCTGGAATCTCCATACACATAGGTTTAGGTATTGACATCACCAATGCATACACATACCTCTGCAATGATAACAACCGATATGTATATCATCGGGCTTGATATAGTAATCACCATGCATCATGAGGCTGAAGCAATATATGATCAGGCATCACTCCCAATTCATACATCGGATTATATATATATATATATATATATATTACCTCTGTGCCATAATAGAAGCCGATAACATTATCGGGCTAACAGACCAATAATTCATGGTTCTTGATAATAAAGCAGCCAAAACAAGGGAGCTGACCTGTTACAAAGGACAAAGCAAGCACGACAAGTGCCACCACCAACAACACACTAACACCAACACACCCTCAACCAATACCTTTCTTTAAAAATCAAAAACATGTAACAAGTGGCAAGAGGACCCAAAATAATAGAAAAATTGGTAACCCAACCGTGATCACCATCAGGAATAGTTTTAACAACGTTAAAAACATAGACCCAGATAACCAGAATAATAGCATAAAACCACCTACTATTACCAGTCTTGGTCCTACGAAAATCAGAGTCAATAAACACAGTAATTAATAGGCCCTTAAAGGCCATCCACCACCAGCAAGAGTTTAAAAACATCATAAAAAGGAAAATCATTTGGGGTTGTTCCCCCATCATTGAGCAGCAGCTTGAACCAGTCTTCTACCAGAAACTAGAACAATTTCCCTTCATCCTTCTCCGTAGCCGAAGTCTTTCGGTTCTTCTGATGGAAGAGGTGCAAAGTCGTGGCCGTCAAGTGCATCACTTTTACTGCAAAGTCCGCCAGCCTGTTAAAACTAGCACCAAGCTCCTTGACCTTACCTTGCAAAAGCTGTAAATCTTCTTTAGCACCAACGTCCTTGACTTTACCTTGCAACAGCTTTAAATCATCCTTCATTTGATGCAGCTTTGCCTTAAAGTCCTCTTTTCTATCATCCGCGACATCATTTTTGTCCTCCGTCTCTTTTCCATCCTCACTATCCTCCTTAACAATATCCTCCCCCGGTAAGCCCAAAGGCGAAGTAGCAATAAGAGGGGACTCCTTATTGTTACCCCCCAACCCTTTCTTTATCAAAAAATCCACCGCATTGAGTTTGAAGCTAGCTGACACCTACGTGGATTCCTGGCTTCTCTCTCCTCTCTCCATGGTTGGGGTAGCTTTGCCCTTCTCCTTATCGTAGTTGTCCTCCTTATCTTTTTTTTTTTCCCCCTGTTCTTATCATCAATTTTCACTTTTTTCCTCCCTTCTTCCCCCTCTGAATCCGCCTCTTCCTCATTCGCTTCCAAGTACCTTTTCCTCACTGCCTTCTGCTTGACACAGGAGTTGGAGGCTATTCTGTGGGACCTCCTCCTGTTGTCATTGTCCTCGTCTTCCTCCTTAGAGTCAATGTTGATCTGCACTTCCCCCACTTACCAGCGGGACCCTGGCAAGTACCTTTAGACTTTTTACCCAGGGGAATGGGCGTTTTAGAGGATTGAGAAGGGGAAGCAACTTTCTCTTTAGGGTTTTTGGTAGGTGGGATGATGGTGGTATCTTGCATGGCAACAAATTCTAGGACACAAGGCACAGTGAAAATTATACAGCCGAAGGATAAGCCCTTGGTGAAGGATACAATAATTCTGCTTGGTGCTTTTTTTCACTCTCACATCCATGACCGAAGCTTCTATAGAATGCAAAAAAAAGAAAGGGATGGATATCTCTTCATTATAGTAGAAATGATTTAACAACAGAAAATGATAATTGTAGCAGGTCCCCAAACGACCCTCCAGAGTGAGATACTTCATCAGGATTAGGCATACCTCATTCCACGGTTCACTCAGCTCGTTGCATTTGAAACCACCACAGAAATGAACAAGAACCTCTATTTTTTTGAAGAAACGGTTAACGCTAGTGTCGTCCTTGCTCTTTGGTGATTAGAGGACCCTATTGTGGGTTGTGGCCCCTTTTTGAGGGACTTACTATTTATAGTAAGTCAACAATTGGTTCCACGGAGCTCAGATGATTTAGAGGAGTTATATGATGCTCTCAAATTTTATTTCCGGCTTCTGGTTTGGGCTCCAAGATTCTTGGAGGGAGCATCTATTTTTAGTAAGTCACCTCATCAGGTTTATTCATCATATTTCATCATCAGGATCACTCCTCTGCTGTCAGATTTTGATTCTGATGCTTCCCCAGTTGTTTTCGCAAGACATGTGAATTATGATTATTATTTAATTAAATCAGCTAAGGTTGCTATTTTTATTGCAATTGTATTTTGGGCATCTTAGTGTTATTGCTCGTTGGAACCGGGTTGAGAATTTTTAAATCCCGAGCTCATAAAAAAGGGACCTTATGTGTCAGAATATGGTTATTTTAATAAAAGGGTCTCTTTTCATCATTAAAGTGGAAAGAAATATAATAGTTTATTACATTTCAAATGTGCACATAAAGCATAGTCTTTATGTAAGTGAAATGTGTGATTAAGAAGCTAGGGTTCGCTTTCTTGTGGAGAGATTATAAAAGACATGGAGAAGAAATCAAATGCATTATTGATTATGCTATTCATTCATTCATGAAAAAATATGGTTCGAGTTTGGAAGGAGTTCAAGGGTTTGAGTGTTTGTATGCTGAAAGAATTGTGAATTCTTTACAGTAATCAACACCTTGAGTTGGTGAAATATTCCAGCGAATTGTGCATCATCTTTGGCTTCATTCAGTGGTTGAGAGTGTGATTAATGAGGAGTGAATTTGTATTGCGTAAGTGTTTGATATCAGCTCATTGCTGGGCGTGGACAATTATTATTGGCAGCCGTCCTCTCTTCTTCAGCCGCGGCCAGTCAACTTAGCAACCAATATCACTTGTTGGGGTTGTGGCCAGTTAGTATGAAAGCGTGAAGAGCATTTGTAAGTTTTTATTTTAATTTAATGATTTCTTTCATGAATGTAATTGTTACATATTACAAAGACTTTTCAATTAGAGTGGAAAGGTGAATTATAGATTTCAAATGGAATATGTATAGCTATTTCAATTAATTTGTTTGTGATGCATTTCAATTGTTTGGAAAACACAAGAAACTATATATGTATTGCTGAAAAAATTAAAAGAAATCAGAATTCTAGACTTTAAGAATTTCTTGCAGTCAAATTGAGGGTTAAAGCCACGCAGGCTCTTTACAGTACCTTTCTCCATAGTAGGATCTTGTTTTTGTAGGGCCAAAGAGATCTGTATGTACCATATCCAACTTTTCTTTCGTTGTAAATGATTTGTTCTTAAAACTGCCCTTAGTTTGTTTTCCCATTACACACTCTCTACACATAGTGTCAGTAGGCTTCACAATTTTTGACAAATCTCTAGCTGCATTAATGTTACTGGCCTTTACAATATTATCTAAATTTATGTGACAAAACCTTTTATGCCATACATCTACCTTCGCAACAAAACAAGTTGTCTCGGTATTATTCAACTCAAACACATTACCTCTTGATTTAGTACCTGATGCGATCAGGTTTCCAGACTGACCTCTGATAGTACATTTTCCATTCATAAATTGTAAGTGATATCCCTTGTCTACAAGTTGTACATCACTCAACAAATTGTGCTTAAGTCCATCAATCGGTAAGACATCATCAGTGTTAGTCTTCCCATCAAGAGATATTGAACCTACTCCAATGATCAACTTAGGAGTGTGTTGGTGCCCAAAAATGCTGAATTGGATTTCCTATGGACTTGCCAATCCAATGTTTGGAAAACCAATTGTTTTTTGCCAACTAACGGGAATGATTGATTATGATCCTCTTCCCCTGCACTTCTAGCTCTGCAAGACCAAGGCGGGTGAACCTTTACCTTAGCCACTATCTACTGGTTTAAGGCATTTTATAGAAGATAACTTGTGTACATAATTCAACCGATCTCTCAAGATGGCAAGTAGGCTTGAATAAATCAAATTGTAAGCAACATATCATAAACTGTAAACTGAAATACTTTGAGTAATTGGAAGAATGTTTAGTAAATATGTATGTAAATTGAAATAAAAATATAGATAAGATATCACAAAACTATAACAATGAATTGAATAACTATAATCCAAATAATGATTAGACCAGTGCCTTATTCTATCACGGGCAATAGAGTCAAGATCATTCCAATCTTATGTTCAACCTCAGAGACAGTTTTACAAGAAAACTTATCACTTCAAAGGTGTTATGGAATGTACATGCAACCTAAAACAAATTCTTAGATATTTCAAAAAGGTAATACTTCTCAGATGACAGCCCAATTGACTGGGGCATTAATCAATAGAATTTAACCATGCAAAATGAGAAAACCAATTGAAAATATAGACTATGAATCAAATCAGGAAGCATGCACATCAAACTATCACTTTGAAGAAGTTCTATTGGTTTATCCAAGGGACT
>MU224522.1:2717710-2733399 GCA_018584345.1 Thuja plicata | reverse complement strand
TTTTTAAATCCTGTCCACAAAATGCATTTAATATATATCTTGCAATTATAGTGCTCTACGAGATCACATGCGAAGGGGAAAAGTGCAGGAGACATCCAACGTCCAACAGAAGATGACAATGAAAACGTAATCTAGGATTTGTTGCCCTGGTATGTACAAATCCACGCAGTGCACAAGCTCTGTAAAAAGTATAATGAGTTAACCTTATCCAACAAAAATATCCATGTTTGAAAATAATCCACGCAGTGCTATCAAACATTAAATCTTCATGGGAGCCTGTTTTGAGTGGGAGGATTTTTTTGTGATGGCAAGAAGCATAGATTGCATATTGAATGCCGAAGATTGTGCTGAAGATTGAATGCCTTATTATTTTAAGAAAGAATATTAAATGCTCACCAGTTTCCACAAAACTACAAGCGGGAATAATTTGAATTTGAATTTGAATTTGAATAGTTAACGGTGTAGGTTAAATGAAATAAAAATTGACGGAAACTAATGCTACAGTGTGTTTTACAAATGTGAAGTTCTTTTTTGAGTGTTTTAACGAATTCATCCTACTCTGTGATGCGTGTTTTCTGCGACATGACATGCTACTCATTTAGAAAATATGATCTGTATTTCAGTGGGGCAATGCTTTCTGTCTTCTTCTATCAAGCTCACGACAAGATCAAATCCTATCTATGCTTTATACACAATTGAAAGTGGTTCGCTCTCAGTGACTCTTGAATTTGAAATCCCAGAGGATACCACTCCAATTACATTGGAGCTCTTAGTGGCCTTCAAAACATCGTCTACAGTGAAGCTAAGGCATCTAAAAGAAATCATCTTTCATGTTGCCTGCCCTGGACCTGGCCCCTCCTCATCCTATACTACACCCTACCTCTCTCTAGCACTATATCTATATTTCCTTGCTTTGTAGCGCTTGTACAAACAATGGCCGCCCACAATAAAACTGAACAAAGACACTGCAAATCCTCCTCCCATAACCATTACAATTGCCCCCGGTTTTTCTCTAGTATGCATCTGGTTCGAATCCCCGGGAGAGCCAGGGGTTCAGAAAAATGTCATATTTAAACAAGGGGTCGCCAATACGCCGCTGCACAGAAAATGGTTACCGGCAAAAGCCCCGGTGTTTAGCTGCTAGAAAAATCCCCTATGAGGGCATGGGGCACCGATCGCCTCGTCTAGGTGCAAGCAAGTTGAAGTTTGTTTGGAGATAGGCTCGAAATCAGCAAGTGGTGGAGTAAAAAGCAAAATCTAACGGCTTAAATGACTTGGACGGTGGTCAACGGCTATCAAACGATTACAACTGTCGATTGAGAAATAAGCTTCATACATCTCATATAAGGGAATAAAGGATGGACAGCCGAGAAGCTCCCAATGGTAGTCATTGGGCTCTCGGCCACTTCCAACCATCCATCGCTGAAATCAGCCGGGGCTTTCCAAGAGGGAAACGCCTACGGCGTAATTAACTATGCACCTGATAATCAGATTCACACCCAACATTCAGCTACCCATTCATATATAAAATACACATGGCGCTGCTGTGTAGAATTGTAGACTTCCTTGACGCCAAGCCTTGGAATTGATAGCACTAGAATGTTGGAATCAAATTGTGCCCTTCCTATCACACGCAACTCCCAACAAAGTCTAACGTTGTCACTCTAAATGTACTGCAACTTTCAGCCAGAGCCGTGAGAGCCTATACGGAGGTAAAATGATAGCACTAGATGCCGTCACTCGATTTGTAATGTTTCTTTGCCAAATCGCAGACTTCCAACTCACAAACCCTTTCCATAAAACTCAAACTCAACAACTGGATGTAGCTGAGATGATGGACAATTCGCTGGAATATCTCACCAACTCAAGGTGCAGATCATTGGAAAGAATTCACAGTTCTTTTCAGCATACAAATTCTCAAACCCTTGTACTTCTCCACAAAAAACAAACATTAGACATTATCAAAAATGAATCATCCATTTTTCCATTGGCCTTTTTATAACTCTTCCATGAAGTTCGATTGTCCTGACACTTTTTCAACAAGTCACATTAATGACTTATAAACATTTTCTTTTGATGCACAAATGAATTTATAATATAAAATTGTATCCCCCTTGGTTTAATGATATACTTAATGCTCATTAATAATGTCCTTGGCCCCTTAAAACTTTAAAAAGTTATTAATAACATAATTTTATAATATAACCATTAATAAATAATCATTAATGCCTTAATAATTTAATATCTCATCTTAATATTGCAGCGTGTGGTGATAATATTTTTTCAATAAGTGAATATGAGACATACGGCAGAGCAGGCCCATTTGGGCGAAGTATATCAGGTTTCGTGCCCTAATTTCAGGCAGCATTTGCATCACAGTTTTCCCTTATTCAAACAGCGATTTAATGGTTTCTCATCGCTCAAACCACTGCATAGCAAGTCAAATCATGAGAAAAAGATAAATCGTAGAAAGACTCTTCCCCCTTTCTCACTGGACGGTTCTGTGGCTTCGTATTCTAGAAATATTACAACGGTAAAGGATCTGAATGCTCAATTCTTTGTCTTCAATAGAACTAGGTATGCGAGCTTTAAATATTTTTCCTATAACCAGGATTCTTTTATCCGCAATATGAGTTATAATACCAATGTGCATTATTCCCGACATTCTCTAGGTAGATTGTCTTTTAGGGCATCCCCCCAAAACAAATTTGCCTCCGTTGATGAATGGATTCCGGCTTATGCACAAAATGCTCGGAGTTTTCGGCATCATAAGGCTCGGACGTCATGGAGAAATCTCAAATCACAGGCATACCGCGCTGAGATACATACCTTTAATGGCTTAAGGCAACTTCAAACTGGCAATAGTAATAGCAACAAAGCTGAAAACATTTACACTCCTCCACATAGACGATACCATGTCAAACCCCACCTTGAAAATACCCCTAAGGCTAGGGTTTCTTCTGGACTGGGTCATAAAATCAAAACTACTTCTAACCATAGAGATCTCATGAAAGACATAACCATCAAAGGGGATCATATCTTTACATATGGTATGATGGGTCATTGTGAAGCTACCGGGATTTATGGAAAGTGGTATGGACATGAGTTAAAAGAGAGCAGCATTAGGGACTGGTTCTCTCTTGCCCTTGGAGATCAAGTAAGTATGACTATCCTAAATAACAATTGTTTTTTTCTAGAATGCAAAAATATCTCTTTACGGGACAAATTTTTATCTGTTGAACATGTATTTTATTTAGGGTTTGCAGTCAAATTTTTAGAATGGAAGCCAAACTTTTGTTGTAGTATGTTTGATAACATCTCAGTACCCTTTTGGGTTAAAATCTCAAATATGCCAGTAGAGTTAATGTACAGTAAGATTATTTCTCAAATTGGTAGTAGTATAGGTAATGTGGTAGGGTTAGAACTTAATTTACTACACTCATCTGAGGTTAAAATACTTATTCATACTGATGTTAAGACAGCCTTTCCCTGTAACATCCAATTCGTCACAGACCATTTCACATATAAGCTTACCTTAGAAAAATTCAATGGGATTATTCAACATAAAATTTGGTTAAGTCCTAGCCAAGAAATTAAAAATAATATTATAGATCATACCATAGACCTTAAGGAGCTTTGTACTGAAGACTCTTGTACTATCTCACCTCCATTTGTTGATTTCATTGAAGAAGGGGAAATTTGTATGTTCCCCATCTTTCCAGATTCCATTAATGGTAATCCTGGGATTACCTTTATGGATGGTGGGGGTTTTGTAATCAATAATGATTCTTATCGGGATACAGTAACTAAGGTGCAAAAGCTTCAAGATAATTTAAGTCAGGATAATGAAAATAATAGGAATAAAACTCAAACAATTAACTTATTTGATAAGCAATTAGCTAAAAAAGCAGTTAATAATGGAATCTTAGGTATTAATAGCAATGTGATGGTCGATAATGAATATGTGAGCCGCGAGATCTGGAACTTAGGCAAGACTAGGATTTTACCTATCATTAAAACTAAGAAACCTCGAACCAGTAAGCAGAGGATGTTTGCTTCTGGGTCTTTTAATCATAACAAGAAACTAAGCTCTATTGACAAAGACATGACTGACTCATAGGATGAAGAAACCAGTGACATTGAAGAAAATAATAGGAGAAAACTAAAATGGATAAATAAAATAAAGAGTCTAGATGAACACATAACATTAGATGATACTCTTCAATATCAAATGGATAATGAGGTAAATATTACTCCCGAAAAGGTATCAGATGACTGTGCCACTCATAATAATGATCTCTGTGAGTTGGAGGATATATATGGACCAAATAGATATCTTAGCCCCAAACCTTTACAGATTATCACTAACCAAGCAGAGAATGATATAGAAAGTAGATATCTTAATAAACAAAGGATACCTTTTAATGATACTAGAATTAAGGCAGATTCAGTGGAAGATGAATTTGAAGAACTCAATGATCTCCTAGGACTCAACATTGATACTGAGGATATGCTCATTCTCAAAGCTATTGAATCTTTAAGTGGAGATTTCCTTGACTCGGATGATCATAGGATGAATGCAGTAGAAGATAGCAAGGATAGGAGTTTAGGCTTGGCTATATCATGTGCTGGTAAGAAGACTCCAAAATACCCAAAACAGATCACTAAAAGAGGGAGAAAATCCCTTAAGGAATTACGATAGAGGGATGGATCTGCTTTGGGACAGGTTAAATTAACGACTATTCTGAATACTGGGAAGGGGCAGAGCCTTCCCAAGGCGCCATGAAAATCATTTCATGGAACGTTAGGGGACTAAATGCCCCTAACAAACAACGCCTCTTAAAGAGAAGCCTTACTTCTCTAGAGGCACATCTCTACCTTATCCAAGAAACCAAATTAGGAACAGAAGGATACAATCTACTTAGTAGGAAATTAGGAATATGGGAAAAATCAAAGGTGTAGACTCGATATGTGCTTCAGGAGGGCTAGCTTGTGTATGGAACTCAAGGTTTATTTCTTTAACTCTCTTAACTTCCAATCCCCAATGGATGGCAGCACAAATTAAGAACTATAGCAGCAACTTAGAATTTATTATTATCAATTTCTATGGACCAAAGTTCCTGCATGAAAAACGACTTGTATGGAAGGAAATTGAAAGTTTCATTAATTGCTATCCTAATATAAACATTTTTATAGGTGGGGACTTTAACTCAATTTTAGATACAAAGGAAAACTCTGGAGGATCTAAAGGCAGCAATCAAATTATGAAAGAATTTAAGGAATGGATACAATTGATTAATGCAATGGATATTCCCTTAGATAATGGTACATACACTTGGTCAAATAGGAGAGTTAATTCTGAACTAATTACTGAGAAACTAGATAGATTTCTTCATATTGGGGACCTAACAAAATTAAAAGTAACTCTTAGAGCTAACATAGTTGCACACTCAGGTTCAGATCACTTTCCGATTAATCTGGAATTAGAAGAAGATTTAAAACCTAAAAAGAACCCTTTTAAATTCAAAAAAATGTGGCTTAAGGATGAGGAATGCATGCTAAAAATTGAGTGGAGTGAAAAAAGTTTTAAAGGATCAAAAACCTTTATCCTTAATGCAAAATTGAAACACTTAAAACACAGATTAATTGAATGGAACAAAAGCCATTTCGGAAATATTTTTGAACAAAAGGAAGAAATAGAAAAAGACAAAGGAATTAAATGAAGCAATCTTTAGGAATGGGATGACTATAGAGTCTTATAATGAGGAGAAAAATTTACTTAGTAAATATGAGGACATTTTATCAAAAGAAGAATCATTTTGGAAATAGAGAGCCAGGGAAGTGTGGCTTAACGAAGGAGACAAGAACACTAAATTCTTTCATAATAGCTCTAAAGCCAAACGAAACTTTAATAAAATCACGAGTATCAAGAAAGACAACGGAGCCATAATCGAAAAACCGGAGAACATAGCGGAAGAAATAGTTAAATACTTTATAGGAATTTTGAACAATATGGAAGGATCGAATAGGACGGCCCAAACAAAGATTCTTAAAAATATTCCTACGGTAATCACTAAAGAACACAATACGTTTCTTAATGCTAAATTCACTAAAGTTGAAGTGGAAAGCGCTTTGAAACAACTTCATCCTGACAAGTCCCCTCCACCAAATGGTTTTCCTAATTTCTTCTATCAACAATGTTGGCACATTATTGGGGATGAAGTGGTCTCGACTTTAGAAGGCATGAGAAACTCAGGTAAAATACTACAAGAAATAAATAATACTTTTATAGCACTAATACCAAAAAAAAGCAAGCCCAGACAGTTTAGATGATTATAGACCCATTTCATTAGGTAATACATTATATAAATTATTAACTAAAACTTTGGCAAATAGGCTTAAAAGATTCCTCCCAATTCTTATTTCAGAAGAACAATCTGGTTTCATCCCTGGGAGGTCTATTCTTGGAGTGATTATTGCCCAAGAAGTTATTCATACGGTTCAACATAACCATACCCCGGGTATGCTTATTAAACTTGATATTAGGAAGGCATATGATAAGGTGGATTCGCGTTTCCTATGCAAGTGCCTTGAAGCCTTTGGTTTCTCTAAGCAGTGGATTAACTTAATATTTGAATGCATTTCTGGGCCAAAAATGTCTATTCTGGTGAATGGTAGCCCTACTGTTTTTTTTTAATATCTCCCAAGGTATTAGACAAGGTGATCCTCTTTCACCCTTTCTCTTTGTTATTGTGGCTGATGCTCTTGGTAGATTGTTTACCAAAGCAAAGAATGAGCATTTGGTATGTGGTATTAAAATAACTGAAGGATTGGAAGCCTGCACCCATCAACAATTTGTGGATGACAACCTCCTCTTTGGCCAAGCTAATATTGTGGAGGCTAGGGTAATTAGGAATTTATTAAACCTATATTCAACTGCTTCTGGCCAACATATTAATAAAGAAAAATCAGAGATATACTTCTTGAATACCCCTAGCAAGGACCAACATAGGATATGCAGATTGCTAGAATATAAAATAGGAGAACTACCGTGCAGATATCTAGGGCTGCCCTTAGATAAGGGCAATAGGTCATCTAATCTATGGAGTAGGGTTTTAGAAAATATTGATAAAAAAGCTGAATCATGGAAAGGGAAATGGTTAACAAACGCTGGGAAGACTACCATGATTAAATCTGTTCTCTCAGCTATACCTACTTACCAAATGATGTGCCTAAGTGTGCCAAAAGGGATTGAAAAGGACATCAATAAAAAACTAAAAAAAAAATTTTGGCAAGGAGCAAATGATAAAAAGAGACTAGCTTTAATAGCTTGGGACAAGATTTGCAAACTTAAAGAGGAAGGGGGATTGAATGTTAAAAAGATCAAACAACAAAACCTAGCACTAGGAGCGAAATTAGTATGTAAAATGTACAAAGATCTGGAGGCCAAATGGGTTAAAATCCTAAGATTCAAATATTTAGCTGGATTGGACCCTTTGAGTATTTTTAGACATCGCTCTCCTCCCAATGGATCAAAGATATGGAATTTCATTCTGGAATGTCGGAGTGTTATAACAAACAATATAACTTGGGATATAGGGAATGGAAGTAAAGCATTATTCTGGGAGGACTTGTGGAATGCCTGTCCTCCTCTATGCACCATTCTTAATAATGATCCAGATATAGCAAAGGTCAAGTTAGAAAGAGGTATTCTTGTTAAAGATTACATAGAATTAAAAGATAACAACCCAGCCTTAGGATGGAAATGGAAATCGCTCAATGACCTTGGTATATCCCAAACCTTTAAGAATAAAGTGGAAATGGCTTTAGAGATGAGGAAAATTAATCCTTCTTCGGATCCTGACCGGATTATTTGGGCTAAATCTAAGAATGGGGAATATAGCACAAAATATGGATATAGTTCGATGAACAAAATTGAACTTACCCAGACAAACTTACCTATAGATCTCTGCTGGAACAAACTATGCTTACCTAAGGCGGGTATGTTCACATGGGCCGCAGCTCAACATAGGATCCTTACGGCGGAATGGTTTCAAAAAATAGGGTATAATGGTCCATCGAGGTGTGTTTTTTGCGAGAAAGAATGCGAATCTATAGATCATCTATTTATCAACTGTGAATACCCATACAAATGCTGGATATGGCTAATTGACAAGTTAGGATGGAAAACAGCATTTCCGAATAATTTGGTAAATTTTCTAACTTCATGGCTAAGAAGGACGAAAACAAGATTGTTTGGGAAGATTTGGACTATTGCTCCCTCCATAATGATTTGGGAGTTATGGAAGGAAAGAAATAGAAGGATCTTTAAAGGAAAAAAAAGTGACACAAACCAATTACTAAATAAAATAGAAGCAAGTATAGTAGAGATAGTGAACAATCGAAACATGAATGGTAGAAAAGATACGGTTTTCTCACACTATGATGAAAAAATACGTAAACTATGGTATGGGTTGAGAATCCCTCCCTTTATAGGCCACAGTAATGTAGACAAAGCAGAGCTAAGGCGAAACTGCATTTGGAAACCGCCTACGGAAGGATGGGCCAAACTAAACTTCGATGGGGCTTCAAAAGGAAACCCAGGTCGGGCTGGGATTGGATGTTGCATTCATAATGAGTCAGGAAATTTGATCGCTTCCAAGTCAGCCTTCTTAGGAATGGCAACCAATAATGAGGCGGAAGGTAATGCCTTAATAGAAGGATTATTACTGTGCAAGAGGCTAAAATTAGAAAAAATCAAAATAGAAGGGGACTTTCATTAATTGTCAATGCCATCAGACTTGGTAGTACACAAAATTGGAAGCTTAATGGCTTGATCAAAAGGGCTATAAATATTTTACCATTTTTCAAACAATATACTATTAATCATATTTATAGAGAAGGAAATCAAATTGCAGATCTCTTAGCTAATAAAGGGGCGGAAGGAAGGAACGAAGAAACTAGGGATGACTCATTCATAGAATCAGAGGTGTAATTCAAAAGAAATATAAAAGGTAATAAGATTAGCAAAATAAAATAAAAAAGCAAAGAATCATTATAATAAACGTTAGATGAATTCAGGTAGTAGGAAGGAGTTTTGTCGTATCCTTAAGTGTGAATTAGAAACCATGCAATTTTAAGCAAATCACACCAATAATGATTAAGCAGAACGAAGGATACCAAACGATTAGACTACTAAAGACCAATCGTTTCATTCCCGTGGAAGCCAGATTAGGTATGGCTCAGAGAATGGGTATATAAGGAAGAAAGATTGCACTAATAGCTAAGGCTAGCAGATGAGAAGGATAATGGCGACAGTAATCAAATTAAGATGCACTAAAGCCCAGCAGGCCTTCGATGGGAAGATTTCTCTTAAGAGAATTAAAAAATTGATGTTGGTTACTTATGATATTGCAGTAAGAGCGGTGTATATTATTCTAGGAAGTGAATATATTGAAAATGATAATTGTTATAGAGTAAATTGTGATATCCCTGCAATGTTTATTGCCTCTGCCTTACATGCAGATCCTAATATTGGGGATATTGGGAGGCTATGTAGGAAAAATTTTAAACGGAAATATCTGGTTGACTTGGAGAAAGTTATTGCACGTATCAGAGATGACTTAACAATCCCTCGACCGAGAGATTATCAACAATATAGGGGAATCAATAATTGCACTCAATCCTACCCAATTATGATGCTCGGGGACAGGAACAGGTACATCGCAGAGTTACCAGCCATCCAGAGAAACCTTGATTTTCTGTTCACCTTCTTGCATATCAGACCCACCAGAGACCCCGAATGGTTTGATACATATTTTAGAGAGGATGAGGTGGGACTGCGTATTCATCAAGATGAAATGTATGAAAAGGAGGAATAATAACTAATGTAAGAAGGATATTCAAGGAACTACATTTATAAAGAGATAGTAAATTACCAGATCCAATCCAATGATTTGAAGGACAAATGTTTATGATGTTTTGGATATTTTTGCATATTTTAGATCTTCCTATTATTTGGGGTAGATGAATGAATCACATTTCCTCCCTTTATTTAAGTACGCCATTAATGGTAGAACCAAATTCACTTCATTCTCTATGCCTATATCTACAATGAAATTATTAACTAACTTAATAAATATAGAGTATGAATGTCCAGCTGGGAGCATTACAAATTCATATATGGATATGCTAAATATAAGTCGGAAGTCAAAAGATTTTTATCCATTTGTCAATTATAATGGAAGTTTTTACAATGATTTATTAGATTACTCAAGGAAGCAGAATTACTTGAATACTATATAAACTATTAATTAAGAAATAAGTAGTAAATCTACACTTATAGGCAGAGATGAATCAATTTTAATATGACGAAAAAGCAGAGATGTATGCATAGATATTAATGGATAAAACCGTATATCTATTGGAATTTCTTATCCAGTATAATATTAGAAGATAGCACTATATTTTTCCCGGATTTCCAGGATTTAGTCAGTTTAAACTCAAATTTAGTCCTTTCGCCACCTCTGCATATCTAAAAGGAAATGAGTTATTAACAATAAGTTAACAAGTTTTGGAGGTGGGTATGTTTTAATACGGATTTGTGAATTAGAGATAAATGGATATTTGATCATCAGCAGGAAATGATAGAGGTCTACCTCAGTATAAATTACAACAACAAGCATTTCATAAATTTAATAGTACGATAGGAAGACAGCAATAACAAATAATATAGACAAGTGGAATAAATTTCAAATTTCTGTTAGGATGACGGAAAGAATCAAAATACCTATCAAACTATATGGTTATATTCACAGATATAGAATTTTAATTTTAACATGCAGCAAAGCCAAATTCTATACAATCAAACAAAGCCAATAAACTAGCAATAAATGTTTTGTCATAATTATCTATTTAATACGTCTGAGATCATCTCCACATGATTATAAGATCGACGAGTTTGGCACAAGTTGACACTAATATAGCAAGAAAGTAGCAAATTGAATCAATTAAAATTATATGGATGTACTACTGATTACTACAACCATTAAATGAGATCAAAGGACAAAGTACTTTAAGATAATTTTTCGGGGTCTATATTAATAATAAGAGATGGCTAAATAAGCACTATTAATCGATGATTAGGACCTCTAGAAAGATAAGCACTCAGTACATTAGAGTTTAGGAACATTCATAACTAGGTCAAGGAGGATAGCACTGTATTAAAGTAATTTATAACTTAAGTTCACTTACTTTAACCATAACTTAGCAGGAAGGTACATAGAGGCTGGTACGATTACATGTATAAATGGATCAGTATATATATGTAAGTATGTATATATGTATGTACATACAAATGAAAATTTGTATTTATGTATGTATATATGTATTTATGTATCTATGCACGTCTATTTGTATATATAATCGTATTTAGATATAGGCTTAGCTCCTAGAGTTAATTACTAAGATTGAAGTAAGGTCAAGCATGCCGTAGGAGCACAAGATAATTATTAAGTTTATAATGATATTTTCACATCCTACTAATGTCGTTCCAGCTTTAATTTTAAATTATGCCTAGGTAAACCAAAATTTCTAGGTGTCTCCATTTAAGTGATAAGGCCCCAAATTTTAGATGATCTCCACTTTTCATGGGGTGGAACCCTTTCCGATGGCTTGAAGGTTGTACTTTTGATGATTATGAAAAGCATTTAACTTGATTTGTCAATCACATTGGCACACATGAAAATAATTTACTAAGGCTGCCAAATCATCCCGATTTTTATTGAAGTACAATCCTTTCCCAAATCTCTCTTGAGCCATCCCGAGAGGTACTTTTTTCATTTAAAGAAACCAGGATAAGTATAGCCATATCTAGCGGATAGTAAAAATAGAAGTATTTAACAGAGGCACTTAAATTAGAGATATACTCATTGGGAACATGACTTTAAACGTACAAGTCTAATTAAAATTTTTGGAAAACTCGGCTGCGTAATCAGGGCAAGCAATTAATGACTAGAGTTAAGGCGCTTGGATGGCTACCTCTATATTAAAAACCTAATATCCTTGCCATTGTCATAACTATATTGGTGGTTTAGATAGAGAGAGAGCGCCTACTTGATAATGGAGTCACGGTTGCTAACATTTGTGCTGGAAGATACAAGAGCCATGGCCTTCCGTGGGTCTATTAAACCGGAGCGATGGAATAGGATCTTAGAACTACCGGAGGCTGTAAGGAGGGCCATGGAGAAATGCGTAGGGGATATTCATTTTGACAATGAATTTACTCTCCGAACTAACGGATCAATTGTCGGGGGTTTCATTGCTCTGGCTTCTTATGCTGGGTTTGCGAAAGAAGATATTATTAAGGTCGCAAAAGCTATTTTCGTAGCTAAGGTCCTGGGAGGATTGGATAAAGTAGTTTATAGCATAAATCCTGATCTCACGGTGCCTTTTATGGAGAATATTATGAGGACGGAGATAGATAAGCTGCAGGATATTCCTAGAGGCAAGCGTCTTCCCATGCTTCTAATCAAGGATGAGGTTTGTTTTGATAAACATTGGCCTAACATGAAACGCAATATGGATTTCTTGTTTCGGGAAGTGCTTAAAACTAACAATGATAGGCACTGGCTTATTTCGTACTGGGAAAAGGAAGGCTTCATCATCCATGATATATTGAACAAAACGGCCATGGAAGATCTTCGAATCATCGCACCATCTGTCAAACGATGTTCGAAACTACTGGGAGATGAGAGTGATGAGGATGATGCCATCGTCATTGTGAGGAAAAACGAGGGAGAATGGAGTTGTGATTGGTTACAGAAAGCCTAGCGCAGGAAGTGAAGCCAGAACTTCAAGCCGGTAATTTAAACCTACGCTATACCTGATAGTAATTTTGGAAATTTCCCTAGCATGCCCCCGGTACTCCTTTTGAATATAGCAACTTAGAATGATAACAGAGGTCGAGATAAGATATTTAGTTCGAGTTATGTACATACCTTTACTATTTTGAAAAATGCTGTGAATAATATTAGCAATGTAACCGCTCTTATTAAATATACAGACAGATAGATAAAAATACAGGACTGTTTAAGATTATATATAAATGATTAGCCTTTTTATTTACATGTTTTTATTTCCCTTCGTGAGGCTATGAAATTCTACTGGAGTAGTATGTGTCCGAGGATAAATAGTTTATTATTTCCACGAAATTTTTATGCCTAGATCTATTTACAATTTCGGTCCAAATAATTGGCATCTTTAATATGCAGGTAACTATACTGGTATTGTAAATTGGAAACATTGATCTAATAATCAGCATATTGATACTCTGTCATTCTACGACAGATGAGCTATGGTCGTTTGTCAACTTTTGCTTTATCCATTAATGTGGTAACTTACACTTCACTTCTTAAGATCGAAATCGGATCCCATAAAATTAAAAGCCTCTGATCATTCTTTGATAAAAGGTTTCCGAAGCAAAGTGAGTGTTCGACGGAGTCCTTCTGCCGGATGATATCTAATTTTAGGTTCAGAAGGTTAGGACGGCTAGGAAGCTTAGGAACATCATAGACATTCTCATTAAGCACTAAGACTGTTATATAGGTTTAAACCCTGCATAGGCATCTTTATATTCGTTTCTCCCCTAGGCCCGCAGAGGTCTGAACAGAATGTTTTAAATTCCCTCTTTATGTCTACCCTGTATTTAATTGATCTGTCCTTCTCTATAGCTTACACTTGACTTTTGATTTAAGGGACTTAGCATTTGCTTTCTTTGACACCCTGTTTAGGCTCATTATTGATCTGGAACTGTCACTTCTCCTCCCAACCTTCTTTGTAGCCTTGGTAATTACGGTATCCTTATAGTCCTCTCTGACCTTAGAACGGACTAAATTTAGGGGCTCGGCCCTACCTTGGCGCCACTCTAATTCTCCCTCCTCATCCCCCGATGACTCCTTTACCTGGGCTCTTGGTATCCCTGAGTCTCGATGGCGCTTGGTATTCCGGCTGTTCGATGGCCGCGATGCAATCTATAACTCCCTAGAGAGTTCAAGCTATTCCTACCCCTTCTTGTCTTTGGCATCCTTAGTTATCTGAGAACAGTTGTCCCATGACTACGCCTATTAAATTAGTTAGCACTGCTTCTCAGATAGCTTTTGACGGGGAAATTTCTATCAAGCGTCTGAAGTCTGTCCTTCAGACTTCCTAATCCATAGTTCTTAGAGCCATGTTCAGAATCTTGGGTAGAGAATTCCTGTCAAATTCAGATAGATACAGGGTTAACACGGAGATCCCTGCCATGTTCATAGTGACGGCCATCTATGTAGAACCAAGAAAAGAGGAAATTGGGAAATTGTGTCTGCGAATCTTCAAGAAGAAATATCTTGGTAACATAGATAAAATTATCCATAACATTAAACCTGACTGTACCATTACTATGACCAGATTCTATGATCTTCCAGCTATTAATGGAAGGCCAGCCCCGATTGTTCCCATTATGATTGTTGAGGACTTTCATTCGTTTGTCTCTAGAGAATCTGTCATTAAACGAAATCTTGTGTTCTTAATGACATTCATGCACCTAAGGACCCCAATAACGGTGAATTGGTTCTATTCCTACTAGCATGATGATGATGTAGGGGTTACTGATAGGATGTGCTTTGAGGACTCGGTCTCTGAAGAGATGCTTGAAGTATGGCTGAATGAAGGATATACTCAAAGAAATAAATGACCTAGGATTGCCTCTCCGACAGAATGTGTCTCTAGGATGGATGGAGAGGGGGACTGAACCCTTTGCTTCTCTCTTTATCTTGCTTTCTTGTATGCTGAATATTGGGCTTTTCTTCCCCTTGGTTTTTGGTCCTCGTATTTCAATTTGATGAGATAAAAATGTTTGTTTTATTTTGAATTTGTTCTCATTCCTATTACTAAATTTTAAGATAAATAGAATGTCAGAACCCCCTTATGAAGTTATGATGAAAATTTCCTTGATTACAGTTCTCGTAAAACAGTTTCTGATTATTTAATTACTTAATTTATAAAGTGGCCTGGGTAATCAACTTGGAAAATTAGCGGGCATTTAAAAACACCATGATCACAATATGATAGATGGTTAAAGATAAGTTATCTTTCTGGCTTAATTTATCAAATGCTTATAAGACCTAGGACTAACTTAGATAAAAATCTTAAAGCAGCCACCCTTGATAAAGATATTAATGATGCTTACAGAAGGGATCAATGTTAGTATATTTATGAAGAATGGTGTTTTGAATATATTTTCAATAATATGCTAAAATTCTAGTTTTCACTGTTCCCCACAATGATGCATTTTAAGGGCATATGATAATATAGGCACCCTGATGATAATCTGAACAAGATAGGGTTAAATAAGGAAAATAGAAAAGATTAATAAAAAATTGAGAAGAGAAAATTACAGTTAAATAGGACATTTAATGAAATCTATCGAATTTCAATCAGAATATGCATATTATGGATTCCTACTACAAGGAAGGAAGAAGGGAATTATTTTGACAACATATACCTACTTAAATAGGATTCAGGGAATAGGGGAGGCTAAATGGTAGCAGGAATATTTCATACAAGTACAAAATAAACTCCTACCTGTTATATAGAACATGACAGTTCAAAGGTCAATAGGTAGATTAAAGAAATTTTAGGATAGACCTATC
>MU224522.1:2691544-2708648 GCA_018584345.1 Thuja plicata | reverse complement strand
TTTGTGGATAGAATCACCGATAGAGGCAATCCACACGAGAGCTTGTGGATCAAATCGCCGATTGAGGCAATCCACACACTGAAGCTCGTGAGTTTGTGGATAGAATCGCCGATAGAGGCAATCCACAGGAGAGCTTGTGGATCGAATCGCCGATTGAGGCAATCCACACACTAAAGCTCATGAGTTTGTGGATAGAATCGCTGATAGAGGCAATCCACACGAGAGCTTGTGGATAGAATCGCCGATAGAGGCAATCCACACCAAAGCTCGTTAGTTTTTGGATCGAATTGCCGATGGAGGCAATCCACAAGAGAGCTTGTGAAAAGAATCGTCGATGGAGGAAATGTGTTTAATTGATTAAATTATGAGAGTTTAATTCTGATGAACAAATTTTCAAAATTTATGAACTTATTGTGATGTGCATTTTATCTTCCCTAGCTAAGAGGGAGTGTTGATGTTTATAGCTTCGATCAGATAAAGTGATCTTAATATTGAATTAAATAAACATCATTGAATTGATAATAATATTATGAGATAATATTATTCTATATTATATATGCATATTAATATATATATAAATAATAATGATATTATTATATATATCAATATACATATCTGTTTATTATGAGATAATATTATTCTACATTATATATGCATATTAATATATATAATAATAATGATATTATTATATATATCAATATATATATACAATGTATAATGTATATTATAGTTGATAAAATAAACAATATTAATTTTATACCGATTGATATCGGTTTAATGAAATCACTTAATATATACTACAAATACCAATTTGTATCAGTTCATTATAGTATTGGGTGACTTAACAGAGATACCAATTAATATCGGTTTAATTTAACTTTGATACCAATGGATATCGGTTTGTATTTAAATGTCAAGTATTAATAATCGCAGATTTATATCGGATTATTTGTAATACCGATCAGGTGATTGGGCATCACCGATCGTGTATTACTATTGGCATGTATTTACTATCATCGATAGTATACTACCATGGATCAGTCATTATTTATATAAGGCATCCGTTATGGTTTAATTTGCTAACACCGATTAATAGTATCGGTTTCAAGTGATTAGTTTGTATATTGAAAAGACATGATTATATAGAGTCATGTCTCCTCAAAGAGACATGCCTCTATATCATCATGTCTTCTATATTTATATTCAATGACCATTTTGATTGACGACAAGTATAAACAACAAACAATGCGAGTCTCACTTATCCAAACTGCAGAATATCGATATTAATATATTTATATATATCTATTATTATATCGGTAATAATATATATATATCTTGTGATTAAATATATTACATATATTGAGGTTATATAAGAAAAATTAAAAGCCATATATTTTGATCTAAAATTTAACAGATTTTTTTGGTGCTTGTAGACAATCAAGAGGGTGCAAATTTCATTGGGCAGGCTGGGCAAGCTTTCTTAACACCACTTCCAAGCCCTCCATTTTCG
The DNA here is from genome assembly GCA_018584345.1 of Thuja plicata. NCBI lineage: Eukaryota > Viridiplantae > Streptophyta > Pinopsida > Cupressales > Cupressaceae > Thuja > Thuja plicata. The sequence continues at coordinate 2,707,138 of MU224522.1, read as the reverse complement.
AACAAAGGTGATCTCTGATTTTCTTCAAGTGCAGATCCGATTCCCTTCTTTGCTTAGCGATTTTCTTGTTGGGGAAGGTCTGTTCAAGGGCGAATTTCTATGCCAAGGAGGTGGCGAACTGTTTTGATGGCATTTCCATGTTCCAAGATGGAGAAACCAGCAAACTAGGGCATCTCGATTTTATTCTTTGACCACTTGAATCAGAATTGGAGCTAGGGTGAAATCACTGTTTGGGAGCATCTTCATGTTCCATTTTAATTTATAGAATTACCTTTTGCTGAGAATTGGTTTTCATTTCTAGATTTGGAGGTAAGTTGGATGTTTGCCATGTGTTGAGGACTAATTTGAACAAATGCCAATGCTGACCTGGGCTATTATTCGCATCATTATGACATATATTATTATGTTTAACCCAGTCATATCATTTGGATTATAATTGAATGATGTTGCATTGTAATGATCAGATTTGAGCTAGATTTGGATTCATTTGATTGTCGGATCTTGGCGCTTGAAATCATGTTTTGGAGGAGGTTCTAATGTTGTAGTTGGATTGAAATATAATGCTAACATCTTAGCTCAATTCAATTTTACTTGATTGTTGTTCTGGCTTGCAATGTTTTTAATGGCAATGTTTTATCAAATCATGTGAACTATGACATGTTTTTTTTTGCTCTTGCAAGTTGAGAGGGAGATGGTGCCAAGTTCAAGTTTGAGGACTTCACACAAGAAAAGGACGACTTAGAAGATCAAAGCAAGGATGGATGGATATAAAGGAGATAGACCTATTTCAAGAGCCACCCTCCATCATCATGCCAACAAGAAGGCAACCCCAAGGCTTCAAGTTCAAAGATCTCAAGGTGGAAGGAGGTCCAAGCCAAGTTCAAGGACAAGTTCAAGATCTAACTACATGAAGGTTTCATCACTTCAAGCAAGTTCAAGGCGTGGCAATGAGAAAATTTCTAAGGACAAAGATAGAGAAGAGGTGGACAATGTTGAGCATCCAAACATATCTTCCCTTCATCAAAGGATTGAGTAGATTTACATGATAAGAATGATGAGGTGGCAGTTGATTGTCTCCTCCAATCAGAAAATTCAAATTTCAAGCACAAGTAATCACAACGCGCCAAATGTCCTATTTTCTCATTGGTTGAGAAAACATTGTAATTTTCTTATTGGCCCATGATTTGGTGCCCTCTTGTAATTGGTTGAAAATTTGGCAATCCTAGTTAGGGTTTATGGCATTTAATCTTGGCCCTTGATTTCAAATAAATCTTGGCCCTTCGTTGTAATTGGACATCTATAAAAGGCCAAGGCCTTCTCATTTGTAAAGAGAGAGTTTGAGAAAGAGGTTAGAAAAGGAGCATTAGATTAGAGTAGGAGAGAAGTTAGATTAGAGTAGGCTAGCCAAGGGAGAGACTTGATGAAATTGTTGTTATCATACTACCAAAATTATTCCTTCTTTCATTGTTGGCTTTCATGGTGAATGTATCATTTGGAGTATTGCATGGTTTCTTCAATCTTTTACTTGGAGTAGATTTCATTTCATATTGTTAGAAGTAGCTTAGTTGGATGAAAGCAATTGTGGATGTTTGTTTGTTTGACTCAAGAATACTAGGCCACTAGCCTCCTTGCTGATTGTGAGGAAGCCTTGTGTGCTAAGCTAGTCATTGCACTTAAGTTCAATTGGCATTGGATCCTTAGTTTGTACTTCCAAGTTGGATTAAGGAGGTGTTGATATGAAAACCATTTGAGATCCTTAGAAGCTTGCATTGGGTGAAGTTGAGGTCGCTGATAAGATTTCACTTGGTAGAGTCCAAGTCATCCATGATTCTTTGCATTCATAGTTAGAGGTAGAAGAAGCAGTAGAAGTTAAGCTTAAGTTTAAGTTGAAGTGGAAATTGGAAAAGGAAAAACTATATTTTCATTGCACATTGTGAAGCTAAATCTTTAGAAGTGCAAGTAAGTTGATATCCATTGAATGAATAGCGTAAGTCCCCCTAAGTGATTACCAACAAATCACATTATTTCAATGAGCGAGTATTCACAGTTAAAGGAACCTTGAAGTCATTTCATGATCTTACATTGCAAGCTTAGCATGAGAGATGACCTTATATCAAGAGAGGATTGAATGTTTGGTGTTTCATCCCGAAACATTGAGTGTTTGATTCTGCATGTTGTAGTGGAACAAAACTCACATCAACAAGTAGCTCCTTCTCATATCCTCAATACAGGAAAAGACTGTTGTCTCCTATACTGACCCAACACTGCGACTGCTGCAATAAAAATTAGAGCTGTCAGAGCTCATATCATCCTCGCAAAGACAAAACAATCATCTAAGGAATCAAATCCATAGTGGCATCGACAACATCCTCCACACTCATACTATCCACAACATCATCAACAGGCTCACATAAAGGACTGTTGTCCTAAAAATCAGAACTTGTAACACTAGTACTACTACCAATTGATGTAAAACTGCCATCAATGGTAGTGAACATGTCAGCAGCCTGTTCCGTGTCACTATCTCTAATATGCTCAAGATGTTGAGACTCGGTACCACTATCTGCCAACAAGTTAGTCATATCCACATGTCCCTGTAAAGAGTCTCCACCCTCATGTGTGCAAATAGGACTAGTGGCTGACCCACTAAGCACAGGAACATCTCCACAATGATCAATAGCTGCTGAAAATTCACCATGAAGATTTTTGGATGCCTCACCTATAAAAATTTGACATCTTTCCTCTCGTCTTTTTTGTGAAGAAGACCTATTGAAAAGGGAAACCAAATATTTTGTTGCCTTATCAACAGTTGTCGGATCTGAAAGTTTTGCATTTAGTCTTTCCTGAGTTTGCCTCAGTTTCTCCATTTCTATCATCATGACATTTGTCTTATATGATATATCTGAGATTAGACATACTATCTAACTGGTTTGCATGGTTTCTTGATTTCCTGTATCTATCCATGACTGAAATAATAGCAAGAGTGTTGATCACTCAAGTCAAACAAGTGAGCTCAATAACTTTCACCCCAACGGGATGGCAAGAAACCGCTTTGATACCACTGTAAAGAGCCTGCCTGGCTCTAACCCTTAACTAGCACTAAATACTGATTACTCCCAAGAAATTTTATATTCTTTTGCAAATTTATGTTGATTTTGAAATATATGATTCTTTTCGGTTTTTAAACAAATATTGAAAATTAAAGACAATGCTTGGAGATGAACAATTTCCAATGTAATATATCATATTCAACTTTATGCTTTGAAATATTCACAATGTCAAAAACAATGCATTACCAATTATTGAAACTAACTATGCACCTAGTCATCAGATTCACACCCAACATTGAGCTACCCATTCATATATAAAATATACATGACGTTGTTGTGTAGAATTGTAGACTTCCTTGATGCCAAGGCTTGGAATCGATAGCACTGGAATGTTGGAACCAAATCGTGCCCTTCCTATCACACGCAACCCCCAACAAAGTCTAATGTTGTCACTCTATACTGTACTACAACTTTCAGCCAGAGTCATGACAGCCTATAGGGAGGTAAAACGATAGCACTAGATGTCGGCACTCGATCTGTAATGTTTCTTTGCCAAATCGCAGACTTCCATCTCACAAACCCTTGCCATAAAACTCAAACTCAATCACTGGATGTAGCTGAGATGATGCACAATTCGCTGGAATATCTCACCAACTCAAGGTGCAGATCACTAGAAAGAATTCACAATTCTTTTCAGCATACAAATTCTCAAACCCTTGTACTTCACAAAAAACAAACATTAGACAGTATTGAAAATGAATCATCCATTTTTCCATTGGCCTTTTTATAACTCTTCCATGAAGTTCGATTTTCCTGAGGCTTTTTCAACAAGTTACATTAATGACTTATAAACATTTGCTTTTGATGCACAAATGAATTTATAATATAAAATTATATCCCCCTTGGTTTAATGATATAATTAATGCTCATTAATAATGTCCTTGGCCCCTTAAAACTTTATAAAGTTATTAATAACATAACTTTATAATATAACCATTAATAAATAATCATTAATGCCTTAATAATTTAATATCTCATCAAATACTCAATATCTCTCTGTTTCGACTAAACCTGGAGGTCAACCAATGTTCCCACTGCGCATCCAACTGCCTTACTAAAAATAGTAAGGGTCCATCTCTATCAACCTTAGACTTACTATAAATAGTAAATATATGAAACTGAGCCCAACGAAGTCCAATCTGAGCCAAACGAAGACCAAACTGGAACCTGCTAAATTGGGGACATTACATTCTACCAAGCATCTGCAAAGGAACACAAATAACTTGTATGTCTAAACATTGGGCATGAGAAAACAATTGCCAAAGAAACAAAAATTTAGCCAAGCCCATTGTAAGAGGTAAAAAGCAAGGCACTAATCTGGTGTATAAGGTCATTTTTCTAGAACCCCATTTTGTGATTGTTTTGCATTTAGCTTGTATATTGTTCAGTAAAGTATACAACCCTACCCTCTTTAGTTAGGAACATGCATCTCCACTTTGGAATACACATGCCTTTAGCATCAAGAAGATGTGGAAGAACAGAGATCACATTGAAGCTCTTTATTTCATTATATACAAAGGGTTCGATATTAAATGACTGACAAGACTGTTTAACATATGTGTGGTACATGATAGATAATGAGCATTTTCACCAATAAATTATATATTCTCACCACTTTCATTACACCCAAATCATCGTGTGCACTTTTCCCCGATACTTTATCAGACATCGTTCAAGAAAATAACGTTAATTGCAATACATTAAAACTTTAAAAGAAGAGGACTGAAAAATTAAAAAAAACTACATCTCTGAATATGGATTCCTCACCTCAGAAGCATAGACCTGCAAGTCCCTTACATCAACACTCACAGGAGCATCTCTAAATGGAAAGCATGGAACCACGCCAAGTGATGCAGCTTCCTGTAAATGTTGCACACATAAGGAAAGAATGAACATGCTAAGAAACAAGACAGAAAAATATGCTTTTCTTCTTTATATGATTTATTATCAAACACTTCGATAAGGCTTTGAAATTATCATTGCAAATTCCACAAACAACTCAAAAAACATCCATATTTATTACAAAAGAAACAAATTTTACATCCTATCAATAATGAAACTGAAGGCTCCGATAAGAAATTATTACTTGACCTCATACAAAGAAAATGCACGTGGATCGTAAATTCCAAATCCATCAATTAAGGAACACAAGTTTGACTGTTTTGTTGAACCGGGATTAAATCCAAGGTTCTCATTATAAATAAATTTTCCAACAGTATTGAATGGCATTCGCAAACACCCCAACACATGTGAGAGGGCTTCCATTGTAGGTGTTACTCCAGCAGAAATTGTTTGCCGATACACCAATAAAGCCCATGATGTCCTGCAAGGAAGGACTAAGAAACATTAGGAAAACTTACCCTTGTTTGTGATAACATGATCAAATATATCGGTTAAGATTTTTTTTTAAAAGTACAAATGGAATATGCATCGACTGCCAAATCTGAACTGTACTAAGATATTAGGATAGCTATTTACTATGATATGTTGTAAATATTAGGGCATTGTGTTGGACAAATTAAAGCAAAGCCATAATTATGTGCTACTAATTAGTTAAGATTATTTAAACTGAATTACACAACCTGACTTTAAAAATAAAATGTGCCTAAAAGATGGCTGAACAGAAAATTAGACATTTTTTTATGTTGTTCCTCTCTCTCTCTCTCTCTTGTACCAACCAAAATAATGCAGTATGTACATTAGAAATCATTATCTGGTTATCAATAGGACTAAGATGAGCTTCCAACAATCATCATGTGCTTCATTATGCAACAATTTATAGCATTCGTCATCTAAGCCTAAAATAAGTATTAAAGTTTTATAATGTATTTAGATGCCCATCAATATAATAAACCTTGACGATATGCCCATCAACATTATATGACGATATTGAAGACATCAATATTATAATAAACCTTGACGATATGACGATATTGAAGACATCTATGAAATCATAAATTATATGCCCATCAATATAATAAACCTTGACAATAATAATGATAGTTCTCGATAAAGAGTTGATGGAAGATAGAAGGTTCCAGCGTAGAAGATCTTTAACAGCAAACATCACGTAATAGCAATTTACATGTTCAAAGACAGTGACCACTGAGTATTGCACATAAGTTAGAATATCAACAATTAGCAATGGTTAATATAAACCCCCAAATATTACGTAGTCTCTCCCAATCATCCCTGGCGCTAAAGAGATAGTTATAAATAAACCGCAAGCACTATCAATTCCATTAGTTGACAAACACTAATCGTATTGATTATTGAATGACACGATAGTGAATAGTCATTATGAATTGATTAAGGGTACGAATGAAGAAGACTGGTTACATCAGATTAACTAAGTTCTAAGCAAATAATAAATATCAACTTGTAAAGAATCCATATTGACAAACAAGAATGAAATCTAAATAGAGGTATACATAGTCGCCAATGTATAGTCACCAAGCATCATAGTTCCCTAGTAACATCAATTAGACACGATCAAATATATCGGTTAAGTCTTTGTATCGCCAAATACAAAAATAATTAGCAAATGCATGACAATTATTGAGGAGTATCAGGGACAACTTTCAAAAACCCCCCCCTTAGGAAAAGATGTAAAATCCTGGCGAATCCTACAATATTTTGGGAGGAAACAATTAATATTGTTTGCGAAATTTTTTAATTTAAAAGGAAAAAATATTAATTTTACTGGCGAATTTTTTTCAATTGTATGAAAATTCTAGAAAATTTTGGCGAATCTTTCATTATTGAAGAAAATCGCGGCCACAGGCACACATACCTAGCATTGAGAAACCATCATTTCATCATTGTTTTTATATGGAGCTTAATCAATTATTTGACTTGAAGATTAAATTTTCCCCTTTTATGGGTGCAATTACCCCCCAAATTATTCAACGGGGGTTTGGGAGCAGCGCCCCTTGCGGGGTCCAGGGGCACCGTGAGTTAATTTTATATCGGCTGACTGGAACTAACCCTATTTTTTATAACCGTTGGATAATCCCAAATCAATAGCATGAATTCTATTTCGGGCCAAAGTCTTAAAGGACACAGATTCCACCAAAAGTCTCCAGAAAAGAGACACATGTCAACTCTATTTCGAGCCAAAGTTTTAAAAGCCACAAAGTTACATAGAAAGTCTCCGGAATAGAGACACATGTCAAATCTATATACTTAACCCATGCCCTAACCGTAAATGTCGACCACATATTGGCGAATATGACTATCAATTAAGACACACTTGCGAAATTACAAGCGAAAATATTAAATAAATCGTTAGGAAAACTTAAATTCTATTGGCGAATTGAGTTGCATTTGACCAAAAATTTAATAAAAATGATGGCGAACTGAATTGCGTTGGATCAAAAATTTATAAATTTGGGGGGATCTGACCAGCTCATTTGGTCCCACTTATTCATCAATTTTGAAATTGCAGATGCAAAATATTTTCCACTAAAGTTATCCCTAAGGAGGATATCTTTACATAAAGAAGCACAATATCAATAATTATGTAAATTGATGACAAACATAGCTATACTAAGTAACAGCAACTCATTTGAAGATGAGGACATCAACATCGATTTTTCTTGATAGTCGATTAAACATTAATTCTTCCCGCACCTTGATTGATAGGAATTAACATTAAATGTTATCAACGAGCATAAACTAATGTCATTGACGATAATCCATTACCAGAAATTATTAATAATGAATGGGTGCATACATAAAACAAACTAGAATTAAGGCAGTGATTAAGAGAATTATGGAATGATGCAAGTATGAATATGGGACACGTCTTTCACCAAGTGTCTTATCATTCCACAAATCATATATAAAAGGCATTCACCATCTCTCAAACAAGGAGGATCGGAGGAAAACATCAAAAAATCAGATTAATTATATCTCACCTCCTCAATGCAGGAAAAAACTGTTGTCTCCTGTACTGACTCCACACTGCGACTGCTCCCATAAACATCAGAGTTGTCAGAGCTCAAATAGTCCTCGCAATCCTCAAAAATAACACCATCATCCAAGGTGTCAGAATCCATAGTGGTAACAACAACAACCTCTGCACTCACACTATCCACGGCATCATCGACTGGCTCACATAAAGGACTGTTGTCCGAAAAATCAGATCCTGTATCACTGGTACTACTACCAACTGATGTAAAACTACCATCAATGGTAGTGATCGTGTCATCAGCCTGCTCTGTGTCACTAACACCAGTAGGCTCAGGATGCTGAAACTCAGTACCAATATTTGCCAATAAGACAGGCACATCCACATGTCCCTGTAAAGAATCTCCACCCTCAGGTGGGCAAATAGGACTAGTGGTTGATCCACTCAGTACAGGAACATCTCCACCAAAATCAGCAGTTGCTGAAAACTCAACATGGAGATCTCTAGATGTCTCGCTGTAAAAAAACCCACGTCTCTCCTCATCTTTTCTGTGAAGAGGGCCTATTGAACAAAGAAACCAAATAATTTGTTGCTTTATCAACAGTTACCGGATCTGAAAGTCTTGCATTAAGTCTTTCCTGAGTTTGCCTCAGTTTCTCCATGTTTTTCATCATGGCATATGTCTGTTGTCTAAGAAGAGACATATTGTCTAACTGGTTTCCTTGTTTTCTTGATTTCCTGTGTCTGTCCATGACTGCAATAATAAATAAAGTGTTGATCACTCAAGTCAAACAATTAAGCTCAATGAATTCCACCCCAACAGGATGGCAAGAAACCGCTCTGATAACATTGTAGAGAGCCTGCCTGGCTCTATCTCTGAATTTGCTTGCAAAAGTTTTCTTTGTTTTGGAATTGTAATATGATATGAATTTTTTACATAGTTTGCCAGGTAAGAACAATAATATCACAAAAATTCCTTAACAACTCAATTCCATTTAAAAACAAATAACCATTCATGGATCAAATTTCAAGGCATTCTATTTGATTCAAATTCAAACCCCAATTGCAAAGTACCAACACCACACCACTGAATATTCTGATTTAAAATGAATTTGAAAACCATCACAAACTGAAATGAAATAATACAATTTATTGCAAAGTAATTGATCACGTTTTAACCTGTAACTCCACATTTCCCATAGACTGGTCACGTCTGATTATGCTGATTAGTGGCAGCTGCTTATGTTCCAGAACTTTAATTCTAGCAGCAAGAGCTAAGGACGGTGGCAGCTGCTTGAGAAGAAGCTCCACGTCCAACTAAGAACCAGCAATCTGCACCATAGAATGGCATCCAACATACCAGCTATGATCTCCCATTAATGGCATCATGAATACCTTCAAGAAACATCAATGTTGGCCACAACTTCTTCCACAATTCGTTGGCAATGAGCTTCCAACTCAAAGTGCTAATGACACACGAAGAATTTACAATTCTTCCTGCTGAATTTCGAAACCCTCAACTCCAAAGTCAAAGCAATTTAAAAAACCAATTCCAAATGAATAAGAAGCGTAATGAATGGATTTGATTTCTCCTCCATGTCTTTTATAATCTCTCCAAAAAGAAATTGAACCCTAGCTTCTTAATCGCACATTTCATAACTTAAATGATTTGTCTTTTAAAACCATTGGAAAACTTGCATATCTCTTTGAAATATAATACTCTATTATAGATCCCCTCTGTTAATGACAACATTTGAATATAAAGTCATTATGATTAATCAATGACTTGACTTTATTAAATAAAGCTCATATAATAATTAATTAAGTGAACTTAATTAATTATCATCACCACAGCAATAAACTCCTCAAGTCAGTACAAATGCTCTGCCAAGCCTATCACTTGGACACCCTACCCAAAATATATTTACTATAAATAGTAAGTCCCTCAAACTGGAAACTCTGCAAATGAATCCACAATTCCATTGATACCAATGCTCAGGCACCCTACTAAAAATAGAAACCATGACGATCCCAAAATAGACACTATAAATAGTAAGTCTGTCAACCTGACTCAAACGAAGAGCAATCCTAGCTTCACAGACCTCCAAAGTGGAAACTGACCACTGGCTCTGCCACACGACCCCCTCCAACATCTTGATTAGCCTATGAGGTTCACAGAAATAAGCTAATCCCATGTGCCTAAAAACAGGGACATTACAAATTGGGCCTTCAGTATGTATTATGAATCAATGATTATTCCTTAATATAATTCAAATGCATAATGATGAACGTTAATCATTAGGAATTGGCATTCTTCTAATAGGGAACATTACAATTAGTCATTCCTAAGTGCAGCTTCAAATCCTAATTGAGAATTATTAAGAAAATTAAGTAAGGTCCTAGTTGGGGACATTACATAAGCAACAAGATAAAGAAAGGGCAATAAAAAATTAGTAATAGGAAAAAAGCTACCATGTAACATTGGCAAAGTCAGAGAAAACATGGATGAAGGAAAATAAAAAATGATTTGATAAGAAATGTAGAGATGAAAGGATCATTATGCCTACCAAATATTGCATCCCTGTCCTTGGCTATTCCCTATGACGATAATCATTGGGGACACATCTTCAATACAGCTCCAAGAATGGCAGGCTCATTGGGGACACATCTTCAAAACAGCTCATTGTTTCATTTTTCTTTATAAATCAAAATGAGAAAAATGTGATGAGCATGAAAGAGAACTGAATGTCAATGAAATAAGTGCAGGGGAATACTCTATGAATGCAAGTATAATAGAAAACCCTTTGAATATCCATCCACCACTCAAACCCACAAACCCCTTATTGCAATAGCGTAAAGACCCGAGCCAATTTCTATACCCAATTTTTGCACCTTTCCCAAAGTTTAAATGATAGGTATCATATCAAACAATTTGAATGCATTCAGTTTACAAAGATCTCTGATTTTCAATGCTTAATAACACTCATCTAATGATCTCGGGAGGTTATTGATATTTCAAAAACATTCATAAAATTAAACCATAACATCAAATACTTTGGCAAGTACAATGAAAAACTTGATGTATTGTACAAATTTATTTATTTCTAACCTCTTTAATAGCTGAGGTATATCCTTGACAGTATTCTGCTTATAACTTCAAATTAAAACTGAAAATGGATTATAGACATGACAATCCATCTCCCAACCTGCCCTTACTCTTGTTACAGCACCAACCCAAGGAATAAGGCCGACCAGCGAATAGGAGATAAGTCAGCTCACAATCTACTTCAACTATCACGCTTAGCAAGGAGTCATGTTTCACATCCAGAAAATAGTCTACTTGTACCAATAGTGAATGCAAATCCAACTGCCCAAGAAGGTAAATGTTTGTTTGAAGGGCCAAAGTCCCACTAACTAACATATCAAACTCATGTCTAGCTTCCCTAGACAATGATGCCTTGATTGTTTGTTGGGTTTTTGGTCTTGTTTTCGTCGTAGGTTTATAGTCTTTGCAATCCCGCACGTTTCGAGCTCTCATAGGCATCGTTTGGATTAGTCTAGCTCAAGTTATAGGCTTTTCAGTATAGACTACACGTCTTTGGAAAATCATTAAAAAGGTGGACTTTTTCTTGTCAATTGCAGAGACTTAGAGTTCATTTTATATGTAAAGTGGATTTAAAAGTCTATTTCAAAATCTCACATCATTCTGTGAAGTATTGCTTAGAAATTTTAATGGCAGTGGGTTTTTGAATCATATTTGCATATCAAGTCATTAAAATTTAAGTTGCATATGAAAAATTATGTTCTTTCTTCATTAAGTGGACATTTTAATAGCATCTGCATATTCAATTTGAATATATATGTTGTAATTAAGTCTACTTCAGTTGGCAAGTTAAAAGAGTGGGCTTTTTGAATAGGATCACATTCATTTTTAAGTTATTTAGTTATTCTTTTTAACTTAAGTGAATGGTGGGGTTTTTATTGTAAAATGCATATGTAAGTGTATGTATTTCCACTTAAAACTCATTGTATTCTTCTAAAAACTCATGTTTTCATCTTTCGCGCCAATGGTGGTGTGTTTTTGCTCTTAATACATATCATTTACTATGCTAAAGTCTTTAAAGAAACACGTTTTTTTTGCCTTTTAAGTCAGAGGGCGTCGTTTTTTAACCATTTACATATCTTGTTGTATGTTTAAACAAATGCAAAAGTCCCCTAAAAGCCCATGGTTGTTCATTATGTCATTGGGCGTGGTTTTTAAGATGACTTACATATTGTTTTATATGTTAAAACATATATGCGAAATGTTTCCAAACGACCGTGGCTTGTCTTAAGACTCTTAGGCGTCGATTTTGGAAGAGAAAACATATGTTATATGTTTTAAAATCCATGTTTTACTCTCATATGGAGAAGGCGTCGATTTTCTACTCTTTAGCATATCTTTTTCAAACCCAAAACATATGTTTTCATCTTCCAAAAACGCGTGAGGGCAGAGGGCGTCGTTTTTATTGCAAACTACACATCATTTTATATGTTAAAACGTATATGCGAACTCTCCTAAAAAGCCCGTGGCTTCATGAGTTAAGTGAAGGAGTCGATTCTCAAACGCTTTGCATATCGTTTCTAAGGAAAACAATGCATATGTTCTTCTCAAGACTCACGGTTTCATCAATAGTGTTGGGCGCTGTTTTTCCTATCAATAGCATTTATTTTCATATGCTAAGGGAAGATTAAAACACGTTTTCTCTCCACTAGAGACAGCACCTTCTCTTCCATGGAGGCATGACGGGGTTTTGAGAGGATTTTGCATCACAAAAACGTGAAGTTTGACACCACTCAAGGCTGTGTTTTGTTTAGAGAAGCCCGTCTAGTGTTAATGTTTTCAGATTATCACAAGGAATATGCAATCTATAGAAGTCTTTCAAACACTAAGCACAGGATATAAATATGAAACCACAAAGAAGGAGAGATAGTACCCGGAAATCAGACTTCAAGTTCTCCAATGTGACTTCTATGGATGTTGAATTTAGCCCACTTGGAGCTTCTTCCAATTCTGATTGATCCTAATCAGCATTCAGATCTGTCTTTGAAATGAACTCGATCTGCACCTATGCCTCCAAGGACTGCTATGAATCTACCTTTGAATGTCTTTAATGTGCTATCAGATTCGCACCTTAAGACTGCTTCAATTCATCCTAATTTGCCCTTCTTGGACTGCCCTAACTCGCACCTTGCAGCTGCTCAAAGTCGTCCTTCTAGGGCTGCAACAATTCACGATAATAATCTGCTCAATATTGTCCAAGTTTGGCCTTCTAGGGCTGCTACAATTCGCCCTTGAATGTTGCACTAATTCTGCCTTAATTCGTCCTTTAGGGCTGCTTAATTCTCCTTGAATTCTGCTCTAATTCACCCTTGAATAAGAGCTTAAAAGGTCTGTTCCAAAATGTAATTTGCTGCTAGTATTTTCGCTCCTAGATAAAGGCAGATTGCTCTTTGATTTCCCAATGATTTGGTGAAGAGAAAACACACATGTTATGTTTTTGATGGTGTCTTAACTTAACCAAATCAACCTTGTATATATACCTTTGCCAATGAAAAGACACAACTATCTCAAGTTGGCCGACTTGCATAAGGCTTGTTTAGAATAACATATATATTATAAATTATGCAAGTAAGTCGTTCCTTTCATGGCATAGATATTTATTATTAAATTAATTTGTCCTTAATTATGCATTAATTGAAATTGCCATTTCAAGCATAATTAATTGATCTTTACCGTAAAGACCATAACATTAACATCTAGGGCATGTGCAAAGAAAAATGTTTTCTTCTCCAAGAAATCCGCCATTAATCTCTGCAACATTCACTCCTATTCTTTGGGCAGATTTTTGGTAAGTTAAAAATGTTTTCCCCTCTTCAAATTCCAAATACATTCTTAAATGAAAATGCATTTATTGAAGAGAAGATTGTTTTCATAGGGCACGTTTTTGGTTGAAGACTTCTTCTTTGTTGCTGATTTTAAGAAAATTTTAAGTGCATTATGGACATTTGGCATTTCTCTTTCATGACTCATAAAGTTGCATTTATTTTTCATGAAGAATTTGTCAAATTTGATTGTCTATATATCTCTTCTCTTCCCCTCTCAAGCTAAATTTGAAATTCTTATTCCATTTCTAGAATTTTGTGAATCTTGTAAGCTTGAGTGAAAACTTTGTGGTTTTTCCCGTTTGCATTCAAAGAGAAGGTATAATTTCTTCACTTTTTCTTTGTTGCCTATGCACATTCGTTTTTGTTTTTGTTTGTTTGAATGTGCATGTTTCTCATTTTTATTTCCTCTCTCTCTTCTTCTAAGTTGCATATGAGAATGCAATTTATTCGCATATGCAGTCAGGATTAAAAACCCCATTCTTGATGGTGATCTTTCCCAAAATGCATGAAAAGATGCTAAGTGCAAGTCTTTCCTAGCATGCAATGCAGGCCAAAAAAACCCACATTTTTCATGCTATCTATACTTATATGTCAAAGAAGAATGACTTGTAATGAGACATAAACATCTCACTTACAAGTAAACAAATGGAGATTCCCGAAATGCGATATAGACCAAAAAGCCCACTTTCATGCTTTTTCATGGCTTTTTATGAGATGCAAGTGTTTCCAAAAATCCCACCTTGCATATTGAACATTTGCTCATGCATATATACGTCCATGTTTTCATTTTTCCAAGCTCCAAACTTGTTGTCCACATACGTGCAGTGCCTTCAGAAAACCCTGTTTTTAAGTTTTTCCCTCATTCAAAGAGTTGGGTTTTGCCCAAAATCCTTCACCCTTTGTTACTCAAAGGCCTTCCACTTATATCCCATATGCATACTCTTCCAGATCTGCAAATTTATAGCTTGAAAGACCATTTTATGGCTTCTTCTCGTAACTATAGAATACAATATGATGCAATCATACAAGGAAAAGAATGAGCGACGAAATGATTAGATCATAGAATGCTTTCAAGACAAAGATGGAAAAAACCAAAGATGCCTTCCCAGTAATCACCAATCAAGGATGCAAATACGATTCCTGTCCAAGATGTTTTCATCAAAGCTAGAGACATCACTCACAGAGCATCCAGTAGCAGCTTGATGTAATGTCCCCATTTTTAGCAGGGTCATTGAATGGACGGTGCCAGGTCATTATTGCGATCCTCGTGGTCTGGCGAGGTGTTTAGAGGGTCATTGGTGTGAAATTACTATTTATAGTAAGTAAATGGATAGTTCCGATGAGCTCAGATGAGTTAGAGGAGTGAATGATGCTCTCAGTTTTCATTTCTGGCTTCCGGTTTGGGCTCCAAGGATCTTGGAGAGAGCGTCTATTTTTAGTAAGTCACCCCGTCAGGTTCGTTCATCATCTTTTATCATCAGAATCACTCTAGTGCAGACAGATTTCGATTCTGATGATTCTTCAGTTGTTTTCGCAAGACGGGTGAATTATTATTATTATTTAATTAAATTTGCTAAGGTTGCCATTATTGTTGGTATTATATGTTGGGCACCTTAGTGTTATAGCTCGTCGGAACCGGGATGA
>MU224522.1:2655258-2691425 GCA_018584345.1 Thuja plicata | reverse complement strand
CAATATGTGCCTAAGTATAAAAGTGCTTCAAGTGAAAAGTGTGTGAGAGAAGACACTTTTTAATTATAAAAGCAATAGGCAAGGCATTCATTCATCATCGATTGATTTTATTATATTTTGTTTGTTTCCTCTGAGGAGAAGTTTCTGAGTTGTAAATCAATTCCCTTGCTGAGGTATAAGGGTTTGATACTGAATCGATTTGGCATCTGGAAGACTGATTCTTCTGGAGCCATTTCTTCAATTGGTTGCTGACGTATAACCAATTTTGCTTCCTTCGTATTGTTTGTCTGTGACTGGAGGGAGTTATTCATTCTGAGATCTGAATTTATTTGTTGAACTGGGGCCTGCAGAAGAGGTCAATTTATATTCTTGGAGGGTGGAATTGTTTCAGAAATTCGAACTCAAGAAGTTTTGTTGGTGAATTCGTATGGGGGTGTTTGTGGCTGAACGTTGTGGATGATTTGTGACAAGGTGGCGTTTAAAGTGTTGGTCGTACATTAGAGTTTGAGGAAGCGGCAGTTTGCTATCAAAACGTGGCATCATTATTGCTAGTGTATGTCGTGGGAGTTAGTGGTTTTAGTTTTGTATGGGATCGTGGTGTTGATCTATCAATACTTCAACCGCCTTAGCATTCATAAAATTAGAGACAGCTGGCGTGGGGTTTGGTGTATGGTCGTGGCACAGCACAAAGGCATTGACAATATCAACGCTTTAATGGTATGTTAGTTGGAAAAAACATACAGCCCTTACAATTTCAGTTGTAGTGATTGAACTGTTTATTTTCAGAATAAATACAAAGACTATTGTTTGCTGAATGAATACAAGACTATTGTTTGATGAATCGTTTTTTATATTGAAAAGTTTTTACAAAAACAAAGAGATTGAATGTAATTTCCAGAATTTGCGCCAAATAAACATTCTGATATAATTGTGCATGCTGGCTAAGAATTGTCAAACTGAAGATGTATATTTAAATATAGGAATTATTGTTAGAAATGGTCATCTTCGTGCAAAATCAAATTGCATTATCAAAGATTCAGGTCGGGCTCATTACAGTGGTATCAGAGCGGTTTCCTGCCACCTTGTGGTGTAGGAAATTTATTATTTATGCAAATCTGCTATTATATTTAAGAGTGATCAGCAGTCATTTATTTTGAGCTATGGATAGATACAGACGGCTTAGCTCCAAGAGCCGACACAGCAGTGTGGGAAATAGTAATAAAATAAATACATTAATGGAGGGTATGGAGAGACTTAGGCTTCATCAGCAGAGGATGGTGGAAAGACTGTCGGATCCAGAGACAGTAGATAGGGCAGCAAGATATATGGTTTCTGCCTTCAGTAGGCCGGCATCGAGATTGCAGGGTAGGAGGCTTGAGTTTTCCCCGACAGGTGTCCGAGATGGAGATGTACCAGTATGTATGGCACATACTCATGGATCTGATGATAGGCACTCCACACATATACATGTGGACGTGTTAGTACCAGTGGTAGATTGCAATACTGAGCTTCAGCAGGTTGAGTCTTCCCGAGTTGTTGCTGCAGTTGGTGCAGAGATAGTTGATACAGTAGTTGCCTTTGATGGTCCAGATTCTCTCGAGGAAGGAATTGTTATTGGAGATTTATATGTCAGCGGTCGTAGTGTAGCTCCGGAGCGATAGGCAGGACCTCTCTCAGGTGGGATAGGTGAGAGCATGGAGCTACCTTGTTGTGGTATTGATGATCAGTGTGTTACAGCTGAGTCGGCAGATGTCTATTCATGTTCGGGAGTTATTGATTCACATCCTGACATTGATTCATATGTGCAGAGTCAGGAGATAACAGTTGAGCATCTGTTAGGGGATGTAGATGCAGTGAGTATGGACACTTCTGATGATATAGGCTGCATAGGGTATGACATTCCTTATCAGATATTGGGTGATGACTCTGAGGTGCTTTTGGATGGGTCGCAGGATCAGGACTCACAGGGACTCTCTATTATTGGCAATAGTACTAGGGTTTCCGCTTCTTCTGAGGTGTTGGTTGAGATACTGACGAGTTGTATCGCAGTTGCAGATGTGTGCGAGGACAGTAGCACACATGGGGCGAGCAGTTTTGATTCGATCTTCTGTCACAGTGCAGTTAGTGGGACAGAGAGCTTGCATAGGAGGCAGGGCTTACAGAGGCATCACGTGTCTAGTCAGCTAAAGGTGAATGACAGAGACATCTCTTCAGTTGTTGAGCATTTTGATGCGATTCGTCAGATGTTACCCGCATCTGGTTGGGGTGCTCCTATGTCAGATGAGCACAGTGATAGTAGCCTTTCCCTAGCAGAGGTTCATGCGCTTCGAGAGGCTATCAGGGTCTTGAAGCATAATTATACACAATTAGTTGCTGACAGGGATTAGCTTCTGGAGTGGGGCAGTACCTATTATGAGACATTGTTAGGGAAAGAGGAGGAGGTGGTTGAGCTTACCCAGGAGCTTGAGGTGACTGTGGACTCACTGCAGTGTACCCAGTTGGCTTTCCCGGAGTCACAGTCACGATTGGAGGAGGTGACCGTAGAGTTGGACCATGTTCGGTCCACACCAACCCCAGACCCAGTTCAGTTGCACATTGAGGTGGTTGGTGGTGAGTTTGCTTCTACGGTTGGAGATGTGGGATGTGATGATGTGGCTGACACATCTGTCCGAGTTATGGGTGCAGTAGGTGCAGAGGAGGTGAGGACATCAGTGGGGACGAGCTCTCACAGTGATTTGCTTCCTGCTGTGGGAAGCGAATCTATTACCACATTTCATACAACTGGTGGCAGTAGATAGTTGGCAGTGCCACATTTGCAGGAGGATCAGCTGTGGGTTGCGGGGAGCAGGTTGACGCTTCTGCGTATAATTTTTACTGCACTGAGTCATTCATGGAGTATCTACTTGAGAGTGCAGATTTGCAGGGGAGTTCGTACCGAGTATCTGAGGGTACTCTCATTAGAGGCTCTTGCGCTAAACGACGTTAGGTGGGGAAGATTGTAGATACCTTAGCTACAATGCTTCCCAACAGGGACTTTGTGGTTGTGTTTGCTGAGAGGGTTGCCCAGGATCCTACCCAGCCTGCAGTTAGGCGGAGTCAGAGATTGGAGCCATCTCCTGATTCCCAGTTTGGTAGTGATGAGCCATTGACGGAGATTGGGGCTTTCTATCGGCATTATACTGTGACGTGTGCTCATCATTCTTCTTTCGACCCACAGGCAGAGGATTTGGTTTTGCATCGTGGTGGGTTGGCTCCAATTTCATACCATCTATTGTGGGATGGGTTAGTACCATCTTTTGCAGATGTGATCAGCAGCTGCAAGTTATATCACTTGCAGTATCTTCATGCCCAGGTCGGTTTTGCCGAGTTTGGATTTGGTGGTAGTCACTTAGGTACCTATGCTTGTTATCATATCCACAGTGTGGTTGGGTGTGAGTGTCAATTAGACAGGGACCCGAGGATTGACAGAGTTGGTGTTTCAGTTGGGTGTGCAAGGGGAGTTCAGTGTGTATGTGATCTGAGTCACCCATACATCTTGGTTTTTGATGGTCCTGAGATTCATTTCTCGTGGGATCCGAGCAAAGATAGATTCAGTATGGGAGTGTGGGTGAGTGATTGTTATGGATCTTTTTAGAGTTATTCCGTCTGTTTTTCAGAGGATGCTACAGGAGCCTGCACTTTGTGCCAGGGGCATGGCTTACAGTTTTCTATGGGATCCAGGTGGATTGTGATGTTTCTTGTTCCTGTGATTGCTTGGGGACAAGCAATCTTGGGGAGGGAGGACTGTAATGTCCCCATTTTTAGCAGGGTCATTGAATGGATGGTGCCAAGTCATTATTGCGATCCTCATGGTCTGGCGAGGAGTTTAGAGGGTCATTGGTGTGAACTTACTATTTAAAATAAGTCAATGGATAGTTCTGATGAGCTTAGCTGAGTTAGAGGAGTGAATGATGCTCTCAGTTTTCATTTCTGGCTTCCGGTTTGGGCTCCAAGAATCTTGGAGAGAGCGTCTATTTTTATTAAGTCACCCTGTCAGATTCGTTCATCATCTTTTATCATCAGAATCACTCCAGTGCAGACAGATTTCAATTCTGATGCTTCTTCATTTGTTTTCACAAGACGGGTGAATTATTAAAATGTGCTAAGGTTGCCACTATTGTTGGTATTATATGTTGACCACCTTAGTGTTATAGCTCGTCGGAGCCGGGATGAAAAGTTTCAAATCTTGGGCAAAAGAAACAGGGACCTTGCGTGTCATAATTTCATGATACTGATGAAAAGGTCATTTTTAGAGCCAAATGAGTTAATAAAATATATTTCTCAATATGTGCCTAAGTATAAAAGTGCTTCAAGTGAAAAGTGTGTGAGAGAAGACATTTCTTAATTATAAAAGCAATAGGCAAGGCATTCATTCATCATCAATTGATTTTATTATATTTTGTTTGTTTCCTCTGAGGAGAAGTTTTTGAGTTGTAAATCAAATCCCTTGCTGAGGTATAAGGGTTTCATACAAAATTGATTTGGAATCTGAAAGACTGATTCTTCTGGAACCATTTCTTCAATTGGTTGCTGAAGTATAACCAATTTTGCTTCCTTCGTATTGTTTGCCTGTGACTGGAGGGAGTTATTCATTTTGAGATCTGAATTTATTTGTTGAACTGGGGCCTACAGAAGAGGTCGATTTATATTCTTGGAGGGTGGAATTGTTTCAGAAATTCAAATTCAAGAAGTTTTTTTGGTGAATTCATATGGGGGTGTTTGTGGTTGAACGTT
This sequence comes from Thuja plicata, assembly GCA_018584345.1. Lineage (NCBI taxonomy): Eukaryota > Viridiplantae > Streptophyta > Pinopsida > Cupressales > Cupressaceae > Thuja > Thuja plicata. Next base: position 2,686,652 of record MU224522.1, on the reverse strand, counting down.
GTGGATGATTTGTGACAAGATGGCATTTAAAGTGTTGGTCGTACATTAGAGTTTGAGGAAGCGGCAGTTTGCTATCAAAATGTGGCATCATTATTGCTAGTGTATGTCGTGGGAGTTAGTGGTTTTAGTTTTGTATGGGATCGTGGTGCTGGTCTATCAATACTTCAGCCGCTTAGCATTCAGAAAATCAGAGACAGTTGGCGTGGGGTTTGGTGTATGGTCGTGGCAAAGCACAAAGGCATTAACAATATCAACGCTTTAATGGTATGTTAGTTGGAAAAAACATACAGCTCTTACAATTTCAGTTGTAGTGATTGAATTGTTTAGTTTCTGAATAAATACAAAGACTATTGTTTGTTGAATGAATACAAGACTGTTGTTTGATGAATCGTTTTTTATATTGAAAAGTTTTTACAGAAACAAAGAGATTGAATGTAATTTCCAGAATTTGCGCCAAATAAGCATTCTGATATAATTGTGCATGCTGGCTGAGAATTGTCAAACTGAAAATGTATATTTAAATATAGGAATTATTGTTAGAAATGGTCATCTTCGTGCAAAATCAAATTGCATTATCAAAGATTCAGGTCGGGCTCATTACAGTGGTATTTGAGCGGTTTCCTACCACCTTGTGGTGTAGGAAATTTATTATTTATGCAGATCTGCTATTATATTTAAGAGTGATCAGCACTCTCACTTATTTTGAGCTATGGATAGATACAGGCGGCTTAGCTCCAAGAGCCGGCACAGCAGTGTGGGAAATAGTAATAAAATAAATACATTAATGGTCGTGGCACAGCACAAAGGCATTAACAATATCAACGCTTTAATGGTATGTTAGTTGGAAAAAACATACAGCCCTTACAATTTCAGTTGTAGTGATTGAATTGTTTATTTTCAGAATAAATACAAAGACTATTGTTTGCTGAATGAATACAAGACTGTTGTTTGATGAATCGTTTTTTATATTGAAAAGTTTTTACAAAAACAAAGAGATTGAATGTAATTTCCAAAATTTGTGCCAAATAAGCATTCTAAAATAATTGTGTATGCTAGCTAAGAATTGTTAAACTGAAGATGTATATTTAAATAAAGGAATTATTGTTAGAAATTGTCATCTTCGTGCAAAATCAAATTGCATTATCAAAGAGCCAGGTCGGGCTCATTGCACTTGAAGACCAATAAATGATGATGTAATAGATGTCGTGTCTTGTCAAACACTTAGAAAATTTTCATCTTGCGTTTTGTAATTTGTAATTGACAGATTACATCCAATGTAAGAACAAGATGTAATTGCATGTGATAGTATCACGTGCAAAGCTGTTCCATGTAATCATGTTGCAAGTGCATTAAGCCTTTCAGCATTGAATAAGTTAAAGTTAGTTAGTTAGGGATAAGTATTGAATAAGTCAAGGTGGTTAAGGGTTTCCCCTTTTTTCTCCACTTTTCTCTCTCCCCTTTTCCTATATAAAGGAGGGAGCTCATTGTAAATAATCATCTTTTGTTTTGTGCAAGAAAATTATAGGCAGATCTCTTGAGTTCTGAAAACTGTGTTTCATTGTATAAGAGTTGAGCATTTGAATAAAGGAATAGAGATTAGCAGACTTTGATTTGTTGTCTTGACCATTAATGGATGTATTCTTATGTTGTGTTCATTGATCCTTGTTCAAATTAAATAGTTATCTTGCTTATATCACCGGAACACTTTAATTCTAGTTTTCTGAAGACTTTGTGCTTTAGGAAATCGGGGTTACTATAGAGAGTACTGGCTGCAACGATTCAAAGCTGAAGACTTTGGGCTTTAGTGGTAGAATCTTTATCAAATTAGAGGGTATTCAAGGAAAGACTTCGAGCTTTCTTGTGTATCCGAAGTTAGAGTAATCATTTTAAGTAAGGATAAGGGACTTTGAGCTCTTATAATTATTTCATCTTTAGTTAAAATAGACCGTTGTCTTAAAGGATTGTTCTTAAGTCATTCCTTGAGCCACCGGTATTACTGTAGTAAGGAGAACTGTTTGTTATACAATTTAGTTTTACTTGAAGCCACCTGTGGTAAGAAGGGAGCCTCCCCTATTGCTGAGAGGAGAGAGCAATCTCACATACTGCTGCCTAAAAGAAACATTTTGCCAAGTTGTAATCTTGGTAACTTGCAAAATATTTAGCCAACAGATAGGGTTAGCACCACAGTTTGGGTGGGTCCCATTGATTGGCTTCACCACTTTTGGCACAATGAAGTTGAGTTCAGAGTTGAGCAGCAGAAGTCTGAGGATGTTCTTCGCGCTAGGCTTCTATCCACAGTTTGGGATCCTTCCAATGCATCAAGGCTTTAGACAACGCTTGCAGAGGAGTTTTGGGGTGTGTACATGGTGCCGAGTACATATGGTTTAACTTTTGACCCTCATGTGCATGACTTTTTTCAGATGCACAATTCAATGGCGCATGTGTTAAATAGCATGTATGACAGTTCATCTTGCGCAGTTTTGGGAAGTAAACTTTGTCAGCCTTCTTATTTGCTTCCCTTTGAGTTGTTTCCTTTAGTGATACCAGTGGTTGGTATTGATTTGGTTCGGCAGGTACTGTCAATTATTCTGGTGTTGGCGTTACAAGAGCTAGTTGGTATCAACAGGGACATTACACAGTTCTACCCTTGGGATCCGGGTGGACTAGTGTGTTATTTTGTTTCTGAGATTGCTTAGGGACAAGCAATTTCAGGGAGGGCGGACTGTACTGTCCTCTTTTTGAGATTATATGGTTTATGATTGGATTAGCCTATTATTGGCCCTCGTAGGCTAAGTTTGATGGTTAGAGGGTCCCAGTTGGCAGTTCAGTGGGCCAATTCCTTTCCGGGGTTCAGAAGTTTTCAAGATTGCTCTTCGTTTGGGTCAGTTTGGTACACTTAATATTTATAATAAGTCATTTATCCACCATTTCTATATTTGGCAGGGCACCTAGACCAACCTCAGTTGCAATGATGACCCTTGGCATCTTTGTTGATCAAGTATTCATGGATTTACTAATTATAGAGGGTCAAGGGTTGATATGGATGAACCCTTACTATTTTTAGTAAGGTAGTTAGATGCGTAGTTGAAACATTGGTTGACCTCCAGGTTTAGATGGAACAAAGAGATAATGAGTATTCAATGAGATATTAAAATTATAATGGCATTAATGATTATTTATTAATGGTTATATTATAAAGTTATTATTAATTGTATAAAGTTTATAAAGTGAAAAGGGCCAAGGACATCATTAATGTACATTAAATATATCATTAAAAGTGGGTGCCTAAACCAAGGAGGATATAATTTTATATTATAAAGTCAATTGTGCATCAAAAGGCAAATGTATTTAAGTCATTACAGTGACTTATTGTTGAAGCTACTGGGATCGAATTTATTGAAGGAATTATAAAAAGCCAAAGGGAAAATCGATTCATTATGTTATGGACTATTTGCTTTTGACATTGAGAGTTCTTGGGCATTGAGCCATGAAACCTAGGGTTTCTGTGATTTCCAGCATTGAAGGACGTTAATTTTCTAGTGTTTGTGCAATTCTGAGACTGTGGACAACTAGTTTAATTATTGATTACCTATGGTCTTCATTCAAAGGACCACATTGTGCAAATTGGTTGAAGTTTTTGGAAGATTGAAGTTTAAACCGAGGGTTAATGCTGAGCCGATTCATAGCAGCTATCTGCAGCGATTTATTGACTGATTGTGTGAATATTCAAGGCTGTCGTTTCACACCCTAGGGCTCATGTGAGTTTCTACAGCAGTGGTGTTGGAATTCTTAACCCAATCACCTATGATTGGTGGTTCATTTCTATGGTATATTGTCGCCCAGCAATAGCAGATCGTTCAGCATTGTTTGGGAAGGGTTTGAATACATTCTCCAGGTGGGACGTTACAATCTAGGTTCCACATTATATGCTGCAAGTTTATTTCAGTCTTATATTTGCCATTGAATTGCTTTGTAATTATCAATCAATAAAATAAGGCAAACTCTATTTGTGAATTGCAAGTATTTTCCATTTCATTTCATGTATTGTCTGTTATTTGTGAATTCCAATTTATATGTTCTCAAAAGACAAATAAGTACAAACTCTGCAAGAAACAATCAAACTCAGACATTTACAGGATTGCTTAGAAGTTGAGCCAGCAGGGCTCATTACATTTCGAAAACAAAAGAATTATTCTCCATAATTCAGATTTTTTAGCTACAAGGTAAAATTTATTGAGCTTTGTAAACAAATAATAAATTTAACAATGGTTTCTGCAGATAATCAGAAAATATTTAGCAATGTGTGTGCAAAGTGAGATTGGACAGGAATTTGTGATTCTAAGAGTGGTATGGAAGAATGAAATAAAATAATTTAATTTATTGGCGGCTGAAAGATGCCCAGCTGTACCAAATTCTAAGTACCAAAAGGGAGGCATAACTAATGATTGATGCATGTCAAAAAAGGGTCACTGAAAGTGATTTACAAGAGGTCAAATAGCTTTGGGAGTGAAGAAATATAATAAAAGGATCCATGTGCATCTAAGGAATAGAAAACACAAATCTATCGCCAACTAGACAAAGTCAAAGATATTGACTAAATTTACATATACCATATCGCAAGTTAAAAGGAAATGGACAGATTTAAATAATTGAAATCTGGTTTTAATAAAGTCATGGGTTCCTCACAGATTTTAGTCGTCGATTCCTAGAATATTTCAACAACATAATAAACTATAAAGAAACCTGCAGGAGATTTCAGGTAACTATAACTTCAAACATTGTGATTAAGATTTTAGGTGTGGCTATTTGTCACTCACGAGTCTGGAGTTGAAAATATTGAATTCTGAGAGTATCAAGACAACACCCTCAGTTATCATCTGAAGCTGTCACCTTTCTAGAAGATCACTAGGTTTGTGGTTAGCATTCTTAGAAGGCAGTCATGAGAGCTGCAGATATTTGTGGAAAGGGATGTGAGGATAAAGGAGCCATTTGAAGTCCAAAGCCACCTCTTTGACGTCTATAATCCATTTTCAGTCCTTTGTTAAATAGAAGAACAAGAAGGGTTCCATCCTCGAAACTGGGTTTACGAAAGGGTTCTCATCCTTACATAAATAGAAGAACAAGATTCATTATCAGAACAAACAATGAAAATTCAGTATCAACCCTTCTTTTGAAGACCCGGCCTCCTTTTATAACCTTTTCAGATCTAATTTTGGAAAAAAAATCATTTCTTTTTCAAAAAAAGTATTTATCCTTAGTAAAATAATGTAAGTGTCCCTGTGACCATTTTCAGCCCCTTGAGCTTAAAATTACTTTATTTGCATACTTAACATCTTGTTAAACGATTAACGTAAGTTGTCAATTAAAATATTAATTAATGGTATACTTTTTGACAACTTAATTTAATTGTTTGACTTGTTTTGCCTTTACCAACACACAATATAAGAAAAACTTAATAAAATAGACTAAGGGTCACCAACAACTTTTTCTCAAGAAGGGAACATTACAATTGGCTGAATATATGATGGCATGAATAGTGCCAAGGGAGCTATTAGATCCATTTATGTTGTGCTTGAGGATAAATATTGTCCCATATGGGACATCATTTATTTACGGTGGCACCATCAAGTGCATGTGCCCTTATATAATGGTGCCTTTTTATTGAATCCAACATTTCAAATATGACAGAATTTCAAACTTGATGAAGTGATTTTGAGTGGCCTTTACATAGTCATAGAGTGGATGGTACTCGACCCTCAACTTGAACTGAAGATAATCTTTGAGATCAAAATCTACAAACTTGAACAAATAGACATCTTTGCATGAAACATATGCAAAGCAACTTGGACAGCATTGTAACCAAGTAAAAGCCTTTTAAGATTGTAATTTAAGTTTAACAATTTCAACTTATAATTTTTTACATTAATGTTGAAACTCAAAATTGAATAATGAGATTGAGTTCTTTTTTTTTCATTTTAGATGCATTGTGACAAGTCTGTGCTACAGTACCAAATCTTAAAAACTTTTGCAATTCGTGTTTTGAGCAAACTATGCAACATTTCAAGATGTGAATACAACAGGACTATGTTTGACACATACACTCCAACAAAAGAAACAAGTTGATAGTGCAAAAGTTAAATGATTTTGTTCGCGTTCATTGCAACCTTAACCACCATCAAAAACAAATCCTAGGCATCGACTTATCTCCCGCCACTTTAGAGTAGGTTGATCGATAGTTAAATTGGATCGCCAAAGTTGAGGATCTTGTCTTTAGTGAGGAAAATGTTGCAAGGGTTGATTAGGTGGATCTAGAGGCAGAGGTGGTAGCTATGGCAAAGAAGGATAGAGCACAAGTAGACCCTTTGGATGTTGGTTTTATTAATACACAAGCAAATATCATGGGTGCATCATCATCAAGGGTCTATCTTAGATGCCCAGGAAAACCTGTTGTACAATAATGGATGTTAGGACAAGTGATATAGACTCCTCTAACTCATAGTTATACTTTTAGTTTTGACATTTGTTTTAATGCTATGGATTTTATAATCCATGAATTTTGTATACACTTAGGCAGTATTTTTATGATTGAGAATGTTGTTCCCTTCGACTAAAATCCACTTTTATACTTGTGGTTGTGTAATGTCCCCTTTTTGGGACATTAGAAATTAATCAAATAATTATAATTTTAAGTTGTCGAAATATAATGACAACTTAATTTAATTATTTAAGAGAGTGATTAAAGTGACTTTTTATGTCAACGAGAATTATAAAATAGAAGTCACTTTATTTCAAATTAAAAAGACAAAGAAATGGAATGCCAAGAGACAAGCTAATGGAATGCTAGGAGTTTTTTGTAGAATGCTATTAAAGTACAAGGAGAGGATTATGCAGAACATGTTTAAATATTATTTTGATTTGAAGAATTTTCTGGTGCATTTGCATTAGTTGAATTTCTGAAAACAAAACCCTTCAGGAGTTGATCAAAGGTTGGACGGAAACCCAATCTTCTTGGGAAGCGGATTCACTCAACTGTGCTTATTTGCATAAGTTTGGAAATTAATGATAAATATGAGGTAAATAAAAATATTGCTTTTTGGAAACTTTATACATTTCTGAATATTAATGATAAAGGTTCTCTGAATAATCACATATCTTGGTGTGGGCTGTTATGGAGGCTAAATAGTTTATTCTAAGCATTATGGGCAAACGTTTTGTGGGCGTTCAATTGTATGTTTGAGGTGATTCTCATATAATCGATGCAATTAATGTGTAAGCTTTTTCCGTGTCAAATAATACTGGTGATCAAATTAAGTTCGAAGGATTTAATAAAGTGTTGATATAAGAACTTGTGTGGACTATATTAACATCAGCGGCAATATATTAATAATCGTAACTAGAGGTAATACAATGGTACCATAGGTTTAATATTTCCTACCGACAAAGAATACTGACGTTTAATATCATCAGGTCATATAAAGGAGACTTTGTTTATTTCTATAGTTTTCATGGATGCATATAGCCGAAGTTGGAGTGTACCAACGAAGGCTTGATGTTTAATGTCGTAAATAGTTATTTGAGCCCATACATTAGATCAAAGTAACGAGAATCGGAATCGGATCGGAATCGGCCATGAATCGGCCCCAAATCGGCAAATTTAAAAAAACCCTTGAAATTTAGAGATTTTAACAATTTAAATCTTATTTCATACACCCTTTACTGAATATAACTTAAACACACTATAACATCATCAAATAGAAGCTAATATACATAAACAAGGAACATAAATGATAAATATTAAATCCATCACATACGTTACACGTAAAATGTAAATTGTAGCTAAAGTAAATAGAAATCATAGGATCATAATGAGTCAAATCATAGAATGTATGTAAGATGAAGATCCATAAGACAATAAATCATAAATGTATGTAAGATTAAGATACATGAAACGTATGTCTATCAGTATCTGTAAACAAAATGAAAAAACAAGGCTCTAGCTCAAGCCTCATCATCATCCTCAAGCTCGGCCGCAACCTCAGCCTCAGCCTCTAAGTATCATGTCTGCCTTCTACAAAGGCGTCTAAGGTAGGTCCTAGAGGACTGTTGATCCATAGCCCCCGCATGTAAGATGGGCTCACGAACAACATCACTAGGGCCTATGTCTGTGTGTGCGCATGCGCGTCTGTCAATACCTAAACATGCTCTAGCCGCCTCCTCTGCCATGGCTACAGCCTCAGCCTCTCTATCTACCTGGTCAACCCACTCATGGTCTGCCTCAGTGAAGACTGGATCCAAGGCCTCAGTGAGCCACTCTGATTCTGGATCAATCTCCTCTAGAATGATCGAAGAGCAGTCAGCGCCCAAAATCTGTCTGATCCTAAGACGGAGGTTGTAATGAACAAAGATTTTTGATCTCTTTGGTGATCTTCCTTCTTGCTGGTTGCAAACCTGTGGTTTTTCTTTTCTCTTCTTCTCTCTCACTTTTCCTCTCTTCTACTCATGTTAAACAATTAGAAGGCCCTTTAGGGTTAAAACAAAGAGGAAAGGCAAAAAAAAACATTAAAAAAAGATGTGTTTTTTTTTTAATTTGACTTGACTTTTTATCAAGCCGCACGGGCCGATTTCTTGCGATTCATGCAAGCGATTTTGGCAATTTTTTGGATGAATCGCTAAATCGGCGATTCATGTGATTCATGTTGATGAAATCGCTGATCTGGTTCAATGATTCAAAAATAAACGGGAAGCCCGAATCGAATCGCCAAACCGGCTATTCACGCGATTTCTAGGCGATTCTCGTTACTCTACATTAGATAGATGGGCCAAATATTTACGAATGAAAGCTTTCCCATCGGCCGGTAACAAGAATGGTGTGAATATTTTAGCTGTGGTTTCTTCCTGCAAGTCAACTCTGAGGAGATATCATCATAATTGTATCCTCTGACAGCTAAATTCATACTCTGGATATTTGCAAGGGCTGGAGTAACTGCAGGAAGCCATTCCCTTGTCCCTCCAAGCCCTGTGTTACCTGGTTGGTACGGTAAAACTTTACCATAAGTTCATGATGATACAGGGTTGAGGCGAAGGTTTTCACAATTAGAGAGTCAATATCCATACTTGGACGGAAATAATTATTCAGAGCCAGCATAAGGCATTGGTGTATGAGTGAGTCTAAGCCTGGAGGTGAATGTTTCAGACCTGGCTTTATCATGCAACACATGTTCATGTCTCGGGGAAGTTTCCTCCATCTAGTGACTATGGTAAAATCACATTTGCTACTCCAGGTCACAGCCTATGATTTCAGAGTGTGTCTGAGACAGTGTAATGATTTGAGTAGCTCTTCCAGAACCTACCTCAACTATCGAGCATTACCAGCATGCCATGATGAATGCGGAGATGGAGATATTCACTACTATATGTTAAGGATAGCAACTTTCAGCACTATGCCTGGAGATATCGGTTCATGAAATACATTGTATCTTCAAGCGCTGCATACAAGGTGCAATCTGTAAATCACTGCTCTTGAGAGATTCTTTTGTATTGGGTTGCTATGATATCTTGATTGCTTCATATATTTCTTCTCATCTAATTATTTGGGAATCCTCATGAATGCAAATTTTTATCTTAATCAATTCATCTGTATGTTTACCTCCAACTTCTGAGCAATAAGAATTGAACAGCTACGTAGAATCTGTAATTGCATGCACACTGTTTAACAAAATGTCAGTCTGATTAGAGCAGAATTTGGGTAGAGCTACTAAGGGTTATTACAGGTTAATGCATACTTATGTGATCAAAGTAGCTTTTATTTGATTAGTTATTATGTCTTTAAAGTGTATTTAATATTTATTGAAGGGTACATGATAAAAAGTTTACATCCTTTAAAAGTAACCATTATTTCATGGTTTTTTTTATTTGCCAAGTCTATACACCGAGTCTAAGTCCAGATCAAAAATGAGCTTGCCAAGTCTGAACCAAATCTGAGTCTTGTAACACTACTCTAAATTCATTATAACTCAAACATGAAATGCAACGTTGAGATTTAAGAAGAAATGTATGTAGAAAATGAAGCATCTAACAAATTATATATCTTGAAGAAATGACTTGCACCCAGGGTCAATTAATCATAATATCACAGAAGTCCATAACTTCCAAATGATATGGAAAAAGGAGAATGTATAACTACAGGATTCCCTTCACATCTAGTTCTTGTGCTTATCTGTGCAATTTTTTTGAAAAACATGCTTCAAATTTTCAAGATGAAAATAAATACTCTAAAACCACACACCATTGATTATGTATCTGCACAGTTCCAGAGGTATAAGATGGGATAGATTGTCCATCCTTAGATGCCGTCCGAAATTTCTGCAAACAAAGGCCTTGCACAAAAAATTCCATATTTGTCAAATAATTCATTACCAATGTAAAGTTAACATGAAAAACAATTTGTTCTTGCTAAAAAGGATAGCCATAACAACCAACTGAGCCTGACAAAATATTTGTAGAAGAGGTGTTGAATTAACAATAACATTCTCTCCAAAAAAGGAATCTGATATTATTATTTTATTCCCCTTCTATAACAGTTCTGTTGGTCAAGATAACTAGAAAAAAACAGAGTGGGCTTAACCATGGAGGAAACTCCATAGTTAAGCGCGCTCGAGCTGGAGTAGTACTGGGATGGTTGGCCTCCCGGGAAGTCCCTGTGCTTCACCTCTGTGAGCATCACCTAGATGCAATGAGTGCTAAGTGTTCCATTCATTCTCATGAGAGATGGGTTCTTGTGAACCACTACTCGTGAAACATGGGTCAATGAGTTTGACTTAAAAAAACTACACAGTTGAATCCTGATAGCAATATCACAATTTGACTTGCTGTGGAAAATATCTCCTACTTATCAAAAACAATCATGTCAATATCTGTAAAAAAAAAAATCTGACGGAAACCTGATTATATCATATTGCACATGAAATTAATTTACTTTCTACCAGTCAATATTTGCAAAAAATATAACTTAGTAAAGAACACATACTTGTAACACAGTCACACATTTTAAGATTAGGAACAACACCATCCAATATTGCCCGTGAGAACAGCTTAAATGCTAATTCAGGTTCATCCTCCCTGTAGATAAGAAACGTTAGCAATCTCTAAAAAATTGTCACATAGAATCAACTACAAACAAAAGAAAGATGAGCCAGCATGGCTCAAGCATTAAAACCACTGTTAACATCAATGTTTAGTTACCAGGAAGGATGAAATATTTAATAAAGGGAATAATTACTTATGAGATGCAACTAAAAGGATGGTGTATGTGATGGAATTAGGTATGACTTGAGATTGTTTCATTTCCTCGAGAATTTCAATAGATTTGTGCAATTTACCCGCATCACCTGCAAAGAAGCATAATTCCTTGTCAAATAGTATTATATATTCTGCAACACTGATATAATACTAAAACTCCTTGTGTTAGCCACAAGATACGGTAAGGAAAAGCAACCAAAGAGACAGATCAATTATATTCAAAAAGATTACAGCATTCATTGCCTATCATTTCTTTCCCTGGCATGTCCTTAAAAAGCAACAAATTCAATGCTCAATTAATATATTTTTCATTTCAAAATTCTATTTTCAGCAAGCGTGAATACAAGAAAGTAATTGGTGGAATTAGTATAACCAACTCATCATAACGAAGCTAAAATAAGATTATGACAGGTTAGAGTATATCTTCAATCAAACAATGAAATTGGTATTCACAACCAATTAAGTATAGAAAATGATCATTCACAACCAAACCAGAAGAAGAATGCATAGAATTGGAAACAGAATATTTGGCACTTCAATTATATAGCTTAGCATAAAGCAATGAGATTCATGGAGACCACAAGAGGGCTCCCAAAACATGTGGCCCTACACTGTGTTGTCCCCTGCTAGTTCTGATCCGAACTTTTGTACTTCTAGCAGATTTCTTGACAATTTGTTTACTTAGTTTCAGATGGGTGGAGATATTGATGTTTTCTTAATATTTGAGTAGATTTCTTTACTTAGTAATAAAAAGGAAAGAACACAGATCAATTAAGATTCATGTATTCCAACATATACATAAACTGAAATGACAGAGTTCTCCTTAATTTGCAATAGCTGTTACAAAATAACATGATTTGTCTTCTGTTGCATGTTTAATTTGTGAGTTACACTTTGGCATTTTAGCAACAAAATTAAGGGGTGTTGTTACATTCTTGCATTCTTAGATGAGAAGAAATTGAATAGGAAAAGGACACAAACAACCATAATAGCAGCCCTTACTCCTAAATTGCTAATAGAAACCAAGGTAGATAGGAGTCATTGTGGGCTTTGGCCACAAACCACACATATGTGGCACATCCCCTTGAAATTATTATGTATTCAGATGTTGTACTTGTTTTGTGGTCTACGATATGTATTGAACTCAAATTTTTTTTTTTTTTGGTAACTAAATAGCTGCTATGGGGAAGCACCCTTTATATTAAAATCAGAAAAAGACTTCACATCTATGAGTATGTATTCAACCATTACATGTCTGTCAGAGCCCATTAACAGGCCCAAAAAATATTCAAACCTACTTTAAGTGTTGTGAACCAAACCACAGTATCCCCAAAGAGATTATCTAGATATTTGCTCTGCTTTTGGTGTGGGAATGAAGCTGCATGTTGAAAACTGCCACATTGTTCTTCCTTTTGCTGTGCACAACCATCCAAGTACCTTCATGTGTCTCACCAACAGTCATCTCATCTGCAATCCTTGGGGTAATTTTCTGGCCTCTAACAGGCAAAATTCTGGAGCTCTCCTCAACCGCATCCAAACCCTCAACATGAAGTGAAGTAGCCATAGAGCTTACCCTCCCTATAGGAGGAACCACAGAAGACCTTGGCGTATGTTGCGGTGTCGTAGGAGGATCAAGTGAAGTCCTATGACCTAAATCATCAACCGGCTGGACCGACTCCATGGAAGGAAAAATACCTCCCTTAACGTTGTCTCCCACTTTAACAAGGGAACCAACCATCTTCTGCAAAGAGAGCTCAGCGTTGCTTGGTGAAGCCTTGTGTGGACCATCCCCTTTTGGTTTTTGAGGTTAATCATTGGTCTCTTCAACCTGATCTGGGTCTTCCTTTCCTACTGAGTAATGTTACCACGAAGCATGACTCTCTTTCCTCCGTTTAGCACACTAAGCAGCAACATGTCCAGTGCAGAAACACCTACAACATTGTAAAGTAACACCTTTGTAATCTAAAGACTTGTGTCCAACAATAATTTGTGGTGTTGAGAGAGATCTCTGCAGGAAGATCTTTGTTGGTGTCAATCTCCGCCAGGAATACAGGCATGTGTGGTATGGAAGAAACTTTTAGACCCTTCATCAACTCCCAAGAATTTTCCCAATGAATTGCCAATAGCTTCAAAATAGGAACCAAACCAAAATTGTAAAGCTAGATTTGAAAGCCTTACCAAAAGAGGAACAGCAGAGAAGGATTCAGTGCTTGGGTCGAAAGATGGATGCCAAGGCTCCAACATTAGCAACTGTTGTTCGCAATCCCATTGACAATCATAGAGAACTGTGTGACAATCCTGAATCTTGTCAAAGATAACAACGAAAAAACCTCATGCAAAGGGATATATTTGGAGATCATCCTCCAAAACGAGGTTCCATAAGTTTGAAATCCATTGGTGAAGCACCGTCATACTTGGCCAAAATCCACGTGATCTCCCGATCAAACCATGCTTTAAAAAATAATCAAAATTCTCACCCACGTCCAAAAAAATTTTCCCCCTACCTTAACATTCAAAGGGATATCAAAGGGATGAAGAGCCTATGAGGCCACATGGAGTTTGGAGTCTCGTGCAGGTCACAGTTCCCTCCCAATCCATTCTGACCTATTTTTGGCATTATTTGAACCATGTGAAGGCTGATCTAACCAAGCACAACCCCCCTTCGAAGCCAAAGATCACCCCATGTAGTCGACAAGCGACTTGCCCACAACCGTCACCACGCCTTTCTGTGCACACTGATCCTCTTTGAAAGCAATCCTTTCAGATCTCCCCATGATCTTGGAAAACGGGCCTTGCAATCCGCAAGCTGGACCCAACCTACTGCCTAAGCCACATAGCAAAACCCCACCATATCTGTGGGAGCCAACAACAGACGTGAGGGCATCATCATTGTTGACCTCGGAGGAGCGACGCGAGTCAAGGCAAGCAAAACTTCCAATCCCGCCATTCATAGAAAACTTGAAAAACCTCGGCTTTTTGTTGGTCACTGCATATCGTCTAGACTGTCATTTACTTGCAGACTAGAATTAAAACTCCACTATACATATTTGAAAGGAAATGTGTGAACTTTTATTAAGCTTTTTATGTGTTGGAGAGCTTTTTAATCCTTACTACACGTTGATTCTTTAAAAAGATTCAAATGCTTCTAAAGGTGGCGATTTTCGGGACTTTTGCATGTCTTAAATAAACTTGTAATCAAGTTTGGATATGAATTTCATATGCAAACGTCCATGGTGGCGATTTTATAAGGCATGCCATGTATTTAAAAACAATGTTATAACATGTTAATGGGCTCAAAACAACCCGTTATGACTCAAGGTGGCATCTTTAAAGCCCTTTACATATTTGCCAATACATGTAATCACATGCGAATAGCATATCAAAGCCCGTCATTAATTTCAAAGCCTCAAGGTGGCGATTTTTACTTGAAATACATATCTCAAAACTCAGTCTTGTGATTATAAGACTTGTATATGGCATTGTGAAACCCGTCAATGGCTATAATGGGCGATTTTTATAGGTTTTACATCTCCAAAAGCCCATTTTTATTCAAAACAGTGATTTTGGACTTATAAAAATTGTTTCAAAATCCTGTCAATGCCTTTCGAGGGCCCGTGGCTTCCCTAAGACGGCTATTTTAGCTTGTTTTTCATTATCGAAATTACGTCCTCACTAGAAACGGTGAATTGGGCCTACTTTTTCATAAAAAAATCCCGTTTTTCCCTAATAGGCGGCGGTTTGGGCTTGTTTATTGGGTATAAAAACCCGTCTTTATGTTTCTTACTCATTTTGGAGCTTGTATCTTGAGCTTAAAAGCCTGTCAAGGGCATGACCAAGTCATTTTGAGATCGATCACTGTTTAAAAATCCCGTCATTATTTATTTGCAATGCATTATACCATGTAACATCTTCTGAAAAGCCCATGTAGGGCAAGAATGACTAGTTTTTGAAAGAAAGATTCATTTTTACACTTGCAGCGATTTTATCAAGGTCCGTCTAGGGCATAGAGACAATTTTTAAAGGGAAAAGAAGACATTTACATATGCGACAATGAATGAAAAGCTCGTCCAAAGGAAGAAAACTCATTCACAGTTTGTAATTGGCAATACAAACTGCGTATATCTCTTGAAGGTGCCGATTTTCTTCTCTCATACAAATCGATGTGCAACATCATGTAGAAATCACGTTTTTAAAGTTTGAATCTGTCTTGCGGTTGCTACATCCTTGCATCTTAGTCCTCAAGCTTAGCCATTTGTCAGAGATTCAAAGAGGATTGATTCATGGTGAGAAGATTTGATCCAACTCTCTCACAATATAGCTGCAATTTCAAGATTATTTCCTAGATTCGAAATCATAAAGATTTGGGGAATTTTCTTCATATTTTCAAGGCTTCTTCTCCATTGCATTTGAGATTCTCAAGAAGAGGATATGCACATTTGCAGGGTTACATCTTCATTAAGTATTGACATGTTCTTCCATATTTTGAGTTTTCAAGGAAAGGTTGTAATGTTCGATGAAAAAATCCTCCAAATGCAAGCATGGAACCTATTTGAAAAAGTCCCAAATGCTCCTTGTGCTGCCATAGTTTCACCTTGTTCAGCTACAATGAAAATGCTTTTCCAAAAAAGTTCAAAATATGCCCACATATCACAAAGTTTCAAAAAAGTAAATCAGGTTACAAGTGTTCAAAATTTGTTTGAAATGCAAATATGGGAATCAAATTGTAAAAGTGTCCCTTCTACTATACCTTCAAAAGGTGAAAACTGATTGTTCTTCCCTTTGAAATGTTGCAATTTCAGATTGCAAGTTGGTATCATGCTGGAGTTCTTCCCATTTCATGTGATTAGCACAAGCTAATGATCTTCCCATACGGTGGAAAGAAGCAAAGATCTTTCTAGCTATGTTTCTTCTTATGACAAGAAATGATCTTCCCATGTTTTTTACCCTCAAGGTTGCAATTTATTATTGCAAGTTATGTGAAAGTCCTACCCCAAAGTACATGTAATTGGGTTTCTAAACCACAAAGCTAGAACAATCACATGACGGAACCCTACAAGGATGCAAAAAGTGATAAAATGATGGAGAGCATAGAATGCTTTCAAGATTGAGATAATAAAGCAAATTATGTTGTTGCAGGTAGACTTCTTATGAAGAGGCACCCCACCTTGTTTTGGACCCCTCATGCTACTCATTGCCTTGACCTCATATTGGAGGATCTTGGAAAATAATCATACTTGGGTCCTCAACCTTATGAGGAATTTCACAAATAAGAAAGGGTTGGCTCATCGAGGGATCACCCAATTTGCAACAAATTTATCACATTGCAATCCTTGCTTCAGTCCAAGGCCGGTTTGAAACGCATGTTTGTAAGTGAGGAGTTGGATTGCAACACCGTATGAGAAGAGCAATGCAGGGATAAGATGTCTGACCGGGTTCTTTATGAGAATGGCTTTTGGCAATCAGCCAAGGAGATTGTGCAGGTACTTTTCCTTTTTGATAAGTAGGAGATATTTTCCACAGCAAGTCAAATTGTGATATTGCTACCAAGATTCAACTGTGCAGTTTTTTAGTCAAACTCATTCACCCATGTTTCATGAGTATTGGTTCACAAGAACCCATCTCTCATGAGAATGAATGGAACAGATGGGTTCTTGTGAACCACTACTCATGAAACATGGCTCAATGAGTTTGACTCAAAAACTACACAGTTGAATCCTGATAGCAATATGACAATTTTCGTTTTTGTTCTCATTTCCTCATTTTTGTTCACACTTGTTTATATTCATTGTTCTTTTTAAAATTAAGACTTAAAACTTAAAGCTTAATATTTCAACTTTCACAATGATAGCAGTTCATAGAGCCTCTTATTGTTCTCCTCCGAAATGCTAATGGAGAGAAGTGTGCAATGGGATACTTTTATGAGGGCATAGATAGGGTGAAAGAGGCCATTAGATCTTTTTACTCAAAGAATCAGGCTAAATACGGTCCCCTATAGGAGGTCATTGATTAGTGATGTCGCAATCGCTTCAAAGGCCTATACATGCAGCTACCCACTACCTTAATCTGGCATTCCAATTTCGCCCACATTTGAAGGTTGGTGAAGACGTCATAGGTGGGCTCTACGAAGTTGTAGAGCGAATGTCTTTTGATTCATCAGTTGGAGCACACAGTCCGTGAGATAGAAATGTTTAGGAATTCACAAGGAAACTTCTCACGAGACATGCAAGAAAAAACGGACACTAATGATGCTAGGTAAAAATCTATTCAGAGCATAATTTAAAATTTAAATCTTAAACTTTTGTATCTATGATTCTATTACCATTTTATGTACAGTCAAAATTATAGAATAAATTATAGAATTGATATTTAATTTTTCTTGTTTCAGATGCATGGTGGGAGATGTTTGGTGCTCAAGTGCCAAATCTACAGAGGACTGCAGTTCGTATCTTGAACCAGCCATGTAGTGCTTTAGGATGCAAGTGCAACTTGAGCATGTTCGGGCATATATGCTTAAAAAAAGTGCAACAATTTGGCAGTGAAAAGGTTGAATGATCTTGTGTTTGTTCATTACAACCTTCGCCTCCGTCATAGATAGATGATGGAAAATGACACATTTCCTATAACTTTAGAGGAGGTTGATCCACAGGCAAAGTGGAACACTGAGGCTGATGATCCTATCTTCAGTGATGAAGACTTGGAATGGGTTGATCAAGTGAAACGAGAGGCACAGGCAGTAGCGATAGCAGAGGAGAGGCTAAAGCACGAGGAGACCATTTATAAGACCCTGAGAGTGAGGATGATGTAGATGAGGATGTGGATGTCACTGAGGCTGAACTTGAGACATAGGCAGAGACCATGACTGCAGAATCTTTCAGGACCTATCTTAGGCGTACACATAGGAAGGTTGCAAGGTCGACTGGTCACTAATATAGGCTACTCTGAGCCGTAGTCTTCTAGGCTCTAGCTTTTATTTTAATATATGTTTTGAACCTTTGATTCCATGGATTTCATATTCCATGAATATTGCAGACATTTGACAGTGACACTATTTATATTTCTAATTTGTTATTTAGTTTAACTTATTTCCTTCATAAATTCGCATTTATACTTATGTGATCAATGTAAACTTGTGTATGCATGCAAAGTAGGTTCTATTTATCTCAATTATTGTGTCTTTAAAGTTAATTTATTAAATGATACATGAAAAAAGTTTTAAATCCTTAAAAATCTTTGAATTTATTGGCTTTTTCAATTTTTTGAGTCCTTGCCTTGTTTTTGCCAAGTCCGGGCGCCGAGTACGAGTCCAAGTCAAAAATCAGCTTTCCGAGTCCGGGTCTTGTAACACTACTTTAGACCAATCACACAAAATAGCACAATAGTTTCATGATTCAATGCCTCTACAAACTAGTTTATGTGCAATACAACCTTTGAGTTTGCACAAGAAAGTTGGAGAACGGTTATCAAGTGCTTACTGATTTTGGATGCAATTAATCCCTATAGTGATTGGACCGCATAGTATGAAGAGCCCTCCTTGTTTAGAAAGGATGAGATTTCTAATTTCAAGTTGTTGGCTATGGACAATATAGCATTAGTAGAAAAGATTGGTATGGAAGAAATCGATGGGATAAAGGAGTCATTGCAATCAAGTAGCAAGGTGGAGTCACGGATACAAGCTTCTAGATAAAACAAGGAGCTGCAACTGAATTAAAAGACTATGCTCTCTCCCCAATTTTTCACAAAGATAAGGGATGAGAAAATTGTAGAATCTTGTAATTTGTAACTTTCCTAGAAATAATCTATGATAATAATTTTTAAAGACAATCATCGTAAATTCGTAATAGTTATAAGCTAGTTATTGTATCCATATCATGATGTGAATTCGTACTCTATATGTTCTCATATAATAGTAAAAAAAAATCCCAGTGTTTTATAAACTCATTTGATACATTTTATAACTGAATTTTGCATAAAATTTATATTTTTAAAATAAATATAAGCATTTATTTAAGTTACTGAGCCGGAAATTTTTGTTCTGTTGAGTCCAAGTTAAGTCTGACTATGCAAACTATGCATTTACCAGTAAAGGATTTAACTTCATTTTTGAACTCCCCATATTTTTCATGAGTTTTGAAACTCAAGAATGCGTAAGTACATTATATGGCATTATATTTATATTATAATACCTTATGTTTAAGTTTGCAATGCATGCATGTTTTGCAACGGAATTTACTGAGTAAGAATTAGATGAAGCTATAAATTTTTTCCGAACTAAAGATTTCCAGATTTTATGAGTAAACATACGGTTAACATCGCGCATAAATCTGTCAACTAAATATGAGTTTTAAGCCATGGGCTAGAAGATCTAGGTTAAGGGATTGAAACCAGCTGCTGCACCTCAGGCTACAGTGTGTGATCTTTGTAAACTTATTCTCACTATTTGAGGACTTCAAATATTACAAATTATTTTTTCTACACTAAGCATTACGATATTTTTTGCATACTAGTGAATGTGACTTTATTTTGCAAATTGGATTCCTTATGCATCATATAAAGCAAGTAGACCAACTTACACAAAGATGTAATAAGTGCATTAAATGTAGAAACTGTCGGAACAAATCTTTCTCTCTTGATTTCTTCATATAACTCCAGTGCCTTCTGCCAATTTTTTGCCTGCAAAAAATATTTGGAACCTCGAATAAAAAACACTGTAATACAAGAAAGATGCTCAACTGAAACTACTACAATCTTGCATTTCTTCATCATTCCAACAATCAGAGAAGAATAACTATTTACATCTCATCTCTGTAGAGATTAAACTCAGTAGCAGATAGCCAGATCTATCAATCAAAGTCAAACACAATATGAAAACTTGCAAATAAGAAACAGCCAATCATTATACAGTTTCAAAATAGTGGATTATCTGTTATCTGGAGATATTAACAGAAGCAATACTGAGCTTTTAATTCAAACTATATTTACATCAAATAAATTCATTGTCAGAATTTTAAATATAGAAATAACCTTCACACTACTGATCTTCCACTCCTTAGAAGTAGAATTGTGCCCAACGCCATGATTAGGATATCTAGAATAAACAATAAAAAATCTGCATTGAGGAAACATGTGCTACTTTGAGTTTGGATGGTATTTTCATATACAGTACATTATATATAGTAGTTTTTGAGTATCAGGGAAGGCAGATGGATCCTTTAAAGCCATGCAATGCAATAAAAAATAGCTAGCAATGAAGCTAAGCCAGTTTGGAGTGAGAAAGGTGAGCCTTGAATTAAATCCAAATCAGTAGAAAGGATAATGGATGATGTCAATCCGTAATAAATCATCACATTTGCATTTTTTCCTTTCTAACTTGAATATGCATGGATAATTGCCACTCACAAACAGAGACCGACTCTGCAACAAACTAATTAGAAAAGATAATGGACAGTGTCCAATTTCATAATAAATTATTGTGCTTGCATTTTCTCATTTCTTCCATGCATATGCCTAGAGTAATCTGTAAAGTCATGTACTTGTATCGTGTAGCTGTTCAAGGTATTTCAATGTGTCTGGGGTAACATGTGCTTCCCTTTTGAGCTTCTTAAAAACATAATCCCTCCTATGTTAGATATAGAGCTCATTGTAAACATGATAAAATAGAAGAACATATGCAGATTTCACACTCAATACAATAGAATATCAATAAATATTCATTTATTAAATTATTTCCTAACAGAAAGTACAAAGAATGTACAGTCTTGACCCTATAATGATAGCTTGTATGCACAGAACTGTAAGATTAATAAATGGAGTGACCATCTGAACTTATATTGGCATGCTGTAGTTTAGCAGGTGTAGTACTGCAGTCATCTATAATTGGTTGACAGATATAATCAGCAGCTTAAAATATTTTATTTAATAATCGTTCCTTCCCAAGAGCTGACATTATGTAATGTCCCCTTTTAGGATATCTTGGAATATCGGGACAATTACTTCAATTCCTCACACTTACACTATCTAATCTTTGCAATTGAACTATGCAATGGAGAATAAGAACAATATCACTTGCTTTTCCTGATATATATGATAATATATATGCTAAAAGTAAATTGATATGTTATGTTTTAAGTGAAATGATCTCTTAGGATCTCTGCTATGTAAGTATAGCAATATGAATCTGCAGTGAGATATGATATCACTTACAGCAATAAGTATTTCCTTTCTGTGAGATAAGCTCTTAATACATGCAATATATGATATGAGATATTGCCTATAGCAATATAGTTGCTATGTCTGATCCTGATATAATAACTTGCAACGATATAGTTGATGCTGTTCCTGATTTATGCTTTATTCACTTACAATCACAGGTGTCGTCTCTGATTTACATTTATGTGCTTGCAACCTATTTATGCCAATTAGGCACTTGCTCAAATGAGCAGATCCAATCAAAGATAAAAGGTTATAAGTTTCCAAATCGATGATGAATTGAACGGTGGAGAACGTCTTCTTATACCGTGTGATTGGCATGATAAGTCACTTGCTAAAGACATGTCCCATGTCCCTTCAAACTCCTCATTCATCATAACAGCTATTAATTGCTCCTTTCATTATCAGTATCAGTTCGTTATATAATAGTCACCGCACCCATTCATTATGACTAATCTCCAACTAGCAGTCACTGATAATGGTTATCATCGTGTCTCTTCATAATCACTTCTTAATAACTCCACCTCATAACAATTTCAACATGTATCTTTAATCGCAGCTTTTCATGTGTAATCGGCTATTCATTAAGATATCAATTTGATTAGACTTGCTTCCTTTCATAATCGATCAGCCTTTAGATCGCACCCTTCCATCCATTAATTTCTCATTATAATGATGGTGATCAGTGGTTAAATAAACACTCTTAGTTATCTATGTTAATGATCATTCTTTCTCCATCAGAAACACTGTTGCATACTGATCGCTACCACATCCTACTGTCTTCTCATTAATTTGATAATCATGATAACCACTGTCTTGATATTGCCATCGATCATTATGCCCAATTATGTATGGTGCTGAGATGTTTATTATTTGGTTGGCAAATCAATCAGCAGGTAGTTCGATATTGAGGTTATTCATTGGTGGATACTAACTATTATAATAATCATCTTCAATTTCTTCCCAGTATTGCCGATGTCTCCTTGGATCTGATTAACAGCAATAGTCGTCGTCTTCAGAATGATCCTTATCATCAAACGAGTATATCTTTCTCTTGAAGCTTGAAGATCATTTTTGTCATTTGTTTAGCCTTCCTTCATTTGATCTGTCCTATTAGCATTACCAGCATTCTAGCCTTGTAGATGATATTGTCATTTATCACTAATGTTCCTTATAATGTCAATGTTGTTCTATTGCCACTGATTCTCTGTGGTATCTCACCAAGTAATCGATTAAATTAATCTTCTGATTTACATCACGATATCTTCCCAATCAGTGTATGGACTGATATCTATAATTTAACGATTCATCTTTGATATGTTCTGCTTCATTTGAGGACTAACTCTAAGATGCCATGTTGACTGTCTTCAGTAATTGTTGATGTCTAGAGTGTGGCAATCTCTTATAGCTTTCTCATGGAGATGTTCTCTTCACTTGGTGTGATCGACATGCTGCTCACCATCCTTTATGAAAAAGTAATCATCAACTTGAACTAACCTTTATTCCTCCTAACACAACTAGGAAAACTGACTTATTCATAAGATGCCACAGTTTTCCAAAAACCTTATTCTTAACTGCTTATGTTCAAGTACTTCTAACCATAGTTGAAAATATCGTTATCGGCAACTTATGGCCAAGGGCAAAAAATCAGAAGATTAATCGGCAACTTAAAAAATTGCTTAAATTTAATTAGAAATGCATTCTTTTTGCAAAATTCAATGAGGAGAGGCATCTAATGAGTCAGTGAATGAGTAAACAAAACAAACAAGCTGAGTATAGATATATTTAAATGCAAATAGGGTACAAAATAGCATCCTCATGCGGAGTGCTGATGGCTGCCATAGCCTACTAATCTAAACTCTGAAGCAAACTACAAATAAAAAATTGTCTTTGTAAAACTATAAGTAAATACAAGTACAACATCAAAATAGTCTACATCTTCCTCTTCCCCTTCCCAGCAGCTCTAGTAAAAACTACTGGAAAGATGTCAAAGCTTATATGATAAAATGAAATGTTGGTTCTAGAAGATCAGATGCCCTTAAGACCTAATGCCTCAACAACCCTTCTCTCCCTTCATTTATAATATTCACAATGACATACTCCAAATTATTATCACTACTTTTTTAATTTGTGCCCTCTATATTATTTAACATGCATATCTGACCACAGCCATACCATTGTTGCACCTCCTTTTGGTGCAAGTAAGTTTTGGAGTGGTGTAAGATTTCAAGAAAGTGACATGAAAGACAAGAAGAATAAAAGGAGGTGAAGCCTTTGAAGAGATGTGAAGGATTGGGAGGCTAAGAAGTCTTGTTTACGCCCCAGCGCACACAGCTTATTGGGGAGTTAAAAAACCATTGCAGCAGTTAGGAAAGGTTTTTTGGGGAGTCCAAAGACCAATGAGACGCTTATTTTTCTAGTTTCCAGCTACAGAAATCATCCTAAGTCAAAGTCAGCATCATATTCTTCAGATTAAGGGGTGGTAGGTTTATGAAGAAATTTCTTTAAGAGCCGCAACCTTTGGGAAAAGTGTGCCGCAGCCTTTAGGAAGAGTTTCACAGCCATTAGGACTATTGGGATGACCTGTCTTTTCAAATTATTTGAAATCTTATTGCAGCACCTTCAACTAAATAAAATTGTACGTTGGGTGATACAAAGAGTTCAAATGGATGTAGGTCTCTATATTGGTGACAGGCTGCCTTACAACATAAATGTGATGCCATATTATGTCATGCTTTAATATTAATTTCAAGCTTGCTGAAGATTATTTCTGGCTACAATTGTGTATGAGTATCAACTTTCGGATCATATTCTATGATGAACCATCATCAGGATGAAAAGAGTGCTAGAAGAGTGAATAAAAAAAAACACAAATTGAGAATCAAGGGTGTTAATTGTAGTGCTAAGGATTATACTGGTGTTTAATATTTAATAAGCTGCTATCCAGGTCAAGCCCTCAAGCACCATGAGCAGATCAAGCTTCCCAAGCACCTCAAACACCTCAAGCAACCAAAGGATCAGCCAGTCATTTGGATATAAAATGTTGAAAAATTTAATGTGGCTGATGATTGATTGCGATTTGTACTGCTGCAACGCATCTTAATGTAATTGAATGCACATATGAGGTATTTTAATGCCTTGTTTGGTTCAGTTGTTTCTTCCGCTCTTTTTGTAATGTTAGGTTGTAAAGAGAAAACTTCAATAACATTTAACCAAACATTGAAAGATTTGAATCAGATTTAATACTAGCAAGGAACACTTATTTTGCAGATAAATAATGGTCTAATCGCCGTTTTATCGGCGATAAGTTCACAACTTATCGGCGATAATTATCTGCGCTAAAATGTTGTATTTTTATCGCCCCGCAACTTTTATCGCGATAAATACACTTATCGCTGATATCTATGCTTCTAACTATCAATATTCTATGTAATTCTACTTCTATTTCCTACCTGTAGGTGCTCAAGGACTGCCACTCCTTGACCACAAAAGTACTTAATGGCTATTATGATATCATCTTAAGGATGGGGACATCAAACATTAGCTTTATTACAACCTAATTTAGAAGGCGCAGTGACCTTGCAAGCATAGCATCTAAAATTCTTTATTCTAAAATCCACGTTCTCAAAAAGGATTAACTTTTTTGTCTGTAGTGACTGCTGATTAACAGAGCTAAATCACTTAGGACTCTTCAAAAGGAAACGCCTTTCCCTTAAAGCACCAATGGATTTGAGATGGCAGACTGACATATTCTTAAATTTTTGTGAAGTCCTATTCAACTTAGGACTCCTTAAAGTAGGTGCCAACCACATCAGCTGTTTCCTTTCTAACTCTTCCCAGTGTTTCCCAAAAAGACAGTTCGACCCCTTTTTGACAGTTCTTATAGCAGCAAAATTCTTCCAAAAAGTAATTTTGACTTTTCCTTTAAATATCCCCAACACTCCAAGAGTCCTAATCACATTAGGAGACTCAAAAAGGTGCAGCGACTCCATTAAAGGCAGGACAAAGGATTTTTTTTGAGAGTCCTATTAACTTGACAAGTACGAGATATTTTCCACAGCAAGTCAAATTATGATATTGCTATCAGGATTCAATGAAAGATGATATCTTCTGAACCACTACGCAGGACAACGGATTTTTTTTGAGAGTTGATAAATACGAGACATTTTCCACAGCAAGTCAAATTATGATATTGCTATCAGGATTCAATGAAAGATGATATGAATATCTTATGAACCACTACGCATGAAACATGGGTCAATGATTTTGACTCAAAAACTAAATAGTTGAATCCCGATAGCAATATCACAGTCCTAACCTTTTACTTCTTTCAAAAGGCTGTTCTACTTATTTGCACCTGTGCATCACCCCTTTTGATGTGCTACGATAGTCAATTAATGAGCATATATTTCCTTTCAAATGCAGCAAATAGCTTTGGAAAGCCTTAATAAAGCTGTGTCGGCATGAAATAAAGGCTTTTAAGCCTTTAGCAATATCAATCAACCCCTCAAATAATCATGTGGATGTACAACTCTCTTTGGGGGATCTTAATGTGGTACAGCCAGCAAGTGATATAAATTTATATCAAACCCCTACCAAACAATCTCACCGATATCTTCTGAGATGTACACTTTGAATCACACTGAAAATAAAGATTCTAATCTTTAACACAAGCTTCTTCAATCCTCAATAATTTTGTATACTTGTGAATCCTAAATGAATTCACCAAGGATTAGCCAAGTGGGTTTATATCAACCAAACCAATCTAACTCCTTAGGGTTTCATCCAAGGTTGAAAGCCTGAAGAAATGCTCAAGCTTCCAATAGGGTTTATCAATCAAATGAAAAATATCTAGAATGAAGCAAATGAATCGTTTCAACCTTCTATCATAACCCCTCTACAACTTTCTGGGATTTTAATTATAAAAGTCACTTTTTAAATATCAATTCTCTTTGCTCATAAAAGTGACTTTATACTATTTTCAATTTTTGGCTCCAAGTAATCACTTATAAAAATATAATATTCCACTTAAAAACATAATTAGTTAAATACAAGTTGTCCAACACTATATCTAATGAATTAAAATATTTTTTCTCCAAAAATCTGGGCCAAAAATGGGGATATTGCATAATCATACAGTTTTCTTTCCAGGGAAAAGTATAAAAATCATTTTCCTTGAGTTCAAAAGTATCTTATTGTTTTACCCTAAGTGAATCCAAAAAGGCAAACCTTCAGTTTTTATCCAGCATGAGCACTAACCACCCCAAGAAACACTATGAAAATGGTAAACCAGAAAGTATACTATCCAAATTTGGGTTTGAAGTTTTACTTTTGTTTACAGGGAGTTTCCCATTAAGAGTGCTTCTACTGCACATCTGTAAGATTATATGTCGCATTAAAGGTGCAAATTAAAGAGCTAACAATTTATTGTCAGATTTGCACACCCTCCAAGTTGTAGACCACCTTACTTTAATGCAGGCATTTAAACTTGAATCACTCACTTTATGAATGAACCCTAAATATTTTAGATCTTAAGATACAAAAATACTGTTTTCCTAATATTCTAGATATATAACTACATAAGAAACACATATACCAGACACATCATAAAAATCAAATTTTCATCACAGCTGTATTTGACAGTACAAGATTCACATCTTACATTGCTACATGCACCCATCAATGAGCTGTACATAACATTCCCTGGCATTAATCTCTGATTTTTTGCATCGTTCAGAATTTTAAAGCCAAAATGTATATCACCGGCATGCCCAGCAACATCTATCAGGGCACTAAAGAATACCTGCAGAAACAAATTTGAGAATAAATTTTCTGAGTTCAACCCTTTTTGAGGGGAAAAATACCATATAAGAAAGAATACAGCCAAAAAAAGTTCCACATAAAAACCTTATTTAGCATGTCCATAGGCATATACATAATTGACAATTACAATTTTGGATGCCTACAACAATACATTAAAATTAGTTTTGTAGGTTTTTAAACAAAACACTGGCAACGTTCAGCTGGGGAAAAGCTAACCAAAACTTGTCTCATGTCTATTTGCAAAAGCTAAAAAGGAAGTTGCCTAACTCAAAATAGCATATAAGGAACAAAGCGTATTTGTTATTAGAGCATGAATGATTGAAATCAACATTTAAGAAAGAAAATGGACCTATGCTACATTTACAAGATCTGAAAAAAAACATTTATGTTTAGAGTCTTCGACAAAATACTACACCCAATAAATAGAGAAATTTGTAGATGTTATCTACTTTTACATTCAACCAGAGCATTCTGAGGGCGATTTGATGCAGTGCATAAGTGATAGATTGAGTAGAGATGAGAAAAATCGAAAAAACAAAATTTCGGTATTTTTCCATGTTTCAGAAAAGTGCATTTTCGGAGGCCTTCGGGGCGGAATCTGGGGTTGAAACTATTGCCCATCCTTTAGCACGATGTGCCGAACGCATCAGCTATGGGACTGATTTTATATCTCTTGAAGACCTTTCCAACGAGGTATTCTGTTCTGAATTTCGAGCAACGAGCGACAAGTTATGACCCCGCCAAAATCGCACGGTTTCTACTAAGTTTGCAGGCCCTTTTCCTTCGAGTATTTTACTTTCACAAAGCGCTCACCTTTGCGGATGCCACGGATCAGCACCGCAGAGTTTCAAACACCTCCGTGCAAGGCTTTCCCTCTCCAAGTTCCACCGTTGCAACACGTGTCTAGTCTGTGGTTGCATCATTCATAAGGGTGGCGGGGTCCACACCCTTCTAGGAAAAGTGTCGCTTTTTCATCCAACATCGAATCCCAAGACAAATTTGATCCAAAAATGAGATTGCCTCCATGCGCGAAAAATGAGGAATCACTGCGAGTGGGGTTGGAAATTTATTCCCTCATGATGGCAAGGAATTTTGAAAAGGCACAGGTAGAGTCCATGTTGTGTGCGTGAAAAGAGAAAAATGATGCAAAAATCGACACGCCTGAGGTAGTTTAACAATTGTCGTGATGAGGCTTCCACATCGCACAAATGCAGAGCCCCTTTTGGTTACTTTTTTGAGATTTAATTGAAGAAAATCATATATGTAAGCCTGCGAGCACATTGTAAGGAGATTCTGGAGTATTTTAATCACTACTATGAAGAACACTTAGGAAATAGCTATCGTATCATTCTTTCGACCCTAGCTTTGTATTCTGATAATCAATAGAGACATACTGGACTATGCCCAGTTTGCTTTTATGGTGTGTTTTGGTCTACTTTTGTGAATAATTTTAAGCTCCATAACATTCTAGAGGGACATAGCTATGATTTTTTATTTTAAGCTCTTATAATTTCATCACAGATTTGCAAATTATTGAACCATGTTATATACTGTTTCAATGTTTATAATCTGGGGGTTATACCATGTCATTTTGGTGAATGAAATTCTCATAGAATAGCTGTTTTGGTGAGATAATAGGAACATTTCCTACGAGCCTTAGCGGGTGCTTCTCACGGGAAGATCTGAGTATTCTACTCCATGTCTATTTGACTCTAGCATTATGTTTTCTATCCAACAATGAAAAGTTTGTGGCGTTCTGTGCTCATTTCAAGGATTGTATGTTCTTGTTATTTCTGAAGGGAAAATCAGAAGGTTTCAAGATCTTTGGTGCATTGCCTTAGTTTTTGTGTTTAATCTTTCTTCCCTTTTCCCAAAAGCACCAATATGAAGAGTCGGCTTCTAAAATCCCAGAGGTTGTTTCACAGGGCGCAATTTGTCCCACTCCTGTGAATCTTCCCGACTGCCCTTATTTAGGCGTGAGCCTCTTAGGGATCAACAGTTTCTGGCACACCCAATGGGACAAAGCTTTCACATCTGGAGATTTGGTGCATTCTTCAGTATTCTCAGCCTTCAAGAGACATGTTTCAAGCACCTGGCAACTCTATAGCCCAAAAATATGGCTAATTCTGAGTAGACTTTTCCCTCTTGTTTGAAATACCATTTGCAAATATTTTGCTTCCCTTATGCTTTAGTATGGAGGGATATCATGGACAGCAGATTTTCCCTACTCCTTTTCATTTAAATGCAAGCATTTTGCCTCCCTATCAGCAATATCAAGCTCTAAATGCTTCCAATTTTGCTCCATATTCCCCTGCTACAGCAAGTTATGAGCAGTTTCTGCTTATACTTACTAGCCAGAGGAGGCTTACTTTACCTCCTATAAGCATGCTTACCCTCCCACCCAGCACCAAAATTTGGAAACCTTGGAAAATGTTAGCACCAAAGAGACTTTATTGAATTTCCAAGCACAGTTGAGAGCTATTGAGGAGAAAGAATATCGCCAACAGAAGATCAGCTTTCTTATCAGGCTCAACTGCTACAAGCAGCTGAGGTCCTAAGAAGACAGCAAGAGCAGTTTCTTGCAATGCAAGTTGTTGCCAGGAAGGAAAGGACCTAAGTCCCTGTCCCTCGCCATTTTCATAGCTTCTTGTAATGAATTAGGGTTTAATGCTTTGATCCATCTCATTAGGGGGTCTTGTAGACCATCCATAAAGAGTACAACCAAGTGTTGTTGCGATATATTTGTGACCAAAACTGAGATCCTTTGGAACTTTGTGATGTATTCAGTTGACCCCTTATGCCTAACTTGAGTCAATTCTTTGAAGTATAGTTCGGGATCTTTGTTGTCTAACCATTCTATAAATTCTATGTAAGTGGTTATCTTGGAATGTCCCATGGTGTAAAGAGCCTAACTTGGCCTCATCTTCAAACCCTCTAATTCTCATCAATTTCTTGTGCGAATCATAAATTTGGCATTTGGTCAAACAATTGGCAGGCAATCTATGAATGGTCTTTTGAGGAAATATAAATGGATGTTGCAACTACAAATAATAACTTTTCCAAAAAAGTAATTCTTTATTCATCATATTCAGAATATTAATTTCTTACTCCAAAGACCATTTATCTCAGCCATGTAATGAATTGGATAAATCTGGAAATAGCTAAATATTCATTCCTTATTTCAATAGACGGAATATCACAATAGTTCTGGTACTGTTTTCTTATTTGCTAATTAAATAAAACATTAAGGGAACCTAATTTTTATACTGCAAATCCGCAAGCCTGCTGGTCTGGGACTGTTCCTTCCTCACCCGCGATGACTATGCATGTTGCTGCCAGCCAGAAATGGTGAAGTCGCGGGCCTGCAGTGAAGACGCGGCTGCAAGAATAATGATGTCGCCCCCACACAAGACACAGTCTACAATTTATATGCAGCACTTCAAACATGCGCCGCCCAGCCTATATCAAATTCGGCACCCGGCAATAAGAATTTACAATTCCCAAGCATTCGATCCAAACCCTTCTCAATTTCAGAATTGGTCTCTTCCTCCAATCACAGGCAAGAAACCGCACCCTCAGTGTGCATACAAACTTTCAGCATTATCTCTTTCCTTCAGCCACAAGCAAAACAGTATGAAGGAAGAATACAATCGATTATACAATAGCAATCGATTGAAGACAATTGATTATACAACAGCAATCAATTGATTATTAGCTCCAGCAGAATCAGTCTACTAGAAACTAATTTGACCCTTCAGCTAGGGCTCAGAAAACTAGGAATAATTCCCAAGAACAATTTTCAATAATCAATATTCGATAGATGATGAATGAATGCCTTGCCCATTGCTTTTATAATTAAAAAGTGTCTTCTCTCACACACTTTTCACTTGAATCACTTTTATACCTAGGCACATATTGAGTAATATAATTTATTAACTCGTTTGGCTCCAAAAATGACCTTTTCATCAATATCATGAAATTATGACACGCGAGGTCCTTGTTTCTTGTGCCCAAGATTTAAAACTTTTCATCCCGGTTCCGACGAGCTATAACACTAAGGTGCCCAA